>CM056720.1:62869674-63188764 GCA_029844215.1 Przewalskia tangutica
CGTTTAAAGCGGGACAAGTATCACGTACTTTAAAACTCTTGAGTCCCAACTTTAAAATCAACTTAAGGCGTCCTTACTATTTTCAAAGAAGTGAGTTAATCTCTAACCCACGACTTGGCATTCGTAAAACAAGTAAAGAATATCGTAGTCTTGTCGTCTCTTGGTACTACATCGTGCGACTAGTCATGCTCGAAAGATAGGAAAAGTTCTACATAGAGTAAATCACATAACTACCTCTTAACTTCTAAGAGTAGAAGGAAACATGAAATGATACCACAAGTATATTCCATACATAGAATCATGCCAAAGGAAAGGAAGAGGTTCACATACCTGCGACGATTATCGACACGCGACAAAATGCTCCTAAGTACTTCAACCTTGATAGCTATTCCACTCTCCCGATGAGATCACGCTATACTTAGTACTTCAACCTATAATGGTCACAATCGTCCATAACCTTGAAAATCAATTTACTTACTTCCAAGAATCAAGTCACATAGACTTACCAAAGTACTTCCAGTCTCTAGACTTATCAAATTCATGTCAAAAGAAGTAAGAAGTTTACATACCTCTTGGCTAATCCACACGCTAAGTAAACGCCGCGATTGGAAAATTGTTGTCGGACTGCTGAAATCTTGTGGAATATTTACGTGTGGTTAAGCGGCTGAACTACCGCCATTTGTGGCGGAATTCCCAACTCTTGTATTACCGTCGCCCGGAATTGTTCGTCGGAAAATTCATTTTTGATGTTGGAAGTGATTCCAACCGAATTATTTATTTGCGTCGGATGAATTAATGGAGAGGAAAACAATTTTAGAGTGCGCTGGTGGTCTGCGGCCCGGCTGGCTCTTTGGTATTCTCTGGCGGCCTGCGCGTAGTAGAAAGCGGCGGCATCGATGATTCGAAATCTAATTGAGGCTTTCGGGATGGTTGCAAAGCGTAGCTAAGATCGATCACGTTAATGGTATCGCCTTAGCGCCAGTATCTGGAATCGATCGGAATGTTCCAGCAGATCGAGAAAGGATTTTAGTTGACGACGATCTGGGGTTGGTGGGAGTGGGTGGGTGAGTGCCAAAATATCGGCCTTTCTGCGAATGTTTCTCGCTGCTTACGACATTCCGACTACACGTGGTGGCCGGGAAAATGCTAAATGCGACGGCGAGGTTCGTGTCGATACGGCTGGTCGGCGGCGAGTTTGAGCAGAATAGGGTCACCAGTTTATGGAAATGATGGCAGGGAGATGGTGGTTACGATGGTATAATCCATAAAATGCGATTTAGCCTCGGTTGGTGGAAAATCGAGAAAAAACCCGAGCGGGGAAGATGGATGAGCGATGACGACGATCTGGGCGCGAGGATGCAGGAGAATCGACGGTGGCGATGGCGTATGGGCGTGGGCTCCGGCGGAGGCAAGCTTTTGGTATATGTCATAGCCCCCGTGATTCACTGTTAGCGGAAATGGCGTTTTTAGAACAACGTTCGCCGAACAACATTTGTTCATGTTGAGTTTCGCTGACCATTACGTTTTGGGTATTTTATTGCGTTTTGCCTTCCCAAACTCCCTGACATATCTGAGAATTTCTCGGGTGGTCGGGACAAATTTCTAAATTAAATTACAGGAAATTCTTACGTGCGTTACTTAAAACATATCACCTTAATCTGAGGTGTAGTAGCCTTGAATGAAAATAGCATGGCCAAAAGGGTCATTTAGCCATTGAATGACAAAGTCTTGCAAGTTGGGAGCTTGATAATATTGACTTGGTCAATGGGACCACTTGAACGATATTTAAAGAGATGCGTCAAGCCAGTGCATTTGTTTTAATCTTACGACCCTCGTGTTTACATGTAATGTAGCTACTGTAAGACAAGCTCCCACATAGCCAGGTACTCAAAGAAACTTGTTCTCTTGCCATTGTAAAACTCTGGGTTCATAGGGTTTATAAAAAAAGAAAAAAAAAATCGTTTGTTGTTCTTTAAGCTCATGGCAGCACTTTTAAACGAGTTCGTAGAAGTCTTGTAAGAAGTTATCTCGATAGAAAGATCCACGGAAAAAATTGTTTCGTATTATTACATGAGGTGAAAACCTAGTTGATTTCTAGGTTTTGATTGGAAGATTAAAGGAAGTGGTTTGTGATATTCTAAGAGGTCTCAGTGGCAGTTGGAAGTGTCGAAGGAAGCTCTTAAGTTGCTAAGGGCGACTTTAGTTTGAAGTTAGTTAAAGACTAGTTGAGTAACAATCTTGTTCTCTTAAAAGTGTTCTGAATTATATATTATTTAATTAATACATTTTACTCATGCTGAAATATATGTATTTGAATTTACAAGTAATCATGGACTGTTGTATCTAAAATCGAAATGGCGTATAAGCGTTGAAGTTGGTCTAATTTGGTAGATTGAATTAGATGTCTCATGTGCATTAGCAGAATTGTAGCATGCGTTATAATGGGTCTGCGAGTTGATATCATGTTATCTTTAAACAATTTAGTTGAAAAGGAATTGGATAAGAATTGGTGTCGTTGTGTGATTCTTGAATTAGCTAATGAATTTGTTCAGTTGTGTTATGGTTTGTGGGGCGGAATTTTACATCTAGTGGCGTGTCTATTGTTGTTACATTGTTAGAACCTTAAATGTAAATGTTTAGTTATTGAATTCGACGCAAAAAGGTGGCAAGTAATGTGAAAACAAAGTCTTTGTCAGATTTTAAAATAGAATTTAGTGTTTTGCATATATTATCGCCTCGTCTGCGATAAGTTAATGGCGTATTATGGCATTCATGGTTAATGTAAAGTATGTATCATTATGAAGGATGGAATATGATCAGATTAATGCTGGGCGTTTTGTTCTTGTGGTGTCGTCGTAGTATGTGAACCTCTTCCTTCCTTTGGCGTGATTCTATGTATGGAATATACATGTGGTATTATTTAAATACCACTTACCTCTCTTAGAGGTTAAGAGGTATGTATGTGATTTACTACATAGGGAGTCTTACTTACAGGTTCACTGGATTCTTACAGTGCATGGGGGGATGTTGGTAAGAGTCGATTAGGAGGTATTTAGATGATTGACTTGGCTAATTTTAAAACACGAATGAGAATAAGTATCGAACAAACGTTAAATGTTAGCAGAAAATGTAATGACAATTGATTATATTAAAATGAGTAGAATTCTCAACTGCGTAGAAACTAGATAAGACAAAATTATGTACATTTAAGATATTGTCTACTTGAATAAGATGGGTATAAATAAGTCCTCCAACTTATTCCTGCTTGCACTTTTAAGTATGTTGTAATTTAAAAGAGTTTCGTATGAAGTTTTTATTGCATAGACATGGGTCTTAAGGTTAAACTTATTGCAAATTATGGTTGATTTAAGGAAAAAGTGACGATTTAAATATATAGAATGCTTGATTTGGAAAGCATGGATTTCTTTGATGTTAAGCGTAAGATTTAAATTCTAAGTTAAGAAGCGATTTCTAAAGTTAGAGACTTGAAGTATTTTAAAAGTTATAACTAAACTTGATTTGAAAGTATAAGTCCTAGCAGTTCTAAAGAATGGAGTGGTCAAGAGCATAAAGTTATTATAGCAGCTTTACAGGAAGTTGAGGTTATAATATTTTATGAGTTAAGATGATTTTCTACAGTAATATAAGTGAATAGCTTGAAATAAAGAAGAATGAGTGTTTTAAAAGTACCCGATTGCTTAGGTTTTTAGAAAGAAGTCACTTGATTTAGGCCCGTGAAATGTTCTAAAGTATTGTGACTTGTCTTGAAAAGTGAATGTGACTTGATACTACTGGTTGTTAGTATCTTGGAAGTTTCATTTGAAAAAGAGTCATTTTAAAGGAGTAGAGGTGCGTGGAAATCGTTAGGTTAAATTAAGTTTTCACCAACATTGACCTTATGCGCCAGGAAATGGTAGGAGCGATATCTTGAATTATCGGCGGACCGCCACTGTTTTATCTGCCATCGAGGAATGGTAGGCGATATGCGCTTTATGGGCGAACTATATGACTTTGTCGCGTCATAAGAATGGGTGAGCGTTATCGCTTTATAAGTGACCGCCTTGACATTATCGGTATCGCGGCGGGCCTGGGAACGTGGCGGTGTGTTTCTGTTATACCGTATTTCAGAGTATGTATGTAATTAAATGCGTCTGATTGTTTAAGCAATTAGTTTGGATAGTGTGTTCGCGGAAAAAATTAGAATTGCGTGAAGGAAATTTCACGCTTTTAATATTACAACCTATTACAGTTTTTTTCAGGAAGCGAAAATATTTTGGTTGATGCGGAGAAATGAAATATTGTCACCATAGCGCCATTGGTTGGGCCGAAAATGGTGGGCTGAGTGGGCCAGTCAAATACCGGTCAGTGCTTGCAAGATATTTTTTTGGGATAGTGAGGGTGAGTAGTGGGCCCAGTTTGGAGGGGGCAGAGTGGTTATTGCAGTGGGATGCTTTGTTATTGGCCAGATGGACCCTTATCGTTCGATATTTGTGAGTGGACACCTGTCCCAATATTTGTGATGGACACTTGGTGGAAGACTCCAGCTCAGCCTTGTTTACTTAATCTACACTCCCGTTTGTTTTAATCTTGGCCATTGAAAGGTTCTATAAATACCCCCTTCGAGTGCAGAGACCTTTATTATCATAAAAACAGTTTCCAAGTCTCACAAAAACTCCTCTCTCCCTTGTTCACATGTAGTTCATTTTTGACTCCCTCCCCACTTTCCCTAGCTCCATTCAAAAATACCTCACCTTTCCTAGTTGTCTAGTGAGAAATACCCCCACACGGTAGAAAAGTTGTCTTCTAGTATTGTTACTATCTTTGAGAAATACCTTCCTTCAAATCCTTGCAGGTGCCTAAGTTACCTCTCTACTGGCTGAGAGCAGGAAATACTCACTTTTGTTTCCTTTAGTCACAAAAAGAAACCCTAGGAAAATCTTCGTAGTTGGTTGAAGTATTAAGTAGAAGCCCGTGTGGCAAAACTTCTAAGAAGTTTCTTAGGCGTGATTGGAGGCGTCTGAGAATAGAGCTAAGCGTTGCTGCGAGGATCATTTTATAATCTTGGATAATTTTTGGGCTTACTCCGAGGTAATGATCTTTATCCACTATTGTAATTGGATATTACATGTTGTAGTAATGTATAGTTGATATACTATATGTCTTTGAGAATGAATCATTATTAAGATTATTTGCTATTTACATTGGGTGTATTCTGATCAGTGTTAGTATTATTGTGTGGGCGATGTCATTACGTCCCAGGGTTAGGCGATGTAACTCCGGCTTGGAGTTGTTGGCTTAGTAATGGCGAACCTGTGGCCAGGAGGAGGAGACTTATGGTTTGGTGGGGAAGTCGTAGAATATGGAACCTTGTATTTAGAAATGTTACTGCAGAAGGGATCTACGAGAAGTTGATGGAAGGCGTTTTGTGGCCTTTATAGGTTGAAGTACTACAGTGGCGTAGATACACTTGGAGGTGGATAAGGCTAGCGCGGGGATTCGAAATTCACTACGGAAGCCGTTTTGCTAATTATCGATAATGTCATCCTTGGTATGAACCTCTTCCTATCTTTTCTAGCATGATTGTTGGGAAGTATAATGCGGTAGGCGTCACGTGTGCTAAGCGAGTCTTGGTTGGTTTAAAACATAAAGTGTTATAATGAGCTTTATGGGAAGTTAGTTATAACTTGGCTTTATGTAGGTAAAATGGTTTATTGATTTTTAAGCGTTAAGAGACTTGATGCTTGAAAGATAAGAGACTTAACTTATTGGCTTGATATGAATTTTGTTCAAAAGTTGGGAAACACAAACCATTCGTGAGTAATGAGTCTTGGTTTTTAAAGGATAATATTTTCTTGATTTAGGAAATGAGAATAAGTATCAAACAAACCAACTTGCCAGCGTTAATAAAGGAAAATGTATTGACAAATAGTAATTATATATTAAAACCAGTGCAAACCTGTATTCCCGTGCGTAGAAGCTAAGATAAGACAAAATTTGTATTACATTTCCTAGATCATCCATTTAACTTTAATAAGATTGTTATAAGCAAGAATAACCTACTCACGCATAAGGAATATGTTACTCAAATTGTTTTAAAAGAGATTACGTTATTAAGTGGTTAAGACTATAGGCATATGAAATCTTTACGAAAATAAAGAGACTTGAGTATTTGAAATTATATTTGACACGAGACTTTTGGAAAAGAATGTTGTTACTTGATTTCAAAAAGGAAAGTGTTTTGGTTTTAAAGAGGAGGGCATGATATTTCCTTAGTTTTGATTTAAAATGAAGACATGGTATTATCGTGTCTGTCTTAAAAGAGAGGGTTTAAATGTTATGGCGATTCTACCTCAAAGTCCGTAGGATGATGGCGGAAGGCAATGTATTCCTACCGGAGATTCGACCAGGAGTCCATGAGATGGGCCCATGGAATGTATTCCACGCGATTCGACACGAGTCCATGAGATGGGCCAGGGAATGCATTCCACCGCTATCCCGGAGCCACCAGGAGTCGTGAGATGGGCGGGAATGTATTCAGCGCGTCCGAGCAGGAGTCCATGAGATGGGCGGGAGATGTGACCATGCGATCCGGCCAGAGTCCGTGAGATGGGCCAGGGGAATGTGACCATCGCGATTCCACGCCGAGGTCATGGGATAGGCGAGACATGTTATCGTATCACGATTTATACTAGGCTGCCGCGGTGAGAAGGAGTTCCACGGGCATGAGGATGACTTTGGCGTGAGTCCTTGACTTGACTGGCGCTTTTATGTAGTGAAGCGTAGTTTAGTTATCATACGTATCTTACATTTTTATATAGACTATCGTGATTTCATTTCTGGTATTTTCAGTTCACATGCTGGTACTGTTGTCTTGACCTCGCTTGAAGTGCGTTAAATCTGCGGTAGAGAGTACATCCCGGTTGTTGATCCTCGCTCATAGGATCACCAGTTCAGCGTATTAGGAAACTCCGTTTCTCGGAGAGCTTATTTTTGGTATGTTCCACGAGTTTGTAGGTTGCTTGTACATTCGGGGGTATGGCGGGAGCCTGTCGTCATAGTTGTTATTATATTCTTAGAGGTTTGTAGTCTTTGTTGTGGCGGGGATGTAAAGGATATAGCTTGTTCAAATTTACGTATATATGCAATAATGCAGCCGTTTTGGGTTATCTGTTTTCTTATTTCATATCCAGTAAGTTTTATTTCCGTGATTTTCTGCGATGTTGTATCACTAGGGTGCGGGGTAAGGCACGATGCGGCCGAGTCGGTCGTGACAAAAGTAGTATCGAGCAGTTATCCTCGAAAGTGTCTGAACCGTATCTAGTAGAGTCTTGATTATCGGTGTGTTGTGCACCACGCGCGATGTCGAGGAGGCTATAGGATATTTAGGATTAGTTTCCATTCTTCTCATTACGAGATGCGTTCCTTAGAGGCGTGTTATAAGTTGGACCCTCTCAGCGTATTTACGTTTTTACGATTATGCCTCCGCGTAGCAACCGGGCGGAAAGGGCAAGCGAAGGAGGCTGCTAGTAGGACACGAGAGGAGTATGAGAAGCGCGAGCCCGGTCATTACGAGATAGTGTACATGACCGAACCGGGCGTGGTGGTGCATACCCGGGCACCTAGTGATACAACATCGAGAGAAAATCGGCGGAAATAAAAACATGAACATGAATTAGAGACAAAATAAATAAGCGAGGCCAACCAAAGCGGTTGCCTTAAATCATATACATAAATACCGACGATTATCCTTTTTACAACCACGCCTGGCGGTGTTCTGGACCTCTAAGATTTACCAACAACTATGACGGGGCGGGGCCCTGCTACACGAATGTACGGACCTGAACTGGGTAACATACAAGATAAGCCTCGAAGGCGGAGCTTCCAATGCGGAAAGGTGATCTAAAGCGAGGATCGGCGGCCGTGTACCTCACTGCGGCGAGCGACCCAGAAATTCGATGCGCTAGGTACCAAGTATGTGGCGTAAAAATCTTGTAAAAGAAATCATAATAGTCTATAAGCGGGAGGCGGTATGATAACCAAACTACGATACCATATATGATTATATCGATTCGGTCTCACGCCGACATCAATCACGCGTGGAGTACCTTGCTGGCTGCGATGCACATGATATGATAACAACAAGATAGAACTCCAAATGGGAGCATGCGTGCGCTACGCATCGTGTCGATATGTCGAAGGGAACAAATAAAACAACATTCCAAATGGAAGCATGCGTGCGCTACGCGTCGTGTCGATGAGTCGAAGGAAACGATAAGGCGACATTCCAAATGGAAGCATGCGTGCGCTACGCGTCGTGTCGATATGTCAAAGGAAACAATAAGACAACAAGGCGGTAATCAAAGTGGAAGCATACGTGCGCTACGCGTCGTGTCGATATGTCGATGATTAACAAAGTAACACTATCAGCGAGGAGCGTGCGGTGGAATTTATCCGTCATTTGCAGGTCGCGTCGAGTAAGTTCTCAACAAGTCAGCGACCCTGAACCGAGGCAGCGGTAGTATAGAAACGATTCTTGCACAACAAGGCTATCGCGACAAGCGTATGCAAGTTTCGCGACAACAAGCGTAGGCAAGTTTCACAACAACAAGCATAGGCAAGTTTTACAACAACAAACATAGGCAAGTTTATGCAACAACAAGCATAGGCAAGTTTCACAACAACAAGCATGAGCGGTTTATACACAACTCGAAGTACTTTCATTTTATGCCCAGTCAGGGTTTTAACCTAAAGTACTACGTGCGATAAATTCCTTTTAAGAGATCTATTTCTTTTATAAAAGTCACGATACAGTAGTATAAAAATAGAGTGACTTATATCTTTTAAGTAAACCAAAACAACTTATACTTTCCTTTTAAAACCAAATTAAAAATGACACCATACATGCTTTTTTGACCAAAACACTTTTCTTTTTAAAGTCAAGTTACCACATTAAAACCAATGATAAAACCTTTCTTTTGTTTTCATAAGGTCGTTATAACCAACTTCCCGTAAAGTTGTTATACACCTTTTGTTTTAAACCATTTTAAGACAACCTGATGCCTTTCTTTTCCTAAAGTTCGGTTTGCCTAATTTGATTACAAGTCTCTTTTTGAAAAGTTCATAGTTGATGTCTTAATCTCTTTTAAAACAATTGAGTAACATATGCCTTAGGCGAGTAGGTTATTCTTGTTCATAATCAATCTTATTAGCGACCGTGATCTAGAAATGTAATATCATTTTGTCTCGTCTTAGCTTCATGCGGATGGAGGTTTCTCTTGGTTTTAATAATACTTAATTATTCAATACATTTCCCTTTATTAGTATTGCGATGGTTTGTCGATACACGATACGATTTCGAAATCGATGAAACATTATTCCTTCCAAAAACCAATTTTCATTACTCACGAATGAGGTTTAAATACGTCTTCTGACTTTCGAATCAATTTAATTAAGTTAAGTCTCTTATCTTATAAAATCAAGTCTCTTAACTTCTAAGATCAAATAGCCATTCTTTTTATCTCTTTTAGGCGTTATACCTAACTTCCCATAAAGCTAGTATAACTCTTAAGTTCTCAAAACCAAGTATTACTCTTAACTTTAAAAAGGGGTTTCTTAAGGAAAGACTTGAGTTCTTTATTATAACACGTCAAATCGGTTATAAGTCAAATCGGCTACCTTTTAACAATCACAAAGCACTTTCTTATATACATAAAGTACATTATAACCAACTTCCCATAAAGCGTTATAACCCTTTATGTTTTAAATAATCAAATACATTTAACACGTATCGTCTACGTACTACATAGTTATACACGTATCATGCTAGAAAGATAGGAAGAGGTTCGCGTACCTCGCGTGATTATCGACTAATAGCAAAGCGCTCCAAGTACCTCAAAGCGTCGGCTACACTCTCGATCAGCAGATCACTCCCTGCGTAGTACTACAACCTATAGAGCCAACAATGGCGCTGTGTATCTTTAGATCGGCGTAGAATATTCTACAGAAAATTCGGCACCTCACATGACAGCGTAAATCTCTCACTCTGTCGAAGTAG
Organism: Przewalskia tangutica; assembly: GCA_029844215.1. Classification (NCBI taxonomy): domain Eukaryota; kingdom Viridiplantae; phylum Streptophyta; class Magnoliopsida; order Solanales; family Solanaceae; genus Przewalskia; species Przewalskia tangutica. Next base: position 62,879,729 of record CM056720.1, read on the forward strand.
GCTGAAGCCAGCCAGGGGTTAGCTACGTCTAACCGGGCGTGTCTGTTCTACTTATCTGATAATGCTTTACAAGTCTCATGTCTGATCTATGTAATTACAGATTCAGTTCTCTTCTTTAAATTGGGGCTTAAATCGCGAGACATTGCAGTAAGTATTGTCGAGCTTAAGTCAAGACATTTGCCGCACAACTATATTCACTTCATATATAGTATACTTTAACTATATATTCCTCTGACGTGTAATTACCAATTCTGAGAAGGTCGAAGTGTTTACCTCGATAAGCCCAAAATTTTCCAAGTTTAAATGTCGATCTGAGCGAGTTTAGCTCTACTCGTGCGCTCAGGCCAGCTCAACCAACCCTTAGAAGTTCTAACCAACATACATATAACTTGACTACGGTGAAAGATTTACTTAGGTTTCGTTTTGTAGTGAGGAAGTATAATAGTATTTTACGGGCTTTTGTATAAGTGTAACCTTGGGAAAACTATAAGGTATTTGGGCGAGTATTTGGGCATTATAACAATACTTGGAGTATTTCTATACCACAAAAGGGGGTATTTATACGAGACAACTATGCTAGGGGTACCCACGGCAAAACACCTGAGGAGGGGTGGCTCTCGGCGAGGGCTCTCAAAGGGAGGAGGAGGGGTGTGGTGGGCCAGCTCGAGGAGAGGGAGTATTTTGAGACTTAGATAGATTGCTCAAGTTTTTGGATGAAGAAAGTCTTGACTAGAGGGTATTTATAGGTCAGTGAAGGCCGACCAAGGGCGAGATGATGCCAAGTGCAAGGCAAGTGTAGGGCTAGGATCGAGCCAAGTGCACTTATCCATCTACCACGCTGACAAGCGAATATCCTACCTAACCCGTTAGCCACTTTTAGGTCAACATTGCCGTCCCTCCTTCAATTAGAGGGTGACAAGTGTCGCCCTCGTTGAATCCAAATGTTTCGTCTCTCGGAAAAATCCGTAAAAATAATTAATGACATAGCGGAATTTTCCCTCGAAAGTTGTGGAAAGCGTTTAGTGAAAGCGACTCTTTTAAGCACTTGTGTACAAATTTCGAAACTAGCTAACTTTAAGGCTCAAATTATAATACGTGCGGCTCGCGTACATACTGCGGAAATCACGGTACAACATTCTCCTCCCGAAACATTCGTCCGAATGTTCCTTCTCAAGACGGATAACGATAAAGTTCCTCTTAACTTTAAACAAATTTCCAATACCACGTATGCAGCAAAGTAACACGTACTCTCGCTTACTCGTCGTGCCGCTTCCGAACAGAACTCTTCTCATCATTACCACCTTGATCGCTTTAGTTCCAAAACTTTGAGTCACTACCTCTAACGGTCATCTTACTAACGCGATCTCCTTAAGACCATTCCGGCCTTCACGATCCGTTACGGTCGAACATAACCCGCGAACTCATCGACGGTCATCTAAACTTGGGCTAACACCCTCGTGACCCTACCGTCTGGCGGGACCACGGAGCGGCCAGCGCCGAAGCGGTCGCGGGTTGGCCATGACGTAATGACCCGACCCGTTGTCGCGCCGACTCTTGCTCTGCGACGGAACAATCTTGCTAAATCACATCGGAAAGATACCACTTTCATTTACCCAACCAGGACTTATCACCAATCGTTTATCACATGAGCCAAGTATTTCAACAAAGACTAACCGTAAAATCTTTTATTCAGATGACGCACATCTAAGGTCTCGACGGAAATATTCTAAAGTTCATACTTTCCATGCCTCCACACATATCCTTTCAACTAGAAGCTTTCTTCATAGCCAGCATGCGCTATCCGAGCGTAGCACACAATAATAAAGTCATCATATAAATGCATACAAATCTCTAAAGGGTTAAGGATATACTGAAAATAGCGATTGAGAGGACCATTAAAGCTGAGAACTTCCGCGCGACCTCTGCAGTGGCCTCCGGTGTATGAACATCTGCTGGCTATGGAAAGTGAAGAACCATGGCCCGATCTCGTAGTGCATGCTATCCTACGAGTGCTACCCACAGTGGACAGTTTCTCCCAAAATGGCCTGCTGACCGCATGTAAAACAAACTCCGGACTAGCGACACTCCCAGTGGAGTCTACCACAGTGATCCTGGCAGAGGTAGGGGTGGCTTGGTGGCTACGCCCTACTCTCGAAAATCCGAACCCTTGGAGCCACGACTGCTCCTGAATACTCTGGATGCTCACGAAGATTGTGGAGGACCACCTGTCTTGGCGGAGCGCATAACTAGTCTCTTTGAGGCGGTCGCCTCGAAAGTCACCAAGGACCTGCTGTTACGGCCTCTTCTGTGACCTTGATGCGTTTCGTCGATTTCTCGCTCGCCGCCTCGAGTGCATAAGCTGCGTGCGGGCAATGTCCATGCCGGTGAAGAGCTACCGAACAACTCTGCTAGGTAATCATCGAGCCACTGTAACATGTCGGTGCACTCGATCCTCCATACTAGCTACTGTGCGAGGCGTCAAGGCGATGAGTCGAACTCGCATTATACTCCCGAGCCGTCGCGCGTTCTCCAACACCAAAAATGCCGGCGAGCCCTTCTCATCTGTAGGCGAAATGTGCAGAAAGGCCTGCGAGAACTTCGTCCGTAAAGGCGGAAGTGCATGCTCTCCCGGGACGGCTCGCGAATCAAACGGTCATTGCGGTATCACGCGGCCGATGCGAACCTAGGACCACCGACTCGGTCCCGATGCCTTGACCACTCTCATGATCGCATTGTAGCTGCGGATAAACTCCTGAGGATCATCCTCAGGTCTCGACCCGTAAAACTCTGGTGGGTTACACCTCGGAAAATCCCATGTAGTCTCAGCTATGCGCTCGGGGTGAACTACGGGTGCTCTTGGGGCTGGGCTGCTGCGTCGGCTTATCTCCAGTCAGCCTGACCACGGCCATTAAGCGGGCCATCTCCTTGTACCCCATCTCATCTGCTCCGGTGTGGGGTGGAGGCTCGAGTCTTGTAGTCTCGGCCAGCTGCTGCGGCTCTAAGCTCTCTTTGGTCTTTGGCGGTGTCGCAAAACTCGTCGTCAAGTACTATCTCAGTGCTTGGCCAGGGCTGCTCCTCGTACTCCTCTGTATCCACTAGCGACTCCTCGTTGCCTTGCCGTCTGGGCCGGGTTGCCTTCGCGGAGCATAGCGGTAAAGGAAAGGAATACGTCGGAGGGTTGACTACGTCCTGACTCTACAGGCACGATCTCGGAATGAGAAGAATGAAACCAATCTAAATGTCCTATAGCCTCACGATTATAGATGTGGTGCACAACACGATAATCAAGACTCTACTAGACGCGATGCAGTAGACACTTTCCAGAGGATTAAGCGCTCACGATACCACTTTTGTCACGGCCGAACCGGGCGTGGTAGTGCCTACCGGGCACCACTGGTGATCTGACATCGAGAGAAAATCGCGGAAATAAAAACATGAACATGAATTAAGAGACAAAATAAATAAGCAGACCAACCAAGCGATTTGCCTTCATCATATATACATAAATACGACGATTATCCTTTTTATAACCACTGCCCATGTGATGTTCTGAGACCTCTAAGATTTACACAACAACTATGGCGGGACGGGGCCCGCCATACCACAGAATGTACGGACCTACGGACTGGGTAACATGCAAAGATAAGCCTCAGGAAGGAGCGGAGCTTCCCAATCTGTGAAAGGTGATCTAAGCGGGGATCGGCGGCCGATGTACCTCTACTTGCGGCGTGAACGGCCCCGAAGGAGAGTCGATCTGGCAACGGTACAGTATGTGAAGCGTAAAATCGTAAATGAAATCATAATAGTCTATAAGCGGGAGGCGGTATGATAACCAAACTTCGATACAGCATACTTGATTATATCAATTCGGTCTCGCGCGGCGTCAATCACGCGTGAGTACCTTCGCCAGCTGCGTGATGCATGATATGATAACAACAAGATAGAACTCCAAATGGGAGCATACGTGCGCTCGCATCGTGTCGATATGTCCAAAGGAACAAATAAGACAACATTCCAAATGGAAGCATGCGTGCGCTACGCGTCGTGTCGATGAGTCGAGGAAACGATAAGGCATTCCAAATGGAAGCATGCGTGCGCTACGCGTCGTGTCGATATGTCAAAGGAAACAATAAGACAACAAGGCGGTAATCAAAGTGGAAGCATGCGTGCGCTACGCATCGTGTCGATATGTCGCGATGATTAACAAAAGTAACTATCAGCGAGGAGCGTGCGTGGAATTTATCGTCGGCTGCGGTCGTCGAGTAAGTTCTCAACAAGTCAGCGACCACTCCATGAGAGGCGGTAGTATAGAAACACAATTCTTGCACAACAAAGGCTATCACAACAAGCGTAGGCAAGTTTCACAACAACAAGCATAGGCGAGTTTTACAATGACAAGCGTAGGCGTTTATATAACAATAAGCATAGGCAAGTTTCACAACAACAAGCATAGGCAAGTTTATACACAACTCGAAGTACTTTCATTTTATGCCCCAGTCAGGTTTTAACCTAAAGTACTACATCGATAAATTCCTTTTAAAGAGATCTATTTCTTTTATAAAGTCACACGATACGTAGTATAAAAATAGAGTGACTTATATCTTTTAAGTAAGCAAAACAACTTTCATACTTTCCTTTTTAAAAACCAAATTAAAGCAACACCATGCCTTCCTTTTTTGACCAAAACACTTTTCTTTTTAAAGTCAAGTTACCACATTAAAACGATGATAAAACCTTTCTTTTGTTTTCATAAGGTCGTTATAACCAACTTCCCATAAAGTTGTTATACACCTTATGTTTTAAACCATTTTAAGACAACACAATGCCTTTCTTTTCCTAAAGTTCGGTTTGCCTAATTTCAATTACACGAGTCTCTTTTTGAAAAGTTCATAGTTGATGTCTTAATCTCTTTTAAAACAATTGAGTAACATATGCCTTAGGCGAGTAGGTTATTCTTGTTCATAATCAATCTTATTAGCGACCGTGATCTAGAAATGTAATATCATTTTGTCTCATCTTAGCTTCTATGCGGATGGAGGTTTCTCTGGTTTTAATAATGTAATTATTGATACATTTCCCTTTATTATGCAGCTGCAGTGGTTTGTCGATACACATTCTGATTTCCAAAATCAGTAAAACATTATTCCTTCCAAAACCCAAGTACTCATTACTCACGAATGAGGTTTCATACATCTTACAACTTTCAAATCAATTTAATTAAGTTAAGTCTCTTATCTTATAAGATCAAGTCTCTTAACTTCTAAGATCAAATATCCGTTCTTTTATCTCTTTTAGGCGTTATACCTAACTTCCATAAAGCTAGTATAACTCTTAAGTTCTCAAAACCAAGTATTACTCTTCTTTAAAAAAGGGGTTTCTTAAGGAAAGACTTGAGTTCTTTATTATAACACATCAAGTCGATTTATAAGTCAAATCGGCTACCTTTTAACAATCACAAAGCACTTTCTTATATACGTAAAACATTATAACCAACTTCCCATAAAGCGGGTTATAACCACTTTTTGTTTTAAACCAATCAAATACATTTAACACGTATCGTCTCTGGTACTACATAGTTATACGTATCATGCTAGAAAGATAGGAAGAGGTTCGCATACCTCGCGGCGATTATCGACTAATAGCAAGCGCTCCAAGTACCTCGAGCGTCGGCTACACTCTCGATCAGCGGTCAGATCACTCCACGTGGTACTACGACCTATAGAGGCCTGGCGCTGTTAATATCTTTAGATCGGCGTAGAATATTCTACAGAAAATTGGCGACACCTCCGCACACATGGCGTAAATCTCCTCTCTATCGGGCTGCGAAGCCAGCGGGAGGTTAACACGTCTAACGGGCGTGTGCAGTTCTACTATCTGATAATGCTACACAAGTCTCTGTCTGATCCTATGTAATTCTGATTCGATTCTCTTCTTTAAATTCGAGCTTAAGTCGCAAGACATTCTGTAAGTATTATTCGAGCTTAAGTCGAAGACATTTGCCGCACAACTATGTTCACTTCTATATATAGTATACTTTAACTATATATTCCTACAACATGTAATTCCCGATTACAGCAGGAAGGTCAAGAGTGTTTACCTCGATAAGCCCAAAATTTTCCAAGTTTAAATGTCGATCTGAGCAAGGTTTAGCTCTACTCAGTCTTGCTCAGGCCAGCTCGACCAACCCTTAGAAGTTCTAACCAACATACATATAACTTCAACTACGGGTGAAGATTTAGTAGGTTTTCGTTTTTGTAGTGAGAAGTATAATAGTATTTTACGGGCTTTTGTATAAGTGTAACCTTGGGAAAACTATAAGGTATTTGGGCGAGGTATTTGGGCATTATAACAATACTTGGAGAGTATTTCTATACCACAAAGGGTATTTATACGAGACAACTATGCTGGGGGTACCACGGCAAAACACCTGAAAGGGAGGGGTGGCTCTCGGCCGAGGGCTCTCAAAGGGGAGGGAGGGGTGTGGTGGGCCAGCTCGAGGAGAGGGAGTATTTTGAGACTTAGATAGATTGCTCAAGTTTTTGGATGAAGAAAGTCTTCAACTAGAGGGTATTTATAGGTCAGTGAAGGCGACCAAGGGCGAGATGATGCAGTGCAAGGCAAGTGTAGGGCTAGGATCGAGCCAAGTCACTTATCCATCTGCCCGACTTGCACAAATATCCTACCTAACCCATTGGCCACTTTTAGTCCAACATTGGCGTCCACTCCTTCAATTAGAGGTGACAAGTGTCGCCTCGTTGATCTAAAATGTTTAAATCTCTCGGAAAAATCCGTAAAAATAATTAATGACATAGCCGGAATTTTCCCTACGAAAAGCTGTGGAAAGCGTTTAAATCGGAAGCGACTCTTTTAAACACTTGTGTACAAATTTGAAACTAGCTAACTTTAAGGCTCAAATTATAATACGTGCGCTCACGTACATACTCTGGAAATCTGAGGTACAACATTCTCCTCCTCGCCCGAAACATTAGTCGAATGTTCCTTCTCGAGCGGATAACGATAAAGTTCCTCTTAGCTTTAAACAAATTTCCAATGCCACACATGGCAACAAAGTAACACCGTACTCTCCTTCCTTACTCGTGGTGCCGCTTCCGAACACTTGAACTCTTCTCATATCGTACCACACCCGATCATCGCTTTAGTTCCAAAACTTTGAGTCACTACCTCTAACTTGGTCATCTTACTAGCCGCGATCTCCGCCAAGACCATTCCGGCCTTCACGATCCGCTTCGGTCGAACATAACCACGAACTCATCTGACGGTCATCTAAACTTGGGCCTAACACCTCGTGACCTACCGTCTGGCGGGACCACCGCAGAACTGACCCAGCGCCGAAGCGGTCGCGGGTTGGCCCGCAACATGGCCCTGACCCGACCCGTTGTCGCGCCAACTCTTGCTCTTGACACGGAACAATCTTGCTAAATCCACGTCGGAAAGATACCACTTTCGTTTACCCAGGACTTATCACCTGATACATTTATCACATGAGCAAGTATTTCAACAAAGACTAACCGTAAAATCTTTTATTCAAGATGACCTTACATCTAAGGTCTCGGCGGAAATATTCTAAAGTTCATACTTTCCATGCCCCCACGTATCCTTTCAACTAGCGAAGCTTTCTAACTCATAACCAACATAACGCTATCAGAGCGTAGCACAATAATAAGGTCATCATATCATGCATACAAATCTCTAAAGGGTTAAGGATATACTGAAAATGGCGATTCGGAGGACCGCTAAAGCGGAACTTCACCGCGACCTCTCGTGGCGCCGGTGTATGAACATCTGCTGGTATGGAAAGTGAAGAACCATGGCCCGATCTCGTGATGCGTGCTATCTACCGATGCTACCCACACAGTGGACGATTTCTCCCAAAATGGCCTGTGACCGCATGTAAAACAAACTCGGACTAGCGCGACACTCCCGCTGTGGAGTCTACCACGGCAGTCACAACGAGGTAGGGTGGCTTGGTGGCTAACACCACTGCTCTACAGAAAATCTGAACCGCTTGGGCCACGACGCTCCTGAATACTCTGGATGCTCTGAAGATTGTGGAGGACCACCTGCTTGGCGGAGCGCATAACTAGTCTTCTGAGGCGGTCCGCCTCGAAAGTCACCAAAGGACCTCTTTATTACAGCCTCTTCTGCGACCTTGGTTTAAATGCGATTTCTCGCTCGCCGCCAAGTGCATAAGCTTTGCGTGCGGGCGATGTCGTGCGGTGAAGAGCTACGCGAACAACTCTGCTAGGTAATCGCCGAGCCTGTAACATATCGGTGCACTCGATCCTCCATACTAGCTACCAGCGGGGGCGTGCCGGGCGATGGTCGAACTCGCATTATACTCCCGAGCCGTGCGCGGATGCGCGCGACAAAAATCATCGGCGAGCCGCTTCTCATCTGGAGGCAAGAAATGTGCAAGAAAGGCCTCGAGAACTTCGTCCCATAAAGCTGAAGTGCATGCTCTCCCGGGGCGGCTCCGCGAATCAAACGATCATTGCGGTATCACGCGGCCGTCTGAACCTAGGACCACCGACTCGGTCCGATGCCTTGACCACTCTCGCGATCCATTGTAGCTGCGGATGAACTCCTGCGGATCATCCTCGGTCTCGACCCGTAAAACTCTGGCGGGTTACACCTCGGAAAATCCCGTAGTCTCAGCCCATGCGCTCGGGGTGAACTGGTGCTCGATGGAACTGGCTGCTGCGTCGGCATCCTCAGTCGGCCTGACCACGGCCGTTAATCGGGCCATCTCCTTGTACCCATCTCATCTGCTCCAGTGTGGGATGGAGGCTCAGTCTTGTAGTCTCGGCGACCGCTGCTGCGACTCTAAACTCTCTTTGGTCTTTGGCGGTTATGCAAAACTCTTCGTCTGAAGTACTATCTCAGTCTTGGCCAGGGCTGCGCCGTACTCCTCTGTATCCACTGGCGACTCCTCGGCAGCCTTGCCGTCTGGGCGGGTTGCACTGCAGCGGAGGCATAAGCTGGTAAAGGAAAGAAATACGTCGGAGGTTGACTTCGTCACGGCTACTCTAAGGCCACGATCTCGAATGAGAAGAATGGAAACCAATCCTAAATGTCCTATAGCCTCACGATTATAGATGTGGTGCCTGACCTGCAGATAATCAAGACTACTAGACAGATGCAGACACTTTCAGAGGATTAAGCGCTCACGATACCACTTTTGTCACGACCGAACCGGGCGTGGTAGTGCCTACCGGGCACCACTGGTGATCTGACATCGGAGAAAATCGCGGAAATAAAAACATGAACATGAATTAAGAGACAAAATAAATAAGCAGGCCAACCAAAGCATTTGCCTTCATCATATATACATAAATACCCGACGGTTATCCTTTTTATAACCACGCCTTACATGGTGTTCTGAGACCTCTAAGATTTACACAACAACTATGGCGGGGCGGGGCCGCCATACCACGAATGCCTGCGGACCTACAGACTCGAGGGTAACATACCAAATATAAATCTCAGAAGGAAACGGAGCTTGTCTGTTGAAAGGTGATCTAAGCGAGGATCGGCCGTGTACCTCTACTTGCGGCATGAGCGCAGCCCGAAGGAGAGTCGATCTGGCAATTACGAGTATGTGGCGCAAAATCGTAAATGAAATCATAATAGTCTATAAAAGCGAGAGACGTATGATAACCAAACTACGATTACACAGCATACATGATTATATCAATTCGGGTCTCGCGCCACAACATCAATCACGCGTGAGTACCTTCCTGCCACTTGGCGATGCATGATATGATAACAACAAGATAGAACTCAAATGGGAGCATACGTGCGCTACGCGTCGTGTCGGTATGTCGAAAGGGAACAAATAAGACAACATTCCAAATGGAAGCATACGTGCGCTACGCGTCGTGTCGATGGAGTCGAAGGAAACAATAAGAAGCATTCCAAATGGAAGCATGCGTGCGCTACGCGTCGTGTCGATATGTCAAAGGAAACAATAAGACAACAAGGCGGTAATCAAAGTGGAAGCATGCGTGCGCTACGCATCGTGTCGATATGTCGCGTTGATTAACAAAAGTAACACTATCAGCGAGGCGTGCGTGGAATTTATCCGTCAACTGCTAGGTCCGCGTCGAGTAAGTTCTCAACAAGTCAACCGACCTCCATCGAGAGGCGGTAGTATAAAAACACGATTCTTGCACAACAAAGGCTATCACAACAAGCGTAGGCAAGTTTCACAACAACAAGCATAGGCAAGTTTTACAACAACAAGCATAGCAAGTTTATATAACAACAAGCATAGGCAAGTTTCACAACAACAAGCATAAGCAAGTTTATACACAACTCAAGTACTTTCATTTATGCCCAGTCGGGTTTTAACCCTAAAGTACTACGTCACGATAAATTCCTTTTAAAGAGATCTATTTCTTTTATAAAAGTCACACGATACGTAGTATAAAAATAGAGTGACTTATATCTTTTAAGTAAACCAAAACAACTTCCATACTTTCCTTTTTAAAACCAAATTAAGGCAACACCATGCCTTTTTTGACCAAAACACTTTTCTTTTTAAAGTCAAGTTACCACATTAAAACCAATGATAAAACCTTTCTTTTGTTTTCATAAGGTCGTTATAACCAACTTCCCATAAAGTTGTTATACACCTTATGTTTTAAACAATTTTAAGACAACCAATGCCTTTCTTTTCCTAAAGTTCCGGTTGCCTAATTTGATTACAAGTCTCTTTTTGAAAAGTTCATAGTTGATGTCTTAATCTCTTTTAAAACAATTGAGTAACATATGCCTTAGGCGAGTAGGTTATTCTTGTTCATAATCAATCTTATTAGCAGCCATGATCTAGAAATGTAATATCATTTTGTCTCATCTTAGCTTCTATGCAGATGGAGGTTTCTACTGGTTTTAATAATACTTAATTATTCAATACATTTCCCTTTATTAACGCTGCAGTGGTTTGTCGATACACATTCTGATTTCCAAAATCAGTAAAACATTATTCCTTCCAAAACCCAAGTACTCATTACTCACGAATGAGGTTTCATACATCTTACAACTTTCAAATCAATTTAATTAAGTTAAGTCTCTTATCTTATAAGATCAAGTCTCTTAACTTCTAAGATCAAATATCCATTCTTTTTATCTCTTTTAGACGTTATACCTAACTTCCCATAAAGCTAGTATAACTCTTAAGTTCTCAAAACCAAGTATTACTCTTCTTTAAAAAAAGGGGTTTCTTAAGGAAAGACTTCAAGTTCTTTATTATAACACATCAAGTCGATTATAAGTCAAATCGGCTACCTTTTAACAATCACAAAGCACTTTCTTATATACATAAAGTTATTATAACCAACTTCCCAAAAAGCGTTATAACCCTTTATGTTTAAACCAATCAAATACATTTAACACGTATCGTCTACCGTACTACATAGTTATACACATATCATGCTAGAAAGATAGGAAGAGGTTCACATACCTCGCGACGATTATCGACTAATAGCAAAGCGCTCAGTACCTCAACCGTCGGCTACACTCTCGATCAAGCGATCACTCCACACGTAGTACTACTGACCTATAGAGCCCAAAGCGCCTATTAATATCTTTAGATCGACGTAGAATATTCTACGAGAAAATTCGTGACCTCTCCACATAGCGGCGTAAATCTCTCTCTATCGGGCGGCTACCAAGCCAACCGGGGGTTAACACGTCTAACCGGGCGTGTACATTTCTCTTATAATGCTACCTTGAAGTCTCATGTCTGATCTATGTAATTACTGATTGATTCTCTTCTTTAAATTAGGGCTTAAGTCGCAAGACATTCTGTAAGTATTAATTCGGGCTTAAGTCAAAGACATTGCCGCCAACTATATTCACTTACATATATAGTATACTTTAACTATATATTCCTACAACATGTAATTCCCAATTACAGTAAGGTCGAGAGTGTTTACCTCGATAAGCCCAAATTTTCCAAGTTTAAATGTCGATCTGAGCAAGGTTTAGCTCTACTCAGTGCGCTCAGGCCAGCTCCAACCAACCCTTGAAGTTCTAACCAACTTATACATATAACTTCAACTACGGGTGAAGATTTACTTAGGTTTTCGTTTTTGTAGTGAGGAAGTATAATAGTATTTTACGGGCTTTTGTATAAATGTAACCTTGGGAAAACTATAAGGTATTTGGGCGAGGTATTTGGGCATTATAACAATACTTGGAGAGTATTTCTATACCACAAAGGGTATTTATACGAGACAACTATCTGGGGGTACCCAGGCAAAACACCTGAGGAGGGGTGGCTCTCGGCGAGGGCTCTCAAAGGGGAGGGGGTGTGGTGGACGAAAGCTCGAGGAGAGGAGTATTTTGAGACTTAGATAGATTGCTCAAGTTTTGGATGAAGAAAGTCTTCAACTAGAGGGGTATTTATAGGTCAGTGAAGGCCAACCAAGGGCGAGATGATGCCAAGTGCAAGGCAAGTGTAGGGCTAGGATCAAGCCAAGTGCACCTTATCCATCTACCACACCAACTTGCACAAATATCTACCTAACCCATTGGCCACTCTTTCGTCCAACATTGCCGTCACTCCTTCCAATTAGAGGTGACAAGTGTCGCCTCTCGTTAATCCAAAATGTTTAGATCTCTCGGAAAAATCGTAAAAATAATTAATGACATAGCGGAATTTTCCCTACGAAAGTAATGAAACGTTTAGTCGGAAAGCGACTCTTTCGCACTTGTGTACAAATTTCGAAACTAGCTAACTAAGGCTCAAATTATAATACGTATGCGCTCACGTACATACTGCAAATCACGAGTATAACGAGCCGACAGCGAGTTTGCGGCCAGCCCAAAGCGAGTTTAGAGCCACAACAGAGGCTCTTTGAGACCACATGACACGAGCCTCCAGTCCACGGCGAAGCGAGAGGATATGGGTTACAAGGAGATGGCGATTACTAGCTTGTGATCGTGGCGAACGTGAGATAAGGCTGGATCACGGCGATTCGCTGCGTGATTCAGAGATCGGGCGATTTGAGACTACGGATTTTACGAGTTGTAGCGCTTGATTTTATGGGTGAGGCACGAGGATGATCCGCAGAGTTCATCCGGCGATTCTGACGGTCATAAGTGATCAAGGCTTCGAGAGACGAGTCGGTGGTCTTAGGTTCGCGTCAGCTGCGTGATCACTACTTGCGATCGGCCCGGTTTGATTCGTGGGAGCTGTCGGGAAGTATGCACTTCCGGTAGTATGGGACGAGTTCTCGGGCATTTCTTGCATTTCTTGCCTACAGATGAGAGGGCTCGGTAAACAGTTTTGGCGTTAAAGCGAGGCCGGGCGTGCGGTTGGAGTCTGATGTGGAGTTTGACTCATTAGCTCGGTGCGTCCCGCTTTAGTGCGGACATGGAGGATAGAGTGCACCGCTATGTCACGAGGGCTCGGCGATTATTTGGCGGAGAGTTGCTCGGGTGTGGCTCTTGTAGGCATGGACATTGCGCGTCTGAGCTATGCGCTTGGGTGTGAGAGCGGAGAGGTCGGCGGAATGGCGAGATCAGCGAAGGGGCGAGCAGCGAGGTCCTTTGGCAACTTTGGGCGGATCGCCTCAGCGGCGAGCTAGTTATGCGCCTCGCCCGATGCTGAGTGGTCCTCCACAGATCTTGGGGCGTTCGGGGTATTCGTGAGGCTGAGTCGAGCTCGGGACTTGTTCGCGAATATCGCTGAGTTCTAGCCAGATGGATTCATGTCCCCCTCAGTGTGCACGATGTGGCAGGCGTCATCCCGGGGAATGTCGTCTTTTTACTGGTGCTTGTTTCACCTGCGGCCGTCAGGGCCATGTGATGAGAAGCGTCTAGTAGGAGAGTGCAGGCAGAATGACCACCAGACGGTCGATGGTAGGTTCATCACCTTCTATAGCTATGCGCCGGTAGGCAGATTATGATTAGAGCGACATTGGGAAAGAGAATCAGTAGGTACATGTATATCCTTAACCCTCTAGAGACTAGTATGCATGATATGTTGATCTTATGTTTAAATGTTATGATTGGATAGCATTGTATAATTTATGATATAGATAAGTATGGGTACACGGAAGGTGTGAACCTTAGAACATTATACGTTGAGACCTTAGATGTAAGGCTGTCTTGAGTAAAAGATTTTACGGTTAGTTTTTGTTTAAATATTTGGTATCGTGAAATGCATCGTGGGATAATTCCTTGGGTTGTGTAAGATAAAGGTGGTAACTTTCGTGACTTGAATAGGTAGATTGTTAGGATCGGGGAGCAAGAATTTGGCGCGATTTTGGCTCGGGTTAAGGACCGTTCGCGGGTCAACCCGCGGCACGAAAGGAGAGGTGGTCGGTTGAGGTGGTCCGCCCGGTGGTGGGTCACAGGGTGCTAGGCCGAGCTTAGGTAGCCATCGTCTGAGTTCGCGGATGTGTTCGACTAGAATCGGATCGTGAAGGCGGAATAGCCTTGAAGGAATTTGAGGCTTGTAAGATGACCAAGTTGAGGTAGTGACTCACGTGTTTTGGAAAGCGAAGTGTACGTGTGCTAGAAAGAGTTCGGGTGTTCGAGAAAGTGCAGACGAGTAAGGAAAGAAGTAAACATGTCTTTGAGAGATGGAAGTGATCATTTTTGTGAAGTGAAGGTCGCGAAGGAGTATCCTTCGTGGACCGGGCGAAGTTGGTGTTGTTTACATCTTGAGGTGATTCTCGTTGGCTTGGACTTGGGTTTTCGTATGGTATGTTATGGCAATATGTGGCATAATTGGTTTCGTAAGTATAGTAGTGAAGACTATGCGGTCGTATGCGTTGGAGATTTAGAAGGAACATTGGGACGAATGTTTCTAAGGAAGAATGTTATACCGTATTTCAGTATGTATGTGAGGACGTCGCATCTGATTGTTTAAGCCCTAATTAGGTTTAGGATGAAATTGTGAACTTTCGATGGAAAAGATTCCGAACCTTGTGAAGGAAATTTTACGCTTTTAATATTTTAACCTATTACGGATTTTTTTCCGAGAGAAGAAATATTTTGGACCAATAGGAGGGCGACATGTGTCACCCTTATGTGGCATTGGTTGGACGAAAATGGTGGGCTAGTGGACAAGTCAAATAGTCAAGTCTTGCAAGATATTTTTTTGGGATAGTGGGGGTAGGTAGTGGACGGTTTTGGAGGGGCAAGTGGATGGCCACATGGTTCTTTGTTGTGGTGGACATATGTTCTAATGTGGTGGTGGACATATGTCCCAATATTGTGGTGGACACTTGGTGGAACACTCCACTCACACAAGCTACTTAATCTACACCCTCCATTTGTTTTAATCTTGGCCATTGAAGGTTCTATAAATACCCCCCTCAAGTGCAAGACTTCTTCATCCACAAAAACAATTTCCAAGTCTCCAAAAACTCCCTCTCCCTTGTTGTAGTTCTCGTCCCAACTCCCTCCCCCCTTTTCCCTAGCTCCCGTCGAAATACCCCTCCCCTCTTTCCTAGTTGTCTCGTCGAAATACCCCCCCCCCCCCTTGGTAGAAAAGTCGTCTTCTAGTATTGTTACTATGCCAAAATACCTTAGCCTAAATCCCTTGTAATTTTCCTAAGTTACCTCTACACTAAGAGCCCGAAAATACTACTTTATTTCCTTTAGTCACAAAAAGAAACCCTAGGAAAATCTTCATAGTTGGTTGAAGTATTAAGTAGAAGTGTGTAGAAACTTCTAAGGAGTTTCTTGGAGCGGATTGGAGCGTCTGAGAATAGGAGCTAAGCGTTGCTCGGGATCGACTTATAATCTTGGATAATTTTGGGCTTATCGAGTTAATGATCTTTATCCTATTGTAATTGGATATTACATGTTGTGTAATGTATAGTTGAGTATACTATATGTAGAATGAATATTGTTAAGATTGAGCTTGTATTTACATTGGTGTATTCTGATGAGCTTGTAGTATTATTGTGGGGCGATGTCGACACGTCGGTTAGGCGTGTAACTCCTTGAGTTGTTGGCTTAGTGCGGGCCTTGTGAGAGGAGGAGACTTATGTGGTTGCGAGGGAGGTCTTTGCCAAATTTTTCGTAGAATATGGAACCTTGTATTTAGAAATGTTCTACGAAGGGATCTAGAAGTTGATAGACGTTTTGTGGCCTTTATAGATTGAAGTACTACGAGTAGCGTATTCTACTTGGAGGGTGGATAAGGCTAGCGTGATTCTGATGCTCTTGAGCATTTTGCTAATTGTCGATAATCGTCGCAAGGTATGTGAACCTCTTCCTATCTTTTCTAGCATGATTGTTGGGAACTATGTAGACGGTGACGTGCGTGTGCTAAACAGTCTTGGTTGGTTTAAAACATAAAGTGTTATAATAGCTTTATGGGAAGTTAGTTATAACGGCTTTATGTAGGTAAAAGAATGGTTTATTGATTTTAGAAGTTAAGAGACTTGATCTTGAAAGATAAGAGACTTAACTTAATTGGCTTGATATGAATTTTGTTCAAAAGTTGGGAAACCTCATTCGTGAGTAATGAGTACTTGGTTTTTAAAGGATAATGTTTTACTGATTTCGGAAATGAGAATAAGTATCAAACAAAACACTGCAGCGTTAATAAAGGAAAATGTATTGACAAATAAGTAATTATATTAAAACCAGTAGAAACCTCCATCTGCATAGAAGCTAAGATAAGACAAAATTTGTATTACATTTCCTAGATCGTGGCTGCTTTAATAAGATTGTTATAAACAAGAATAACCTACTCACACATAAGGCATATGTTACTCAAATTGTTTTAAAAGAGATTACGTTATTAAGTGGTTAAGACTATGAACTATGAAATCTTTCGAAAATAAGAGACTTGAGTATTTGAAATTATGCAACCTGAACTTTTGGAAAAGAATGTTGTTACTTGATTTCAAAAAGGGAAAGTGTTTTGGTTTAAAAAGGAGGGCATGATATTTCCTTAGTTTGATTTAAAATGAAGACATGGTATTATCTTAATCTGTCTTAAAAGAGGGTTTAAATGTTATGGCGATTCTACCTCGAGTCCGTGAGATGGGCGAGACATGTATTCACGATTCGACACCGAGTCCGTGAGATGGACCGAGATTGTATTCCACCGATTCAACACCGAGTCCATGAGATGGACCGAATGTATTCCACGATCCGACACCGAAGTCCAGAGATGGACCAGGAATGTATTCACACGATCCGACACCGAGTCCATGAGATGGACCAGAATGTATTCCACGATCCGACACCGATTCCATGAGATGGGCGGGAATGTGACCATCACGATCCGACACCGAGTCCATGAGATGGACCGGGAATGTGACCACGCGATTCCACTCGAGTCCCGTGGGACGGGCGAGACATGTTATATGTATCACACGATTTATACCTAGCTGCCGGTAGTGAGGAAGGAGTTCACGGCGTGAGGATGACTTTGAGCGTGAGTCACGACTTGACATGATCGCTTATGTAGTGAATCGTAGTTTAGTTATCATACATGTCTTACATTTTATATAGACTATCATGATTTCATTTCTGATTTTTGATTTCACATACAGTACTGTTGTCTTGACCTCGCCGAGTGCGTTAAATGCCGCAGTGAGGTACATCGGTTGTTGATCCTCGCCATGTGATCACGATTCAGACAGGAAGCCCGCTTCTCGAGGCTTATCTTTCTTAAGTGTAGAATCTTGTTGTGGCGAGGATGTAAAGGATGCTTGTTCAAATTTACAGATATATGCAATAAAGCAACCGTTTTGGGTTATCCCGTTTTCTTATTTCATATCAGTAAGTTTTTATTTCATTGATTTTCTCGATGTTGTATCACTAGGGTGCCCGGTAAGGCACGGTCGCGGGAGGTCGGTCGTGACACCTTCCCGCACCCTAAAGGATACAACATCGAGAAATCAGCTAAATAAAACTTAAACATGCAACAAGACATAAAGTAAGAAGCAGGCTAACTAAAACGGTCACCTTCCGAATATATATATATATATCAAACCAACAGCTAAATCCTTTACAAACCCCGCCACAACATTACTCTGCACCTCTAAGAATGTAATAACAACTATGACGGGACAGGGCCCGCCATACCTCAGATATGCAGAACCTACAATCTCGGGAAACATACCAAAGATAAGCCTCGGAAAGCGGAGCTTCCCAACGCCGATTGTGATCCTATGGCGAGGATCAACAATCGGTGTACCTCACGGCATGACGCAGCCTCCGAGGAGGTCGTAGACAACAGTATCAAGTATGTGGAAACTGAAAATCAGAAATGAAATCATAATAGTCTATATAAAGCGAGACATATATGATAACCAAACTACGATTACACAACATGTAGCATCATGTCAAGTCGGACTCACGCCTCAAAGTCATCACTTAATATAGCGTGGTCTCACGCCCACCATATCAATCATGCGTGGAATTCCTTCCTCACCGCCTTGTCATGATATAACAACACGAGGAGTACACATGAACACGAGTCCCACGTGTCAAAAACCGTCTGACGGCAAGTCTGAAGGCATAGCTACGTAACCGGCTGCGTCATCAATCGACCGCAAGTACGAAGCCAACTACCGTAACTCTACCGTACCAACAATACCAAATAAGCGTATCCGCGATCGTGGCCAGGTACGATAGCCTCTGCGGATCCACTCTGCATCACGTCGGACCGGCAAGTGGGCTAACCACCGAACCTCTGCGTCACGAGACTTCGTCCTAACAATGACCGGGGCAAGTACGAAGGCATAGCCACGAACTAACTGCGTCGCGCATCCGATCGGCAAGTACGAAGCCAACTACGTAACCGCTGCGCGCCAACCATTCCACCGCGTCACGGCCGAGGAGGCTGAAGCCAACTACCGAACCACTGCGCCACGTCGACCGGGCAATCACGGCTAACTACCAACCTCCCGCATCACGAGACTTCGGGAACTAGTCCGTGGAGCGACACTATAAAGAAGCCCGGCAGGCAAGTAAAGCCAACTACCAACCAACCTGCATCAAGAACGACCGGGCAATGCGGGGCTTGCTACCGAACCAACTGCGTCATCAAGAACTCTGCGGAAGCTAGTCCATGGAACAACAATCCTAACGGAACCCTACCCGTGGGCCACCCAACGTGTCAGCAGGTCCAAGGATATAACAAGGTAACCGACCCTCCATCGAGAGACGCGGTAGTCATAGAAATACAATACTTGCACAACAAAGGCTATCACAACTAGCATAGGCAAGTTTACTCACACTCAAGGTACTTTTTTTTTATGCCAAAAATCCGGGTTTTAACCCCAAAGTATGTCATACTTAAATTCTTTCAAAAGATCCCTTTCTTTTACAAAAGTCACCCGATACCCGTAGTATAAAAAATAGAGTAACTATCATTTCAAGTAAACCAAAACAATTTCCCTACCTTCTTTTTAAACCATCTTAAGACAAAACCATGCCTTTCTTTTAAACCAAAACACTTCAAGTTCCTCAAGTCTCTTTTCTTTTATAAAACAAGTTCCTTACTTTGAAATTTTTAAGAAAAATCAATACTTGTTATTAATGATCTTATTAAAGCGACCATGATCTAGGAAATGTAATACAATTTTGTCTTATCTTAGCTTCTATGCGGATGGAGGTTTCTACTGGTTTTAATATAATTAATTATTTGTCAATACATTTTCCTTTATTAACGCGATGGTTTGTTCGATACTTATTCTCATTTCCGAAATCAATAAAACATTATCCTTTTTAAAACCCAATTACCCATTTCTCAAAAATGTGGTTTCACAACTTTTTATCACAAACCATGTCCTTAATATCTCACATCAAGTCATTTATAAGTCAAGTCTCTTATCTTTTAAAAACCACAAACCATTTCTTTACCTACATAAAGTTGTTATAACAAACTTCTCATAAAGCCGTTATAACACTTTATGTTTTAAACCAACCAAATTCATTTAGCACATGTACGTCTACCGTACTACATAGTTCACAACAATCATGCTAGAAAAGATAGGAAGAGGTTCACATACCTCGCGATGATTATCGACAATTAGCAAAACGCTCCAAAGTACTATAACCCTGCTAGCCTTTTCCACCCTCCAAGTAGAATACGCTACTCGTAGTACTTCAACCTATAAAGGCCACAAAACGTCTATCAACCTCTAAATCTCTTCGTAGAACAATTCTAAGTACAATGTTCCTTATTCTACGGAAAATTCGTATATCTGTTATACCTCGTATTTCGGTATATGCGTGTGGAATACATACAAAAGTCTAGCCTTAAAGTTTAGGCACAAGACGTTTTTTTTTTGGCACAACTCACAAAACGAATAGTTTTCCGACGAAACGTTTTGTTACACCCCGTAATTACAGGACATGTTTTAAGAACGTACGAAAGAACTCACGAGTGTTAAGATTTGAGACTTGTAAAAATTTATCGGAAATATTGGAATTTGTCGGAAAACGTATTATTGACGAATGGGAGGACGACACGTGTCACCCCCCCTTATAGATGCCTTGGACGAAATTGGCATGGCCAATATGGTCATTGACCATAGTCCTAGATGGCAAGTCTTGCAAGTTGTTTAGCTTGAGAAGTTTGACTAAGTCAAGGTACCACAAGTCTTGATATTTGTTAAGAGATCATCCAAACCACCCATGTGTTTATATCATAACCCTCCAAGGTGCTATTTAATACTAGTAGTAGTAGACAAGCTTAACACTTAGCCATATTTGCACAAAAATTGGATGAGCAACAAATGAAGCTCTCAGCTTCATGACCATGAAAAGAAAAAAAAATTGTGTTTCTTGTCCTATAAGCCCCACACTTTAAACCAAGGTTTATGAGTGTTATGTAAGTGTATCTCAATAGAAAAATCCCGGAAAAAAGAGAGTTTTCGTATTAGTCGCAAAGTGAAAACCTAGTGGCTTTTCTAGGTTTTGGATTGTAAGTTGAAGGAAAGTTGTTGGTGTGGTTCTAAGGGTCTCAACAAGCGGATTGAAGTGTCTTGGAGAGGTTCTAAACTACTAAGGAGCGACTTCGGATTGGAGTTGGATTAAGAGTCGTTGAGGTATAATCTTGTCTTTTAAAGTGTTACAAGGTTATATATTTATTTTGTGTTGTTAGCTTTTCCTATTGCTAGCATGAAGTTGATATGTAGAAGTTTATAAGGATTATGGATTGATTGTAGCCTTGGAAATTCGAAATGAAATGTAAGCCATGTTAAGTTGGATTACTAATCGTCGCTTATTAGCAATCGTCGATGTTACTTACTTAAAGATTATGGTTGTTATAATCAAATGCGACTTGATATCATGTTATGCTACCAATTTGGATTGAAATGGAAATTGGATAAGAATTAGTATTGTTGAACTCAAGGTGGCCGAATTTGTACTTCTAGTTTGTAATAGTTGGTTTTCATTTGTTTTGGACTACCTTCTATATTGTGGTGAGCCAATTGGGGCTGTATGGTTATTTATTTATATTGGACTACCTTATAGATTGTGGTGAGCCAATTGGGGCTGTATTGGTTATTGTATTCGACCTTGAAAAGGTGGCAAAGTAAGTAAAAACAAAGGAGGTGCTGTCCGATTTTCCGTAGAATTTAGCGACTTAGAACCTAGAATATTCTACGTTTGAAATAAGAGGTTAATGGACGTATGGTGACCATTATAGGTTGAAGTACTAAGTATAGTGTATCCTACTTGAAGAATGGAATAGCTCAAGGTTGAAGTACTTTGGAGCATTTTGCCACTTGTCGACAATCGTCGCGAGGTATGTGAACCTCTTCCTTCCTTTGGCATGATTCTATGTATGGAATATACCTGTGGTATCATTTCATGTTTCCTGTTACTCTTAGAAGTTAAGAGGTAGTTGTGTGATCTACTCTATGAAGAACTTTTCCTATCTTTGAGCATGACTAGTTGCACGTATGTAGTACGGTAGACGTACAACACCTTGATATCCTTTACTAGTTCGCGAATAGCCAAGTCGGGTGAGTTGGAGATTAACTCACTTCTTTGAAAGTATAAAGGATGTCTTAAGTTCTATTAAAGTTAAGGACTTGAAGAGTTTTAAAGTATGTGATACTTGTTCCGTTTTAAACGTATAAGTCCTCGATAGGAAATTGTTTTTAGCTAAGGTATAAAGTGAATATAACGGCTTTATGGGAAGTTAGTTATATTTGCTTTATGGAAAGATAAGTGATTTGATTTTAGTGAAAAGGCCACTTGTTTTAAGGCATTAATTGCCTAAGGTTTTATAATAAAAGAGTCACTTGTTTTCTAAAGGTTAAGAGACTAATTGTATTTTTGAAAGTTATGAGAATTGATTTGAAAGTATTTAATACTCGGTTTCAAAAAGTAGAAGTCTCTTGGTTATAAAAGACGTGTTAGTCTAAACCATAAAGGGTTATAACGCTTTATGGGAAGTTCATTATAACGGCTTTATGGAAGGTTAAGAGAATGGTTTTCCTAATAAAGTAATCAAAGAAATAACTTGTTAAGGAAGGGCAAATTGTTTTAAAGGTACCAATTGCTTAAGGTTTTTAATAAAGAAGTCACTTGATTTGTAGTTCGTAATTGTATTTCTAAAAAGGTATTGTGACTTGTCTTGAAAGGTGGATAGGACTTGATACTACGGTTGTTAGTATCGGGGAAGTTTTATTTGGAAAGGAGTCTTTTGAAAAGAATGTACGTACGTAGTACTTTGGCCTGTTTAATTGAGAATAATTCTATTTGTGCCCTGATTAGTACTTTGGCTTGATTAATTGAGAATTAGTCTAAGTGTGCCTTGATAAGTACTTTGGCTTGTTAAATGAGAATTATTCTATTTGTGCCCCGATAAGTACTTTGGCTTGTTAAATGAGAATTATTCTATTTGTGCCCCGATAAGTACTTTGGCTTGTTAAATGAGAATTATTCTATTTGTGCCCCGATAAGTACTTTGGCTTGTTAAATGAGAATTATTCTATTCATTTGTGCCGATAAGTACTTTGGCTTGATTAATTGAGAATTAGTCTAAATGTGCCTTGATAAGTACTTTGGCTTGTTAATTGAGAATAATTCTATGTGATGCCTTGATTAGTACTTTGGCTTGATTAATTGAGAATTAGTCTAAATGTGCCTTGATAAGTACTTTGGCTTGTTAATTGAGAATAATTCTATGTGATGCCTTGATTAGTACTTTGGCTTGATTAATTGAGAATTAGCCTATGTGTCCGTGATAGCCTTCGAGTGCAAGTATTATGTTTTATTACGATCTTTGCGATTCTCGGTTGGAGGTATTTTGCCTTGTTGTAAGTACTTGGACGTCTGCAGCTGATGTGGGATTCCACGTATGCTTCCGCTATTTGTAGTACTGGGTTAAATTCGGATTCTTATAGAAGACATGGTAGTGCTTCCGCTTGTTTGACGGTGAGATAGTGTAAGAGTATAAGTGAGGTAAACCCCAAGACGCTATACCACCTTCTCCGGTAAGAGTATAAGTGAGGGTAAACCCCAAGACATTATACCCTCCGCTTGTTTTGTATAATGGTCGGTTGAGATAGGTAAGAGTATAAACGAGGCAAGCCCAAGACGTTATACCACCTTCTCCGTAAGAGTATAAGTGAGGGTAGACCCCAAGATGCTATACCACCCGCTACCAACTTCTCCGTGGTAAGAGTATAAGTGAGGTAGACCCCAAGACGCTTATATGTGAACGCACCGTTCGGGGCCCGCATCGTGCCTTATCCGGCACCCTAGTGACACAACATCGGAGAAAACCAATGAAAATAAAACTTTAAACAAGAAACAAGATATATGATCATAAACAAAGGCCAACCCAACTGCTACCTTCCAATAACATATATAAATACAACTCTTTCAAAACGAGCAGTTTAATCCTTTTACAAACCCCGCCACAACAAGATTTCAGACCTTAAGATTTACAACAACTATGACGTGGCCTTGCCATACCCCGAATGTACAGAACCTACAACTCGTGGAACACATACTAAAAGATAAGCCTCCTAAAAACGGAGCTTCCCTAAAACGAATCGAGATCCTAAGAGCGAGGATCCACGACCGATGTACCTCTACCTGCGGCATGAACGCACTTCCGGGCGAGGTCTGCATAACAGTACCAAGTATGTGAAATCAGAAAATCACGTAAATGAAATCATACTAGTCTATATAAAGCAGAGACATGTATGATAACCAAACTACGCTTCACAACATAAAAGCAAATATGTCCATGTGGACTCACGCCTCAAGTCATCACTAAATATAACTATGGGTCTCACGCCCACAACATCAATCATGTTCGCATCACGGGCCGTGATGCCCCTGGACTGCAGACGGTGTAGACATGTCCATGATGCAACAATAATACCAATGCCCCACGGCCACACGCCCCGACCTCAGACGGTAGACATCGCCCATGTGACATCAACAATAATATCGGTGATCAACCCGCCGCGCCACATGCCCCCGAATTCTCCCTCGGTGGAGACATGTCCATGTACCGACAATAACAATATCTCGGGTAATCAACCCGCGCCGATGGCCACATGCCCCGACTTACCTCTGTATACGCCTACGTGACATCAACAACAAGACAAGAATCAAAATGGAAACATACCCGTGGAATTCTCCGTCACCGCCAAAGACGCCCAAGTAAGTTCTCAATAAGTCAACCGGCCTCTATCGAGAGACGCCAGAATACGTAAATACAACACTTGTACAACAAAGGCTATCATCACAAGCATAGGCAAGATTCACACAACTCAAAGTACTTTCCCATAAGTCACACAATACCCGTAGTATATAAAAATGAGTGACTATCTTTTTAAGTAAACCAAAATACTTCCCTTTGCAAAAATCAAGTAACCACATTATTTCCAAACATTCAAGTTGGCCTAATTTCAAATGCTCAAGTTTCTCATTTTAGAAAGGTTTTATAACTCATAGTCTTAATCCCTTTTAAAACAATTGAGTAATATATTTCTTATGTGCGAAATGCTTATTCTTGTTTATAACGATCTTATTACAAGACCATGATCTAGAAAATGTAATATCATTTTGTCTCATCTTAGCTTCTATGCAGATGAGGTTTCTCTTGGTTTTAATACAACACATCATTATTCAATACATTTTCCTTTATTAACGCCGCAGTTGGTCTGCCGATACACATTCCGATTTCCAAATCAAGAAAACATTATCCCTTTAAAACCAAGTATTCATTACTCACGAATAAGGTTTTACACAAACATCCACATTAAAACAAATAAGTTAAGTCTCTAACTTCTAACATCAAGAAACCATTTTCTTACCTACATAAAGTCATTATAACCCTATACCACCGCTGGGACTTGGTGTTCATGTATCTATTGGCGTATTATTATATCCTGGATCGCGATGATGTGATTCACGGCAGAGATATATATATGTGTTGTGATGTGTCACGACTGCTCGGTTCGTGGATCGTGCCTTACCGGCACCCAAGTAGTCATACATCGTAGTAATCATGAAACATAAAGCAAGACATGAAACTTTATAAAACAAGACATAGATTATGTGAGAAAACATCGCTTTTCGGATATATATATATAATCATGTTTTAGCAAGCATCCGACATCGTGCAACATGACTACAGACTTCTAAGGAAATATACAACTATGGCGGACGTGGCCCGCCATACCTCGACCGCATAAAACTATCTACAACAGGAGATCATACTAAAAAGCAGAGCCTCAAGAGACGGAGCTCGACACCAACGTGAGATCCTATGACGCGATCTAGCACTGACACGCCCTTACCGCAGATGAACGCAGCCCGAAGGAGGTCAAGATAACAGTACTAAGTATCGAATCGTAAAGTACTTAAATGAAAACATATCAAAAACCGGTTTACAAATATGTGTGAAACAACTAGAAACCGCACCTAGTGCCACATCACAAACAAGAGCAACAATAGGTAATCAGAATACGCCTTGTCTAGGCCGCGAATGATCAAAGCAGGCCACTCGCCACATCTCATTCTGCAAGCCTAATCCCGACTCGAGTCCGCATAGGCCACTCGCGTGGGCCCGCATGAGGTATAACCGCATCGGTGGTACTCCTCGCATCGCCCCGACTCATCCGCGTATGGCCACATGCATCGCATGAGGCATAACCCGCATACTAACTCGAACTCGTAGCTCGCATAGGCCCCTGGACCCGCATGAGGTATTCTCGAATCACGGTCCTGCATCACCGAAGTCTACCTCAGACGGAGGCAACTTAACCCGGGATCATCTCAAGAGGTGAGTGATAGTATACTAACATAACAACTTATCTTTAAGTAACATAAGCACAACAAGGATACTCACCTATACAAACGTTACAAGATACTAACACACATAAGATCATATCACGCCTACTTATCAAACCATCTTATTATTCTTTCACAATATAAGTCCGTTATAAACACATAGGCAAACTTGTTTCTTTTTATCAATCTTAAGTGGTTATACTTACTTCCCATAAAGCTAGTATAACTCTTAAGCTTCGCTTCAAAAACCAATTAGTTCTCTTCGCTTAATAAACGGTTCAAAGAGTCCTTTTGAAATATTTTCACTTATTATTCAAAGCTTAAGCGTGAGGCATCACAGACGTATTATTCAAAGCTTAAGCCCGAGGCATTCGTAAGTATTATTCGCTTAACACATGTACGTCACCGCACTATATACATATTGTAAAATATCATGCTTTAGGAAGAATCACATACCTTCTCGTAAATCCACCGCCAAGTCGAGTATGTCGCACAGAGAATCGACTATAATAGTCACAGATATCTATCAAAGTCTAGACTATTCTGTAGGTCATTCTAAATGCAGGGTCCTCAATTCTACGGAAAGTCGGGCAGCACAACCCTACCCGTGAGCTATATAAGTTCATCAGAAAACACCCCATGTAAAGATTCAGATATTCTTCTTTTATACCCTTCTAAGGTATTACAGCTCAATTCTATTCCTTAACAACCTTCTAAGTATTTATACTTATTCTTATTCTACAACAGAAGTATTCTCTAATTACAAAAGAGGGTTAGATTATATACCTCGATAAGCCCAATAATATCCAAGTAAAAAGTCGATCTGAGCGAGGTTTAGCTCCTAATCCAAAGCTCAGGCCCAGTTAATCCTTAGAAGTTTCCCAACTTCTACTAAGTACTAAGGAATTTGGGCTAGGTTAAATCGCATTATAACAATACTGAAGGCAACTTTCCTACCAGCTGAGGGGTAGGTTTCGGCTAGGCCAGAGGGAAGGGCCTCGCCAAAACTTCACCAAAGGGGAGGGTGTTTGGACGAATTGCTCACAAGGGAGAGGAGGGTTTTTCAAGACTTGAAAGCTTTAGTGGACGAAGAACTCTTCATCTCAAGAGGTATTTATAGTCAAGACACGGCCAACCAATGGCCAAGATTTAGCCAAGTGCTAGGCAAGTGTAAGGTCAAGATTAGGCAAGTGTACCTAGCCAACTTGCACACAAAATATCTATCCAACTTTATGACAAGGATTGTCATCCAATCGCCCTATTGCGTGATAAGTCCACCAACGAGAGGGTGGAAAGTGTCGCCTCTCATTGGTCCAAAGTGTTACGCCTCTTGGAAAAATCCGCAAAAATAAGAAATGACATAGCCGGAATTTATCCTATGAAAAGTGGAAACGCTTTCGCCTGAAACCAATCGCTTGTGAGTCAGGCCCAATAATTTTCGCCCAAGCCTAACTTTTAAGGCTAACCTTCAGACGTATTCCCCACGACATACTGGAAATACGGTATAACATTCTCCTCCTTAGAAACATTCGTCGAATGTTCCTTCCAAGACAATTAAAGATAAGGTTCTTAACAACCTAAGCGATTCGCAAAAACACTTAGCACATAAGTCAATTGAATCAATAAGTAGGAAAGTAGGTTACCCGGAGGTGTGGGAATAGGTAGGGTATCTCGCCTCATGTCCTCCTCGGCCCCACGCCATCTCCTCTCGAGCTCGCTCCGCCACAAGACTTTGACGAAGCCACGCCCTTCGTCCGCAGACGCCAACTCGACGATCGACATCGCTATGGAATCTCTCACGATAACCCCTGGCCACTGGACATCGCCAATCGGATGTACTGTAAGGCCCCGAACCCGCCCATCGTGCCTTACCCCGCACCCTAGTGATACAACATCGTAGAAAACCAAATGGAAAATAAAACATGAATCATGAAACAAGAGATATAATAAATAACAAAGCAACCAAAAAAAGCTTTTTTCAAGATATACATAAAACCCGAACAGCTTAATCCTTTTACAACCTCGCACACAAAGGCTGCACTTAAGATTTACAACAACTATGACGGAATTCTCGCCATACCTCGAATGTATAAGCATTCATGCACTGTGGTAACATACCAAAAGATAAGCCTCCAAGGAACGGAGCTTTCAATACAAAGGTGATCCTAAAAGCTGGATCGATAATGATGTACCTTTACTCAGCAGATGAACGCAGCCCGAAGGAGGTCAAGATAACAGTACTAAGTATGTGAAATCACAACATCAGAATGAAATCATAATAGTCTATATAAAGGTGAGACATGTATGACGACTAAACTACAGATATATAACATATAACCGCATATCAAGACAGGGACTCACGCCCAAATTATCACTGTGCGTGGAATTTCTTCCTCATGCATAGCTTTATGATATAACAATACCAAGGATTATACATGAACACCATGTCCCACCTTGTTATAAAAACCGTGACAGACAAGTATAACTACCAGATCCGACCGCACTAATAATACAATGCAACCAAACACGGCCGATACTGGCAAGTGCGAGCCGACTAATGGATATCAAGGCCGGCCACGCACCCGGCAAGTACGGTCGACCACTGCGGACCAAGGTCAGATCACGAAACTTCGCTACTATAATCGAACGGGCAAGTCGAGGGTCGACTACCGATACCAAGGCCGAATCACCACGAGGCACGGCGGTAGAGCCACCACCGTGACCAAGGCGAACAAGCAATAAACCTCGGAGAGCTAGTCCATGGAATAACACTATCACCGCGAGCATACCCGCGAATTCTCCATCACCGCCAAAGACGCCCAAGTAAGTTCTCATCAAGTCGACTACTTCTATCGAGAGACGCAGAATACGTAAATACCACACTTGCACAACAAAGGCTATCATCACAAGCAAGATAGCAAGTTTCACAACAACAAGCATAGGCAAGTTTCACAACTCAAAGTACTTTCATTTTATGCCAAAGTCCGGTTTTAACCCCAAAGTACTACATACGTTAAGTTCTTTTGAAAGAGATCCATTACTTTTATAAAAGTCACCCGACACCGTAGTATTAGAATGACCAACCCATATTCCTTTTCAAAATCAAGTAACAACATTCTTTTCCTAAGTTCCGTTGCCTAGTTTCAATTACTCAAGCTTCTCATTTTCAAATGGTTTCATAGTTCATAAACTTAATCACTTGATTCCTTTTAGAACAATTGAGTAATATATGTCTCACGCGAGAGTAGGTTATTCTTGTTTACATCATTCTTATTACAAAGAAATGATCTAGAAAATGTAATATCATTTTGTCTCATCTTAGTTTCTATGCAGATGGAGGTTTCTAATGGTTTTAATACAATTCATCATTATTCAATACATTTTCCTTTATTAACGCCGCAGGTGGTCTGTCGATACATTCGATTTCCAAATCAAGAAACATTATCCTTTAAATAAAACCAAGTACTCATTACTCACGAATGAGGTTTCACACAAACATCCACATTAAAACAAATAAGTTAAGTCTCTTATCTTATAAGATCAAGTCTCTTAACTTCTAACATCAAGAAACCATTTTCTTTACCTTTCTAAGACATTATACCTAACTCCCCATCAAGCTAGTATAACTCTTTTTAAAACCTTTAAAACCAAGTGTTACTCTCCCTTCAAAACGATTTAGAAATCTTTGAAATACATCAAGTTCTTTATTATAACTAGCCAGTTATAATTCACATCAGTTACCTTTTTTTTTTTTAAAACCACAAAGTATTTTCTTACCTACATAAAGTCGTTATAACTAACTTCCCATAAAGCCGTTATAACACTTTATGTTTTAAGAACAATCAAACACGCTTAACACGTACGCCACCGTATTACATAGTTCACACATATCATGCTGTAAGAGATAGGAAGAGGTTCATACCTCGCGACGATTTAACGGCAATAAGCAAAACGCCCAAGTACTTCAAACCGGCTACTCCTTAAGCCACGTGATCGCACCACACGTAGTACTTCAACCTATAAGGCCACAAGGCGCTTTATTAACATCTAGATCTCATCGCTCCATATTCTACGTAAAATTCGGCAAAGACTCCCCGCAACAGAAATCTCTCTCTATCGAGGTCCGCTACCAAGCCAACCAGGGGTTAACACGTCTAACCGGACGCGTACAATTCTACTACACAGTAATGCTACATAAGTCTACTGTAATACAACCCTAAGTAATTACAGTTCAGTTCTTCTCTTTATTATCCTTCTATGTGATTACTGTTCAAATCTTCATTCTTCAGGCTTAAGTCAAAAGACATTGCCGCAGTACTAAGCTTAGTTCTATATATAGTATATAACACTATATATTCAACACTTATGTAATTTCCAATTACAATAGGGGGACAAGATATTTACCTCGATAAGCCCAAAAATTATTCGAGTATAATGTCGCGCCTGAGCAAGGTTTAGCTCCTACTCCGAGTGCTCCAAACAACCCTTAGAAGTTCTAACCAACTTCTACTCCAAAACTTCAACCAACAGTGAAGGTTTCCTTAGGGTTTCGGTTTGAGACTAAAAGGACAAAAGGTAGTATTTCCGGACTCTACGTATAGAGGTAACTTTGGAATACTACAAGGTACAAGGCTAAGGTATTTTGGGCATTATAACAATACTTGGAGGAGTATTTCAATACCACAAAAAGTGGAAAATTACACACGAGAACAACACCCTAAGTGGGGTGTTCTCGGCTTTAGGCTCACAGTGGGAAGGTTTCGCCAAAAGGCCTTCACAAGGGAGAGGGCTCTGACGAGAGTCAACAAGAGGAGGGATGGGTTCTCAAGACTTAGGCAAGTGCAGAGTGGATGAAGAAGACTTCAAAGAGAGGGGGTATTTATAGCAAAACCAAAGGCCAACCGATGGCCAAGATCAAGCCATGTGCAAGGCAAGTGTAAGGCCAAGATCAAGCCAAGTGCACCCACAAAACACTCCACAAAACACTCCACAAAACAAGCCACAAAACAAGGCACAAAAGGAGGGACTAATCGGCCAAGGCCAAGCCTCCTCGTTGCCCAATGAGGTGACAAGTGTCACCCTCCCGCTGGTCCAAAATGTTCCACGCCGGAAAAATCCGCAAAAATACTAAATGACATAGCCGAATTTTCCCAACGTAAGTCAGGGAAACGCTTTCGCCGTAAAAACGACTTATTCGCACTTGTGCCCAAATTTCAACCAAAGCCAATTCTTAAGGCAAAAATTTAATACGCACGCCTCACGCACATACTGAAATACGGTATAACATTCTTCCTTAGAAACATTCGTCGAATGTTCCTTCAAGGTCTCAAAACAAACAGCGCCAAGATAGTCTTCACCGCTATACGAAAACAATCATGCCACACCGCCACAAAACACACGCTCACTTCTCCCTTCTCGTAGAACTCGTCACTAACACTAACTCGCTCTAGTATCCGCACCACACTGCATCAACGCTCGCTTTCCAACCCTCGAGTCACTACCTCAAACTTGGTCATCTTACTAACTTCGATCTTCTAAGGCCGCTCCCGCCTCCACGATCCGCTCGTCGAACACATCCACCAACTCATACGATGGTCATACAAACTTGGGCCTAGCATCTTCGTGACTTACCACAGTGACCACCTGTGAGCGCCCCACCCCAAAGTTACTGTTGACCCGCAAATGGTCCTCAACCCGACTCTCCCCAATCGCTAACTCTTGTTCCCGATCCGAACAATCTTACTATTTCACATCGCGAAAGCTACCACTTCCATCTCACACTACCCAGTGACTTACCCTTCTCACTAACTGTGTTTCTAAATCACATTTTAGCACAAAGCTATCCAAACATAACATTAAACACATCAACAACATCAATACAACAAAACTCTGTAGGTTAAGGATATACCAAACTAGGCGGTTCAAGGACCGCTAAAATCGAACTCCCACCGCGACTTCTACGGCCTTCCGGCACGAGCATCCCGCCCGCTACGGAAGGTGAAGAACCCAATCGCTCTAGTAGTCCAAGCTATCCTACCAAGCATACCGGCTCCTGACGATCTCTTGCCGGACGGCCTGCTGCCGCAAAAATAACAATCTCCCGAGTTAGTACGACACTCTCCCTTACGTAGCTTTCCACAACCGCCACACCGAGACAAGGGCAACCTCATCCGCGAGCACTCCCGCTCCTCGAAAATCTGAAACTCGAGCCCCGACCGCCCCGAATATCCCGGCGTCCGGAAGCCGTGAGGACCACTGCACCGACGAGGTACATAACTAGTCTGCCGAGGCGGTCCGCCTCGAAAGTCACCAAAGGACCTCGCTGTTCGCCCTCTCGCTGACTTTGGTCATTCCGCCGATTTATCCGCCTCACATCCAAGTGTATACGCCGCGCGCAACGTCCATGCCGGCCAAGAGCTACACCTAACAACTCTCGCAAGGCAATCATCGAGCCTGAACATATCGGCACTCGATCCTCCATATCAAGCACTAACGCTGGACGCATTCGCCAATGAGTCGAACTCCACATTGTACTCCGAACCGCACCGCTCGCTGCAGAACACCAAAAATCATCGGCCGAGCCCTCATCCGAGGCAAGAAATGTGCAAGAAAGGCCTCGAGAACTCGCTCCATACCACTGAAGCGCATGCTTCCCCGACAGCTCCAAGAATCAAATCCGATCATGTATCACGCGCTTGATGTGAACCTAGGCCACCGACTGATCTCCGATGCGCTCGATCACTTACGATCCAGAATCGCCGGATGAACTCCTCGCGATCATCCTCGTGCCTCGACCCATAAAACTCGCGCCTACAACTCGTAAAATCCGTAGCCTCGAACTATCGATCTAGGTGAACCATGGTGCATCGAACCCGCCGGCCCACTTATCCTCAAGTCTGCCACAACTCGCCATTAATCGCCCACTCAGTAACTCATCTCTCGCCTGCATCGCGGACTGGAGGCTCGTGTATCGTGGTCTCTCGCCGCTTACTCGCAGCCTCTCGCCTTGCCCTTCGCCCGTTGCCTTTCGCAGGCATAATCGTAAAACGAAACACGCCGCAGGGTCCATCTTATCACACTCTAAGGCACGATCTCGAACGAGAAGAATGGAAACCAATCCTAAATGTCCTATAGCTCTCTCGATTATAGACGTGGTGCACAACACATCGATAATCAAGACTCTACTAGACACGGCTCGTAGACACTTTCCGAGGATTAATCGCTCGATACCACTTTGTAAGGCCCCAACCTGGCCCGCATCGTGCCTTACCCTGCACCCTAGTGATACAACATCGAGAAAACCAGCGGAAAATAAAACATGAATCATGAAACAAGAGATATAATAAATAAACAAAGCAACCAAAACAGCTTGCCTTCGTGATATACATAAAACCCGAATAGCTTTAATCCTTTTACAACCCCGCCTACAAATACATGCACTTAAGATTTACAACAACTATGACGGACAGGGCTCGCCATACCCCGAATGTATAAGCATCTACGCACTCGTAACATACAAAGATAAGCCTCCAAGGAACGAGCTTTCCAATACGCCAAAGGTGATCCTAAAAGCGGATCGATACCGACGTACCTTTACTCGCAGATTTAACGCAGCCTCAAGGAGGTCAAGACAGTACTAAGTATGTGAAATCACAACATCAGAATGAAATCATAATAGTCTATATAAAGCAGAGACATGTATGATGACCAAACTACGATATAACATATAACCATATATCAAGATGTGGACTCACGCCTCCAAATTATCACTCGTGCGTGGAATTTCTTCCTCACCGCCTAGCTTATGATATAACAATACCAAGGATTATACATGAACACCATGTCCCACTGTGGTTATAAAACCGCACAGACAAGTATAACTACCGATCCGATCGCACTAATAATACAATGCAACCAAAACACGGCCGACACGGGGCAAGTGCGAGCCGACCAGGATACCAAGGCGGTCACGCACCGACCGGCAAGTACGAGGGGTCGACCACCGGGACCGGGCGTCAGACACGAAACTTCGCCACTATAATCGAATCGGCAAGTGCGGTCGACTACCGATACCAAGGCCGAATCGCCACGAGACGGCAGTGCAGAGCCGACTCACCGTGACCAATAGCAAGAATAAACCTCA
The DNA here is from genome assembly GCA_029844215.1 of Przewalskia tangutica. Taxonomy (NCBI): domain Eukaryota; kingdom Viridiplantae; phylum Streptophyta; class Magnoliopsida; order Solanales; family Solanaceae; genus Przewalskia; species Przewalskia tangutica. Next base: position 62,914,149 of record CM056720.1, read on the forward strand.
GAGAGCTAGTCCATGGAATAACACTATCAATGCGAGCATACCCGTGGAATTCTCCATCACCGCAAAGACGCCCAAGTAAGTTCTCAATAAGTCGACCGCCTCTATCGAGACGCCAGAATACAGAATACCACACTTGCACAACAAAGGCTATCATCACAAGATAGGCAAGTTTCACAACAACAAGCATAGCAAGTTTCACACAACTCAAAGTACTTTCATTTTATGCCAAAGTCCGTTTTTAACCCCAAAGTACTACATACGCTAAGTTCTTTTGAAAGAGATCCATTACTTTTATAAAGTCACCCGATACCCGTAGTATTAGAAACGACCAACCCATATTCCTTTTCAAAATCAAGTAACAACATTCTTTTCCTAAGTTCCATTGCCTAGTTTCAATTACTCAAGCTTCTCATTTTCAAATGGTTTCATAGTTCATAAACTTAATCACTGATTCCTTTTAGAACAATTGAGTAATATATGTCTCACGAGAGTAGGTTATTCTTGTTTACATCATTCTTATTACAGAAATGCATGATCTAGAAAATGTAATATCATTTTGTCTCATCTTAGTTTCTATGCAGATTGAGGTTTCTACCGTTTTAATACAATTCATCATTATTCAATACATTTTCCTTTATTAACGCAGCAGTGGTCTGTCGATACACATTCTGATTTCCGAAATCAGTAAAACATTATCCTTTAAATAAAACCAAGTACTCATTACTCACGAATGAGGTTTCACACAAACATCCACATTAAAACAAATAAGTTAAGTCTCTTATCTTATAAGATCAAGTCTCTTAACTTCTAACATCAGTAAACCATTTTCTTTACCTTTCTTAAGACATTATACCTAACTCCCCATCAAGCTAGTATAACTCTTTTTAAAACCTTTAAAACCAAGTGTTACTCTCCCTTCAAAACGATTTAGAAATCTTTGAAATACATCAAGTTCTTTATTATAACTAGCCAGTTATAATTCACATCGCTTACCTTTAAAACCACAAAGTATTTTCTTACCTACATAAAGTCGTTATAACTAACTTCCCATAAAGCCGTTATAACACTTTATGTTTTAAGAACAATCAAACACGCTAACACATGTACGTCTACCGTACTACATAGTTCACACATATCATGCTAGAAGAGATAGGAAGAGGTTCACATACCTCGCGACGATTTAACGACAATAAGCAAAACGCTCCAAGTACTTCAAACCGTCGGCTACTCCTTAAGCCACGTAGATCGCACCACACGTAGTACTTCAACCTATAAGGCCACAAGGCGCTTATTAACATCTAGATCTCATCGTTCCATATTCTACGTAAAATTGCAAAGACTCTCCCGCAACAACAGAAATCTCCTCCTTCATCGAGGTCGCTACCAAGCCAACCGTGGGGTTAACACGCCTAACCGACGCTGCATAATTCTACTACACAAGAATGCTACATAAGTCTATCAGAATACAACCCTAAGTAATTACAGCCGCTTCTTCTCTTTATTATCCTTCTACGTGACATCGCTCAAATCTTCATTCTTCAGCTTAAGTCAAAAGACATTGCAAAGATTGAAGCTTAGTTCTATATATAGTATATAACACTATATATTCAACACTTATGTAATTTCCAATTACAATAGGGGACAAGATATTTACCGATAAGCCCAAAATTATTCGAGTATAATGTCGCTACCGAGCAAGGTTTAGCTCCTACCCGAGTGCTCCAAACAACCCTTAGTTCTAACTAACTTCTACTCCAAAACTTCAACCAACAGCCAAGGTTTCCAGTGGTTTCCTGGACTAAAGGACAAAAGGTAGTATTCCTGACTCTACGATGAGGTAACTTTGGAATACTAACATAAGTACTACAGGTATTTTGGGCATTATAACAATACTGGAGGAGTATTTCAATACCACAAAAAGTGGAAAACCACACGAGAACAACACCCTAGGGAGTGGGGTGTTCTCGCTTTAGCTCACAGTGTATGAAGGTTTCCAAAAGGCCTTCACAAGGGAGAGGCCTGGACGAGAGTCAACAAGCAGGAGTGGACGGGTTCTCAAGACTTAAGAGTGGATGAAGAAGTCTTCAAAGAGAGGGGTATTTATAGCAAAACCAAAGGCCAACCAACGGCCAAGATCAAGCCATGTGCAAGGCAAGTGTAAGGCCAAGATCAAGCCAAGTGCACCCACAAAACACTCCACAAAACACTCCACAAAACAAGCCACAAACAAGGCACAAAAGCGAGGGACCAATCGGCCAAGGCCAAGCCTCCTCTTTGCCCCAACGAAAGGGTGACAAGTGTCACCTCCCGTTGGTCCAAAAATGTTCCGCCGCCTAAAAACCGCAAAAATACTAAATGACATAGCCGAATTTTCCCAACGTAAGTCGTGGGAAACGCTTCGTAAAACGACTTATTCTAAAAGACTGGCTCAAATTTCAACCAAAGCCAATTCTAAGGCAAAAATTTAATACGCACGCCTCACGCATATTACTCCGAAATACGGTATAATAAAGACTTAGATGGATCCCCGATACATCTCCTCAAAGATAGAAACGTGAAACACCGGATGCACCGCTTCCAGACGGACGGCAGATTCAACTCATAGCAACCTTGCCTACCTCGCGACATCCAAACGCCCAATGTACTGGCCGAAGTTTCTTCTTCCCGAATCTCATCACACCCTTCACGGGTGACACCTTCAGAAAACCTAATCATCAATCGCAAACCTGGATGTCGACGATGATGATCTGCATACGACTTGCCGACTGAAGTCAATAGCCGCCTCTGATAAGCTTCACTTTATCCATCGCCATTGCACCAACCGTCCCACTAGCCGCACTCGCCCACCTCGAACCAACCTATAGGCGACCGCACTTCCTCCCATACAAGGCCTCATAAGGCGCCATCCGAATACCGAGCCGTAGCTATTATTATACGCGAACTCAACTAGAGGCAAATGATCCTCCCAACTACCATCGGTTAATAACACAAAGCTCGCAAAGATATCCTCGCAGTTCGATAAGGCGCTCGCCGCCCGTCGTCTGCGGATGAAATGCAAGATTGTGCTCACCGCGCCCCTAAACCCTCTCGGAAGCGACTCTCCTGCTGGCCGTGAATCTGGCTCTGTCGATATGATCGGCAGGACTCCATGCACCGACGATCTCTGATGTAAAGTCCGCATAATCCTCACCAAAAGTCGCCCGACGGAAGAAAGTGGGCTGATTTCGCCACCGCCGACGATAACCCATATAGAATCATGTCTCCTCCGAGGCGCAGGTAATCCCGCGATGGTCCATGTTGATTACCTCCCACTTCCGTGCTCGGATCTCTATCGTCAGAATAAACCACCGTGTCTCTCGTGCTCTACCTTCACTCGACAACACGGCACCGAGCTACGAACTCGCAACGCCCCTCTTCAAGCCATCCCACCAATACACGATCTAGCGTCGTGGTACATCTTGGTCGACTTCGACGGATAGAGTAACGCGCCGCGGTGCTTCCCAAGAACTCGCCAAGTCCTCAAACATCCGGAACACACAACTCGCCAAACCTTAGCACCCCATCAGTGCTACTCAAAAGGACCTTTGCCTCACAAAGAGTCAGACACGATATCGAATCAAAGCCGGATCTCGAATCGTTTCTTCACCTCTCAACGACGGAAGACTCGCAACCTCACGAACTCTAACCCCATTGCTATCGTAATCAATCAAACGGACACCAAGGCTCGCTAATCGTGCAAATTACGTAACCATGTCCTTCTTCTAGCCGCACATCCGATAGGCTCCCATCGACTTCCATTTACTAAGTGGCATCTCGCCACAACATCGCCTTGCCCGTGGTACAGATGTCCACATCATAATCCTTAAGCAACTCTAACCACCGCTCGCTGTAGTTCACTCCTCCGTCAAGATATACCTGAGGCTCTTGTGGTCCGTAAAATATCCACGTGAACCCCATACAAATAGGCCTCCTGATCTTCAAAGCACGAATCACACCGCTAACTCCAAATCACGCGGGTAGTTCCTCTCGTGTTTCTTCACCGCCGACGATATGCTATAACTCGCTACGCCGCATCAACACACATCCCAACCCGATGCCCGACGATCACAAGACACGACATAACCATCCGACCTCCGGAAGAGTAAGAACGGGCGGCCGCCTTCTTTCAAAGAATCGAAACCCCGCCACAAGCATCACCATCAAACTTGGCCGCCTTCTCGAGTCACCCTAGTCAACGGTGCGTAGATAGAAGCAAACTTCTCCACGAACCGATAATACTCTCGCAAGGCCTAAAATCGCGAACCTCGCTGAGTAGCAGTTCAGCTAAGTCTCGATCGCTTCGATTCGCCAGATTAACTCGAATGCCATCACCACAATATGCCCAAGAAACGCCATCGGTTAACCAAAACTCACATTTGGAAAACTTGGCGATAATCGCTGGTCTCGAGAATCACAAGACAAGCCTCAAATGCCCGCATGCTTCCTCGCCCGAGCGAGAATAAACCAAGATATCATCAATGAACACTATCACAACGCGGTTCAAAATGGTTTGAACACTCGGTTCATCAAATCCATGAATACCACGAGCATCGTCAACCCAAAAGACATGACCGAACTCATAATGCCCGCACGTCCGAATGCATTCAGTGGACATCCACCTCTCGACTCGCACTGATGATAGCCCGATCGCAGATCAATCTGAGAAACATCTCGCACTCGCAATCGTCGAACAAATCATCAATCCCGGAAGGGTATTCGTTTTAATGGTCACCTTGTTCACCGCTCGCATCGACACACGCGCAGCCGCCCCGCCCTTCTTCTTCACGAACAATACCCACGCCTCCTCGAGAAACACTAGGCCTAATGAAACCCTTCTAGCAAATCCCTAAGTTGATCCTTCAACTCTCTCAACTCGGCAGTGTCATTCTCAGATGGCGAATGGAAATAGGCCGAGTATCCGCAACACATCTATACAAAACTCGATCTCCTCTCGTGAGGGATACCCGAGGTCATCCGAAACACGCCTCGAACTCATTGACTACTGAATCGACAAAACTGCACCGCAGCCTTCAAGATCAAACACCCGAACGAGATGGTAGATATACCCTTCTCGCACTATCTTCCTAGCCTTGAGGTAGGAAATAAACCTACCTCTACGATACCGCGTTCTCCCACTCAACAACCGCCTCAGAAACTGAACTGCATTATTCTCTCTCTCAGCCTACATTGGCGAGCAGAAGCTAGCCAATCCATCCCCATGATCACATCGGTCAATCATCTCCAACTCTATCAAGTCGCCGTGTCCGACGATCAGAATGATCACAGACAAGCTCTATATACCCGCCGAGCTACCACCGAATCACCCACCGCGTAGCTACTCGAAAGTGGTCTATGGACTCGTGCTCTATCCCTATCCTACTAGCAACAAGGAGATATATAGGACAGAGTAGAACCCGATCTATCAAAGCATACATATCAAACCTGAACCGGAGCAAGGTACTGCGATTTACATCGTGCGAGGCCTCCGATCCTCGCTTACCGACAGCATAAATGCGCTCGAGACCGCCAGAATCGACTGAGCCACGGCCGCACACTGCCGACCCACGAGCACCCTCGCCCGGGCGAGTAATCAGAGGAGATGATGAAGCCGCAATGTAACTCAAGGCCGAGCCCTACCACCGCCACGCCGGCCGACAAGCCGCAGTGACTCCACGCTACAATCAGAATAAGATCCAAAAGTAGTACCACTTCCCGTGAATGGATCTACCGACGCCACACCGGTGGTCCCGATCGCCGCACTCGCACTCGACGCTCAAGCCCCGCCCCGGCCCGCCAAAATCGCGGCCGTGGCCGAGGACGGCAGAGTGCTCAGGCCGGCCGTGGTGCGACCCAGATCGCCGCCGAGGCCGCCACCACGATAACCACCGTAAGACCTCCCGCCCCGCCTTCTTCTCGCTGCCGTCGCCCACTCGCCGACCAAGCGCCTCGCATCCAAGGGCGCGAGCTCAGACGCGTAATGTCCATACCCTACCGAGAGAAACCCCGCACATGACTCCCGCCATATAGTCGCTTCAGCCCGGTGACATAGCTGCACCCTATCCTCCATATCTGCTACTAATGCCGGGACATATCGAGCCAATGAATCAAACTCGACATTGTACTCCCGACAAAGGCCCTTCTCGCCTCGCAGTAAAATCTATCACCGCGCCTCTCATCCGTGGAGGCAAGAAGTGAGTGAGGAAACCTCCGAGAACTCATCCTAGCCGGGACGCGCGGTTTCCCGATAACTCCCATGAATCAAATCCAATCGATCGCGTATCACGCAATTTACGTGGAACCAAAGATCACTGACCGGTCTCCGACGCCCGATCACTCTCAAAATCCTCAAGCCGACGGATGAACTCCTCGCGATCATCCTCCGCCGATCCATAAAACTCCGCGGCTACACAAGAAGTCTCGTAGCCTCAAACTCTCGCTCGTGAACAACGCGCGACCGCACCGAGCTGAACTGAACCGCCAGATCCAGCCTTCTCTCGACGGCCACAACTTTAGCCAAAAGTCGGGCTATCTCTCAGATCTAACTCTCCGCCTGCATCGCGGGATGCGAGTGGTACTGGTCTCGCTGGGCCGGGCGGCGCCATAGAACTCGCTGCCTCTCGTATAGACCGGGCTCGAGCCTCGTGACTGGGTGTCTCGCTAGCCTCTACCGCTTTGCCCTTCTCGGGCCCGGGTTTTACGCGAGGCATAATCACATAGAAAGGAATACGTTAGAGGGTCCAACCTATAACACGCCTCTAAAGCACGATCTCTGAATGAGAAGAACGGAAACCAATCCTAAATATCCTATAGCCTCCTCGACATCGCGTGGTGCACAACACACCGATAATCAAGACTTACTAGATACGGTCAGACACTTTCCGAGGATTAATCGCTCGATACTACTTTTGTCACGACTCGCCCGGCCCGGATCGTGCCTTACCGGCACCCAAGTAGTCATACATCGAGTAATCGAAACATAAAGCAAGACATGAAACAGCTTTATAAAACAAGACATAGATTATGCGAGAAAACACGCTTTCGATATATATATATAATCATGTTTTAGCAGCTATATCCGACATCGCAACATGACTACATGCACTTCTAAGGAAATATACAACTATGGCGACAGGTTCCGCCATACCCTCGATCGCATAAAAACTATCTACAACAGGAGATCATACCAAAAGTAGAGCCTCCTAAGAGACGGAGCTCCCGACACCAACGTAGAGATCCTAAGGACGCGGATCTAGCACCGCTGCCCTTACCGCAGATGAACGCAGCTTCGGGCGAGGTCAAGACAACAGTACTAAGCATGCGAAATCAGAAAGTACTTAAATGAAAACATATCATTTTAAAACCGCCATAAATACGTGAAACAACTATGAAACCGCACCTAGTGCCACATCACAAACAAGAGCAACAATAGGTAATCGTAATACGCCTTGTCTAGGCCGCGAATGATCAAACAGGCCACTCGCCACATCCTCATTCTCGCAGCCTAACTCGACTCCCGAGTCCGCATAGGCCACTCGCACGGGCCCGCACGAGGTATAACCCCGCATCGAGGGTAGCTACTCGCATCGCCCCGACTCGCCGTCCGCATGGCTACATAGACCGCATGCAGGCATAACCCCGCATACTAACTCGAACTCTCGTAGCCCGCATAGGCCCTCGACCCGCATTTAGGTATTCTCGATCACGGTCCTGCATCGCCGAAGTCTACCCCAGACGGAGGGTAGCTTAACCCCTGTGATCATCTCAAGAGGCGAGTGATAGTATACTAACATAACAACTTATCTTTAAGTAACATAAGCACAACAAGGATACTCACCTATACAAACGTTACAAGATACTAACACACATAAGATCATATCACGCCTACTTATCAAACCATCTTATTATTCTTTTCACAATATAAGTCCGTTATAAACACATAGGCAAACTTGTTTCTTTTATCAATCTTAAGTGGTTATACTTACTTCCCATAAAGCTAGTATAACTCTTAAGCTTCGCTTCAAAACCAATTAGTTCTCTTCTCTCGCTTAATAAACGGTTCAAGAGTCCTTTGAAATGTTTTCGCTTCTTATTATTCAGCTTGCTTGCAGGCATTGCCGCACGATTATTCGTGCTTAGCCGAGGCATTGCCGTAAGTATTATTCAGCTTAACACATGTACGCCTACCGCATTATATACATATTGTAAAATATCATGCTTTAGGAAGAATCACATACCTTCTCTACAAATCCACCGCCAAGTCGAGTATGTCGCGCGCAGAGAATCAAATCCATAATAGTCACAGATATCTATCAAAGTCTAGACTATTCTCAGGGTCATTCTAAACAGAGGGTCCTCAATTCTACTGAAAGTCGGGCAAAGACAACCTCACCCATGAGCTATATAAGTTCATCAGAAAATAAATTCATGTAAGTACAGTCAGATATTCTTCTTTATACCCTTCTAAGGTGTTACAGCTCAATTCTATTCCTTAACAACCTTCTAAGTATTTATACTTATTCTTATTCTACAACAAGAAGTATTCTCTAATTACAAAAGAGGGTTAGGATTATATACCCCGATAAGCCCAATAATATCCAAGTAAAAGTCGATCCCGAGCGAGGTTTAGCTCCTAATCCAAAGCTCCAAGGCGCCCAAGAATCCTTGAAGTTTCCCACAACTTCTACTAAGTACTAAGGAATTTGGGCTAGGTTAAATTGGGCATTATAACAATACTAGAAGGCAACTTTCCTACCAATGGGGTAGGTTTCTGCCAGGCTAGAGTGGAAGGGCCTCTACCAAAACTTCACCCAAAGGGGGAGTGGTGTTTGACGAATTGCTCACAAGTGGAGAGTGGAGGGTTTTTCAAGACTTGAGCTTAGTGGACGAAGAACTCTTCATCTCAAGAGGGGTATTTATAAGTCAAGACATGGCCAACCAATGGCCAAGATTTAGCCAAGTGCTAGGCAAGTGTAAGGTCAAGATTAGGCAAGTGTACCTAGCCAACTTGCACACAAAATATCTATCCAACTTTATGACAAGGATTGTCATCCAATCGCCCTATTGCCGGATGTCCACCAACGAGAGGTGGAAAGTGTCGCCTCTCATTGGTCCAAAGTGTTACGCCTCTTGGAAAAATCCGCAAAAATAAGAAATGACATAGCCGAATTTATCCTATGAAAGTCGTGGAAACGCTTTCGCTTGAAACCAATCGCTTGCGAAGTTGTGCCCAATAATTTTCGGCCCAAGCCTAACTTTGGCTAACTCAGACGTATTCCCTCACGCATATACTGAAATACGGTATAATAAAGACGGTACGATCGTGAGGCGATGCCACGCGCGACATAGGATTATATTTTACACTTGTAGCTTTCAGCGATGGGGATTCCACGACACGCTTGATATTAGCGTGATTTGATCGCCCCCGTATCGGGTCGTAGTAAATGTGCTCTTCTTAAAGGGCTTGATTATACTTATGAAAGATAAGTTAAGTTATATAGTAATGAACTTAATGATTTTTCCTAATCAGCGTAAGAACGTGGCTATAACTTTATTGAAAAATGGGAAAAGATAATAAGCGCGATTAAGTTCATGTTGTAATGACACTACAGATCCGTATGTATTTTTATACTTGTCCTTGTCATTCTTTGTACGCTTATGACCGCTTATCAGACGTTATTTCGCTCCATATTCGCACTGTTGTAGATCGACTTCTTCGGGGCCGCGTCATGCCCGCAGGTTTTAGGTACTGTGTCGTGATCCTCGCTTTAGGATCTCGCTCGCAGAGAAAGCTTCATTTGCTCCGAGGCTTAGCTCTTGGTACCTTTTTCCCGATGTAGTAGATTCACGATATTCGTGGTACGGGCCCCGCCCCGCCACACTTGTTATGTTAAAACTCTTAGAGGTCAGAGTCACATGTCGCAGGTCACTTGTAAAGAAATTAGCAACCGCTTGGTTGTATATATTTATGTCCGAAGGTAGCCCTACTTCCGCCAACCTATTGTTTTACTTCGCTGTGTTATTTATAAGTTTCTTGTATGTTCTACCGATTATCTCTCGATGTTTATTCGTAGTGGTGCCTGTGTAGGGCACCGCCGCGCCCGGGTCAAGGTCGTGACAAAAGTGGTATCGTGAGCGCTTAGTCTCTGGCGTGTCTACGCATCGTGTCAGTAGTAGTCTCGATTATCGCAGGTTGCGCACCACATCTATAATCGTGAGGTCGCAGACATTTAGGATTGGTTTCATTCTTCTCACTCGAGATCGCTGCGATAGTCGTATTGTTAGGTCGCCCTCCCAACGAGTTATGTTGATCGCAGCCTACGCAGAAAGGCGCAGCGACCAGAACGAACGCCGATCGCGTATCCGTTGGTAATGATTATAGTATAGTTAGTATTGTGACATACATCTATACTGAGTTATGTATGAGGTCGACGCTGTCGCCTAGAATGATTTTAGATTACCAGAATTGGTAAAGACTAACTAGATACCGGAAGCGTATGAAATAGTTAATGAATTTTCGCCAAGGTTTTGTGTTTTTTTTGCTGAGATAATTGGGAAAGGACGAGCCGTCTGCAGGGTAGTGAACCCTTAAGAAGCCATGTTAAGGAACCTAACTAACGTCATGTTAATAGATTGCCGCTGTAGTAGGCTTAAGAGAATCGTACTGACGAGGTCCGTATAGAGTAAGAAATGGTTGTTGGATCGAGACAACATGGTTTTGGTTTTACGAGAAGTTTTTGTACCGCATCGGGGATCGTAAGGTAGGCTTCGAGCATGGAAATTGCGAGCCTAAGGATATTGATTAACGCCGAGACCTTAGGTATATAAGGCTTTCTCGCAATAAGATTTTAAGTCGTACTGCGATAAGAGTTTGTGACGCCGAGTCGGGTTGAGGACTCGTTACGTCTCCCATGGCCCTGAATAGAGTGGGATCAGTTGGTAGTAGTTCCGCCACGGACGGGTCACGGCGCAAGGCCCAAGACTAGTAAATTGTTTTACTTCGCGGACGCCCCACCGAACCAGTCGTGAAAGCCTAAATGGTCAGATTGTATTATAGAGTGACTCAAAGATTTGAGGCCAGAATCTGATGGAAGTTATGTATGCTAGTATGAGTTAGAAGTACGGTGGTAACCTCGCTTGGGCTTACGATGGACATGTATGCGCATGGTATTAGGCCATGTGTGGCATCGTTGGTACGCTCGGGTTGCGGAAGGGAACTATGTCGCTAATTATAAGTTTGACTGAAAGAACATTTGAGGACTAATGTTTCTGCGGGGAAGAATGTTACACCTCGTAATTACAGGACATGTTTTAAGAACGCATTTAAAGAACTCACGAGTGTTAAGATTTGAGACTTGTAAAAATTTATCTGAAATATTGGAATTTGTCGAAACGATATCAGGACGAATGGGAGGACGACACGCGTCACCCCCTTATAGATGCCTCGACGAAATTGGTATGGCTAATATGGTCATCGACCATAGTCCTAGATGGCAAGTCTGCAAGTTGTTTAGCTTGAGAAGTTTGACTAAGTCAAGGTCCCACAAGTCTTGATATTTGTTAAGAGATCATCCAAACCACCCATGTGTTTAAATCATAACCTCCAAGGTGCTATTTAATACTAGTAGTAGTAGACAAGTTTAACACTTAGCCATATTTGCACAAAAATCGATGAGCAACAAATGAAGCTCTCGCCTCATGACCATGAAAAGAAAAAAATTGTGTTTCTTGTCCTATAAGCCCCACACTTTAAAACCAAGGTTTATGAGTGTTATTTAGTGTATCTCAATAGAAAAATCCTTAAAAAGAGAGTTTTCGTATTAGTCGCAAAGGAAAACCTAGTGGCTTTTCTAGGTTTTGGATTGTAAGTTGAAGGAAAGTTGTTGGCGTGGTTCTAAGGGTCTCAATGTCGGATCGAAGTGTCTCGAGAGGTTCTAAACTACTAAGGAGCGACTTCGATCGAGTTGGATTAAGAGTCGCTGAGGTATAATCTTGTCTTTTAAAGTGTTACAAGGTTATATATTTATTTTCAGTGTTGTTAGCTTTTCCTATCTAGCACGAAGTTGATATGTAAAAGTTTATAAGGATTATGGATCGATTGTAGCCTTGGAAATTAAATGAAATGTAAGCCATGTTAAGTCGATTACTAATTGGTCGCTTATTAGCAATCGCCGATGTTACTTACTTAAAGATTACGGTTGTTATAATCAAACGCGACTTGATATCATGTTATGCTACCAATTTGGATTGAAATGGAAATTGATAAGAATTAGTATCATTGAACTCAAGGTGGCCGAATTTGTACTTCTAGTTTGTAATAGTTGGTTTTCATTTGTTTTGGACTACCTTCTATATTCAGTAGCCAATCGGTCAGATGGTTATTTATTTATATCGACTACCTTATAGATCAGGCGAGCCAATCGGGCTGTATTGGTTATTGTATTCGACCTGAAAAAGGTGGCAAAGTAAGTAAAACAAAGGAGGTGTCCGATTTTTCGTAGAATTTAGCGACTTAGAACCTAGAATATTCTACGCTTGAAATAAGAGGTTAATGGACGATGGTGACCATTATAGGTCATACTAAGTATAGCGATCCTACTAAGAATGGAATAGCTCAAGGTTGAAGTACTTTCGAGCATTTTGCTACTTGTCGACAATCGTCGCGAGGTACGTGAACCCTTCCTTCCTTTGGCATGATTCTATGTATGGAATATACCCGTGGTATCATTTCATGTTTCGTTACTCTTAAGTTAAGAGGTAGTCGCATGATCTACTCTACGAAGAACTTTTCCTATCTTCGAGCATGACTAGTTGCACGTATGTAGTACTGTAGACGACAACACCTTGATATCCTTTACTAGTTTGTGAACAGCCAAGTCAGTGAGTCAGAGATTAACTCACTTCTTTGAAAGATAAAGGACGCCTTAAGTTCTATTAAAGTTAAGGGACTTCAAGAGTTTTAAAGATGTGATACTTGTTCCGCTTTAAACGATAAGTCCCTTGGATAGGAAATTGTTTTTGGCTAAGGTATAGTGAATATAACGCTTTATGGGAAGTTAGTTATATTTGCTTTATGGAAAGATAAGTGATTTGATTTTAGTGAAAAGGCCACTTGTTTTTAAGGCATTAATTGCCTAAGGTTTTATAATAAAAGGAGTCACTTGTTTTCTAAAGGTTAAGACACTAATTGTATTTGGCTTGTTAAATGAGAATTATTCTATTTGTGCCCCGATAAGTACTTTGGCCTGTTAAATGAGAATTATTCTATTTGTGCCCCGATAAGTACTTTGACTTGTTAAATGAGAATTATTCTATTTCAGCTCCGATAAGTACTTTGGCTTGTTAAACGAGAATTATTCTATTTGTGCCCGATAAGTACTTTGGCTTGATTAATTGAGAATTAGTCTAAATGCGCCTTGATAAGTACTTTGGCTTGTTAATCGAGAATAATTCTACGTGATGCCTTGATTAGTACTTTGGCTTGATTAATCGAGAATTAGTCTAAACGCGTCTTGATAAGCACTTTGGCTTGTTAATCGAGAATAATTCTACGTGATGCCTCGATTAGTACTTTGGCTTGATTAATTGAGAATTAGCCTACGTGTGCGGTGATAGCCTTCGAGTGCAAGTATTATGTTTTATTACGATGCCGCGATTCTACAATGGAGGTCTACCGTCTTGTTGTAAGTACTGACGCACCGACGTTGATGTGGGATTCCACCGCATGCCCGCTATTCAGAGTACTGGGTTAAATTCTGATTCTTATAAGATACGGTAGTGCTTCGCTTGTTCGACGGCCACTGGCCGAGATAGTAAGAGATAAGTGGCGGTAAACCCCAAGACGCTATACCACCTTCCGTAAGAGTATAAGTCGGGGTAAACCCCAAGAAATTATACCCCCGCTTGTTTTGTATAACGGCTCACGAGATAGTGGTAAGAGATAAACGGCGGCAAGCCCCAAGACGCTATACCACTTTCTCCAGTGGTAAGAGTATGTGGCGGTAGACCCTCAAGACGCTATACCACCGCTTTACCAACTTCTCCGTAAGAGTATAAGTGAGGTAGACCCCAAGACGCTATACCACCGCTGGACTCGTGTTCATGTACGCCTATTGGCGACATTATATCCTCGGACTCGATGTTGATGCGATTCCACGCGCGAGATATATATACGTGGTGTATGTGTACGCCGATCGAGCGTGATGCCACGCGCGACATGATTATATTTTACACTTGTACCGCTTAGCTGATGGATTCCACTGACACGCTTGATATTAGCGTGATTTGATCGCCCCCGCATCGGGCCTGATAGAATGTGCCCTTCTTAAAGTGGCCTGATTATACTTATGAAAGATAAGTTAAGTTATATAGTAATGAACTTAATGATTTTTCCTAATCATGTGTGTAAGAACGTGGCTATAACTTTTATTGAAAATGGGAAAAGATAATAAGCGCGATTAAGTTCATGTGGTAATGACACTCAGGATCCGGCATGTATTTTTATACTTGTCCTTGTCATTCTTTGTACAGCTTATGATCCGCTTATCAGACGCTATTTCTGCTCCATATCTCGCACTGTAATCGACTTCGGGGCCGCGCTCATGCCCGCAGTTTTAGGTACTGTGTCGCGATCTCGCTCTAGGATCTCTGGCTCACTGAGAGAAAGCTTCATTTGCTCCGAGGCTTAGCTTCGGTACGGCCTTCCCGATGTAGTAGATTCACGATATTCGTGGTATGGCGGGCCCCGTCCCGCCACGCTTGTTATGTTAAAACTCTTAGGTCTGTAGTCACATGTTTTGGGTCGCTTTGTAAAGAAACGAGGCAACCGCTTGCTGTATATATTTATGTCCGCGAAGGTAGCCCTATCCGCTAACTCGCTGTTTTACTCAGGTTATTTATAAGTTTCTTGTATGCTCCATTGATTATCTCTCGATGTTTACTGCAGTGGTGCCTGTAGGCACCGGGCCATGCCCGGCCTGTCGTGACACGCCCACACTTCGTAGGTAAATTCCGCCATGCCATTTCTAATTTTTGCGGATTTTTCCGGCAGACGAACATTTTCGACCAACGAGGGCTTACACTTGGCACCTCCAATCGGTGGATTTGAAATCGCCCATCGACGAATTGGGGATAGATTTGCACGCTTTTTGTGCCTCGCACAAGTCAAGGAGTTGGTAGGATATTTTGTGTGCAAGTCGCCGCGACACTTGCCCTAATCTCGACCTTACACTTGCCTAGCACTTGCCAAATCATGGCCCTTGGTCGGCCATGTCTTGACCTATAAATACCCCTTAAGACGAAGAGTTCTTCATCCACAAATTCCTTTCCAAGTCTTGAAAATCCTCTCCTCTCCCTTGTAGCCTTTTTCATTCAACACCCCCTTTTTAGTGAGCTCGCCGAGGCAACCCCTCCCCTAGCCTAGCCAAATCTACCCCCTCCCTTGGTAGAAAAGTTGTCTTCTAGTATTATTATAATGCCCAAAATACCCTAGCCCAAATCCCTTAGTCCTTAGTAGGTTGAAGAACTTCTAAGGTTTCTCGAGCTACCGAGCGCATAAACTTAGAGCTAAACCTTGCTCAAAGCGACTTTATCTAGGATATTATCGAGCTACCGAGGTAAATAATCCTAACCTCTTTGAATTAGAGAATACATATTGTAGTAGTATAAGAATAAGTATAAAATACTTAGAAGAATATCACGTATCGTAATTGAATCAAGTATCACAAAGTAGGCGGTTTAAAAGTAAGAATAATCAAATTGTACTTACATAGACTGCTTTCACAAAGAGACTCATGTAGCTCACCGCAGAGAGAAGACGCCCAATTTTCCGTAGATATAGAACCCTCTCGCTTAGGAACTATTTACAAAGTAGTCAACGCTGATGACGTGTTCCGACTATTATAGGTCGATTCTCACACGCACATATTCAACTCGCAGTGGTTTTCACGGTATGCATGCGATTCTTCCTAAAGCATGATATTTTACAATATATACGTAGTACCAGAGACGATACGTGTTAACTGAATAATAACTACGGAATGCCTCACGCTTAAGCTCGATTAATACTTACGGAATGCCTCACGCTTAAGCTCAATAATAAAGAATCAAAGCGCCAAAAGAATACCGAATCATTTTTAATGTAAGAGAACTAATTGGTTTTTAAATGTGCTTAAGAGTTATACTAGCTTTACGGGAAGTTAAGTATAACCACTTAAGAATGATAAAAGAAACAAATTTGCCTATGTGTTTATAATGCATTTATATTGAATCGTGAAAAGAATAATAAGATGGTTTGATAAGTATACATGATACGTACGCTACGTGTGTTAGGTCTTGTAACGCTCTTGTTGTGCCTATGTTGTTTAAAGATAAGATGTTATGTTAGTGTACTATCACTCACCTCTTGACATATACACGGGGTTGTTGTCCTCCACGCGGTAGACCAAAGTGTCCGGGGACCATGATTCGAGAACACCTCACGCGGTCCAGGACCTACGCGAGCTACGGAGTTCCGTGTTAGTGACGCGGGTTATACCTCATACGGCCTACGCGCCACGCGACTACGAGTCCGTGACGACGCCGAGGAGTAGCCACCCGACGCGTGGTTACGTACCCTACGCGGGCCTACGTGGAGTGGCTACGCGACTACGGAGTCCGTGATTAGGCTTGCACGGTGATACTACTGCAATCGGCCCCGCTCGATCATTCGCATCCTAGAAAAGACCCATAGCTTTACCTATCATTGCTTTGCTTATGATGTGGCACTATGCGCTCCCTCGTTGTTTCATACATTCTAGCAAAACTGATTTTAAAATGATATGTTTTCATTTAAGTATTTTACAGTTTCATATACTTAGTAATTGCCAGATCGACCTCCTTCTGGGCCGCGCTCATGCCGCAGTAAGGCGGCAAGCAGTGCTAGATCCACATTCTGTGATCTCTACGCTGGCCTGAGCTCCATCTTTTCCGAGGCTCTACTTTGGGTACGATCTCCTGTAGATAGTTTTGTATGTCAGGTATGGCGGCCCTGTCCCGCCATAGTTGTATATTTCCTTAGAGGTCTGTAGTCATGTTGTACAGTATCGGATGTAACTGCTAACCATGTTTATATATATATGCCGAAAGGAGATGTTTTCTCACATAAAATGTGTCTTATTTTATAAACTGTTTCATGTCTTGTTTTATATTTCCGCTGATTACTCTAATGTATGACTACTGTGCCCAGAAGGCACTACCACGCCCTGAATGGTCGTGACAAAAGTGGTATCGAGCGCTTAATCCTCTGAAAGTGTCTACAGACCGCATCTAGTAGTCTTGATTATCCGTGTCACGCACCACACTAATAATCGTGAGGCTATAGGATATTTAGGATTGGTTTCCATTCTTCTCACTCAGATCGCGCTTAGAGTCAGTGTTAAAATTGGACCTCTAACGATTCCTTTCTCAGAATAGCTATGCCTCCACGCAAGGCAACCCGCCCGTATGGCAAGGCAAACGGCGGAGTCGCAGCGGGACACCTAGAGTCACGAGGGCTCTGCCCGGGCCTATACCGCAGACGGCGAGTTCTACGACACCGCCGCCCCAAAGAGAGACCACAGCATCCACACCTCCGCCCCACACCGGGCGAGGAGTTAGGTACAAGGAGACGGCCCAACCATCGCCGTGATCGCGCTGCATACGGTGACAGCCGGACGCAGCAGCCAGCCCCACTCTGGCCGCATTCGTGGTTCACCCGAGGCAGAGTTTGAGGCTACGAGACTTCGAGTCAGAGCCCGCCGTAGTTTTACGTCGAGGCCGAGGATGATCCGCAGGAGTTCATCCGCCGCCACAGAGGATTCCGAGAGTGATCGTGGCGAGACCGAGTCCGCGGATCTTTGGTTCACATAGGTCGCGTGATATCGCAATGATTGGTTTGATTCACGGGAGTTATCCCGGGAGAGCACGCGCCCCCGCCTACTGGGACGAGTTCTCGCAGGCTTTCTCACTAACTTCTTGCCTCCACAGATGGCGAGGGCGCGGCCGATAGATTTTTACCGCCGAGGCGCAGAGGACGACCGCCGTGAGTACAATGTCGAGTTTGATTCATCGCTCGACATGTCCCAAATATTGCCAGTAGCAGATATGCGAGGATAGTGTGCACCGCCACGCCACCGCTAGATGACTATATGGCCGAAGTCACGCGGTGTTTCTTCACCGTATGGACATTACCCGCACGCAGCTCATGCTTCGATGCGGCGAGCGAGAGACCGACGGCCGACAGCAAAGCAGCAGTAAGACCAGACGCAGGTCTTTGGTGGCTATCGTGGGCGGCCTCAAACAGTTAGCCTAGATTTGCACCACAACACCAGAGCACTCGCACCGCCCTCAAGACGGCCAGACATTCGAGGCGCATCTGTGGCCCTGTGACTTCACGCCCAGAGCAGCAGAGGTATCGCCGACGGACCACCCCTCGCAGGGCCGACGCAGATCCCACTTCGAGTCGTGGTGCTACGGAGCTTGTTTCGCCAGGCCAGCAGGTCACTATGCGAGGAACCGTCCGACCAACGGCAAAGGCCGATGGTAGGGTCACCACGTGTTCTTTCGCCGTCTTCTTCATCCTCGACAGCCTACCGCCCCGGAGGGCGTACTCATGGACCAGCAGGTCGCGCAGGTCGTGGCGCGTCTCGCTTCTAGCGGTCCTCGTAATCGCATTTATGCTTTGTCCACCGACAGATCGTGAGGCCTCACCGATGTCGCCACAGTACCTTATCGGGCTGGTTTGATGTGTATGCTTTGATAGATCCGGTTCTACTCGCCCCATATCTCCCTTGTCGCTAGTAGGATGTGATGTGAGCCCGAGTCCATAGACTTTTCGAGGTAGCTACGCCAAATGGTGATCTCGGTGGTAGCTCACGGTATATAGAGCTTGTCCCGCGACTATTTACGTCGCTTGACCCCAGCCGACTTGATAGAGTCGAGATGATCGACTTCGACGTGATCACGGGACGGATTGGCTAGCTTCTGCTACGCCAATGTAGACCGCAGAGAGTAGTACGGTTCCAGCTTCCGGCGAGCCTGGCTGTCGAGCGAGGAGCACCAGACGCCGGCGGTAGGTTTATTTCCTACCTCAAGGCTAGGAAGATGGTGCGCGGGTATATCTACCATCTCGCTCGGTGTTTGATATCAAGCCGCGTACCAGATTTTCCGCGCCCCAGTGGTCGAGAGTTCCCGCACGCAGTTTCCACGACCTCCCGCATCCTCCCGGAGGAGATTGAGTTTTGTATTGACATATTGCCGCACACTCGCCTATTTCCATTCCGCCATACGTAATGGCACCCGCCGAATTGAGAGAGTCAAGGATCACCAGGATTTCCGGAGAAGCGGCTTCATCGTGCCTAGTGTTTCTCCCCGGGAGCGCCGATTGTTCGTGAAGAAGAAGGACGGACGCCGCGCATGGTGTTTATTACAGCAATGAACAGGTGACCATTAAGAATGTGATACCCTTCCTGTGATCGATGATTTGTTCGACCTGCAGGTGCGAGATGTTTTTCTAAGATTGATCCGCGATCGCTATCATCAAAAGTAGTCGAGAGGCGGATGTCCCCAGATCGCATTCCGACCCAGACGCATTACGAGTTCGTGGTCATGTCTTTTGGGTTGACCAACGCTCCGCAGATTCATGGATTTGATGAACCGAGTGTTCAAACCATTTTTCGACACGCTTGTGATAGTGTTCATCGATGATATCTTCGTTTATTCTCGCCAGAGCAGAGCACGCGAGCATTCGGCGACCGGGCCGACGCTTCCAGACTAAAGCTTGTACGCCAAGTTTTCCAAACGTGAGTTTTGCTGACTTCGCGGCGCTTGGGCATATTGTCGGCCGACGGCATTCGAGCGATACGCCAAGATCGAGGCAGCCAGACTTGCCTGCACCTACTACTCCGGCTGCAGGTTCGCAGCTCGGGCCTCGCAGATATTATCGGCGTTCGTGGAGAAGTTTGCTTCTATCTTCGCACTATCGACTAGGCCGACTCGTGGCGCACAAGTTTCAGCCGATCGATGCCAGGAGCGTGGTTTCCAATTAAAGAGAGATCGACGACCACCCCGCTCTTACTTTCTGCAGGTCCAGATGGTTATGTCGGTATCGCGACGCGCCGCATCGTTGGGACGGTGTTGACGCAAAGATGGCGTGGTTATAGCATACGATCCCGACACCAAGAAACACGGAGGAACTACCCCACCCATGATTTGTAGTCAGGCCGTGATTCACGCCAAGATCCGAGGCACTATTTGTACGGGTTCACGGGATATTTTTACGCACCACAAGAGCCTCCAAGATATCTTCACCGAGGAGCCGAACTTACTTACGTAGACGGTGGTTAGAGTTGCTAAGGATTACGATGTTGATATCCCGCACTCACCCGGAAGGCCAACGCTGCAGGCGTATGCCGTAGTCGGGGAGCCTATCGACGCAGCAGCGTAGAGGGACATGGTTCGTGGATTTGCATCGCTTAGCGAGCCTCGTGTCCGCTTGATTGATTCTGATAGCAAGGTTAGAGTTCGCGAGGTTGCCGAGTCTTCCATCGCCGGCGAGGCGAAGAGGCAACAGCTCGAGGATCCATCTTTGATTCGATATCGCGATACGCCTCTTCGCGAGGCAAGGGCCTTTTGAGGCAAAGACCGACGGGTGCTAAGGTTTGAGGCGATTGTGTGTTCCATGTTTCGTGACTTCGCAAAGGTTCTTAGGGAAGCACACACAAGTACTCTATCCATCCGGTCGACTCAAGACGTACCACCACCTTAGATCCGTATCAAAGCGGGATGGCTCAAGAGGACGCTGCAGAGTTCGTAGCTCAAAGCCCGTGTTGTCGCAGAAGGCAGAGCACCGCAGGCCCGTGGTTTGTTACGCATTTATCGAGATCCCGACCGAAGCCGGAGGTAATCAACACGACTTTATCACGTGATTACCTCGCACTCGGCGAGACATGATTCTATACGGTTATCGCTGACAGTCGACGAAATCAGCCCACTTTCTTCCCTTCAGATCGCACTTTTTCTACCGAGGATTTTGCCGATTTTACATCCGAGAGATCGCCGATCGCATGAGTCCCTATTTCGATCATATCGCATGCAGGAGCCCGCCACTTGCTAACTTCCTGAGGTCTTTCCAGAGGTTTAGGACGCAGTGAGCCTCGAGTACCGCATTCCATCCACGCATGCACTGACAAAGCCGAGCGCACCATCCGCACTCTCGGCGATATGTCGCGAGCCCGTGTTATCGACTTCGTGGTACCGAGGATCATTTGCCTCTAGTTGAGTTCGCGCACACAATAGCTACCACTCCAGATTCGGGATGACGCTTTACGAGGCCTTGTATGAGAGGAAGTGCAGACGCCATAGGTTGGTTCGACGTGGGCGAGGTGCAATGAATGGGACCAGACGGCGCGAAGTTAGTGGATAAGGTGCTTATCCGAGAGCGCTATCGATACCGTAGTCGACGTAAGTCGATGCAGATCATCGCCGCTTCAGATCCGAGTTCGCAGCTGATGATTGGGTTTTCTCGGCGCACCACGGCGGTGCGATGAGATTCGAAGGGGAAACTCACCAAGGTACATCGCCGCTTCGCATTGTCCGCAGGTAGGCAAGGTTGCTTATGAGTTGGATCTCGCCGTCCGACCGGAGGCAAGACATCCGCTTTTCACGATCTATGCCGGCGAGATGTATCGGATCCATCTAGGGCGCACCCGATTTACGATGTCCAGTGACCGAGGTTATCGTATGGCGAGGTTCCCATAGCGATAATCGATCGCCGTTAGGCGCCCATGACCAAGGACGTGGCTTCCACAAAGTCTTGTGGCGAACGAGCTCGTGGAGGAGATGACTGGGAAGCCGAGGAAGACATACGAGGCGTAAGTATCCTCACCTATTCCCCACACCACCGTGTAATTCACTTTCCTACTTGTAAATCTTCATTATCGCTTATGCCTCGTTGTTCCGGGCCGTGCGTGGCATTTGCAATCGCTTAAGTTATGAAGAATCTTATCGTTAATCGCTTAGAAGGAAACATTCGGGACGAATGTTTCGGGAAGAATGTTATACCTCAGATTTCCGCAGTATGTACGTAAGGGAATACGCATAAAAGTCTAGCCTTAACGCTTAGGCACAAGACGCTTTTTGGGCACAACTCACAAAACGAATAGTTTTCCGACTAAACATTTCCACAAGCCGTAGGGTAAATTCCGCTATGCCATTTCTAATTTTTATGGATTTTTCCGAGAGACGAACATTTGGGACCAACGAGGGCTTACACTTGGCACCTCCAATCGTGGATTTGAAATCGCCCATCGGACGAATGGGATAGATTTGCATGTTTTTGTGCCTCGCACAAGTCAAGGAGTTGGTAGGATATTTTGTGCGCAAGTTGGCCAAGGACACTTGCCCTAATCTTGACCTTACACTTGCCTAGCACTTGGCTAAATCTTGGCCCTTGTCGCTATGTCTTGACCTATAAATACCCCCTTAAGATGAAGAGTTCTTCATCCACAAATTACTTTCCAAGTCTTGAAAATCCTCTCCTCTCCCTTGTAGCCTTTTTCGCCCAACACCCCCTTTTAGTGAGCTTGGCCGAGGCAACCTCCCCTAGCCTAGCCGAAATCTACCCCCTCCCTTGGTAGAAAAGTTGCCTTCTAGTATTGTTATAATGCCCAA
This sequence comes from Przewalskia tangutica, assembly GCA_029844215.1. Lineage (NCBI taxonomy): Eukaryota > Viridiplantae > Streptophyta > Magnoliopsida > Solanales > Solanaceae > Przewalskia > Przewalskia tangutica. The sequence continues at coordinate 62,936,871 of CM056720.1, forward strand.
AATACCCTAGCCCAAATCCCTTAGTCCTTAGTAGAAGCTGTAAGAACTTCTAAGGTTTCTCGAGCCACCGAGCGCATAAACTTGTGAGCTAAACCTTGCTCAGCGCGACTTTATCTAGATATTATCGGGCTTACCGAGGTAAATAATCCTAACCTCTTTGAATTAGAGAATACATAATAGTAGTATAAGTATAAAATACTTAGAAGAATATCACGTATCAGAATTGAACTGTTATCACAGCAGAAGCGGTTTAAAAGAAGAATAATCAAATTGTACTTACATGACTGCCACAAGAGACTCAGTAGCTCACCGTAAAGCACGCCCAATTTTCCGTAGGATATAGAACCCTCTGCTTAGAATCACATAAAGTAGTCCAACGCTGATAGACGTGTTCGACTATTATAGGTCGATTCTTCACATGCACATATTCAACTTCAGTGGTTTTCACTGGTATGTATGTGATTCTTCCTAAAGCATGATATTTTACAATATATATGTAGTACGTAGACGTATACGTGTTAATCGAATAATAACTACGAATGCCTCACGCTTAAGCCTCGAATAATACTTACTAATGCCTCACGCTTTAAGCTCAATAATAAAGAATCAAAGCAGCTCAAAAGAATACCGAATCATTTTTAATGTAAGAGAACTAATTGGTTTTTAAAATGTGTTTAAGAGTTATACTAGCTTTACGGGAAGTTAAGTATAACCACTTAAGAATGATAAAAGAAACAATTGCCTATGTGTTTATAATGCATTTATATTGAATCGTGAAAAGAATAATAAGATAGTTTGATAAGTAGACATGATACGATGCTACGTGTGTTAGTGTCTTGAACGCTCTTGTTGTGCCTATGTTGTTTAAAGATAAGCCGTTATGTTAGTGTACTATCACTCACCTCTCGACATATTACGGGGTTAAGTCGCCCCGACGCGGTAGACTCAGCGGTCCGGGACCATGATTCGAGAACACCTCACGCGTCCAGTGGACCCATGCGAGCTACGGAGTTCCGTGTTAGTGACGCTGGTTATACCTCACGCGGTCTACGCGGCGCGCGACTACGAGTCCAGGACGACGCCGAGGAGTAGCCACCCTCGACGCGGGTTACGTACCCTACGCGCCTACGCGGAGTGGCCTACGCGACTACGAGTCCGTGATTAGGCTTCAGATGGTGATACTACGCAATTCGCCCCGCCGATCATTCGCAAATAGAAAAGACCTCGCTTACGCTTACCTATTGCTGCTCTTGCTTATGATGTGGCACTGGGTGCGGGGCCCTTGGTTGTTTCATACATACTTGCAACACTGATTTTATAATGATCTGTTTTCATTTAAGTATTTTACCGTTTCATATACTTAGTACTGTCAGATCGACTCCTTCTGGGGCCGCGCTCATGCCGCAGGTGGCAAGGTGTGCTAGATCCACATTCTTAGGATCTCTACGCTGGTGCTTGAGCTCCATCTTTCCTGAGGCTCTACTTTTGGGTACGATCTCCGCTGAGATAGTTTTGTACAATAGTGGTATGGCGGCCCCGTCCCGCCATAGTTGTATATTTCAGAGGTCAGAAGTCATGCCACAAGATTTGATGTAATCGCTAAACCATGTTTATATATATATGTCGAAGGCGATGTTTTCTCACATAAACTGTGGTCTTATTTTATAAACTGCTTTCATGTCTTGTTTTATATTTCCGCTGACACTGATGTATGACTACTGGGTGCCCTAGAAGGCACCAAACACTGCCCCGAATGGGTTGTGACACCTCCCCCCCTCCGCAACCACATAAATATCCTCCTCAAACAAGGCCCGCTACCAAGACAACAACTCCAAGGGGGGGGGGGGGTTACACGTCTAACCGGACGTGTACAACTCTACTCCACAATAATACTACAAGTCTATCAGAATACAAACCCAATGTAAATACAGTTCAATCCTTTATAATCATTCTTCCAATATAATATACTCAAGTATAACTACTACAACATGTAATATCCAATTACAATAGGGGGACATAGATCATTACCTCGATAATCCCAAAATTATCCAAGATTAATAAGTCGATCTTGAGCAACGTTTAGCTCCAATTCCTTACATTCCAATCCGCTACAAGCGACCCTTAGAGGCTCCTAACCAACTCCTCTTCAAGATCCAACTCCAAAAAGTGAAGAACATTTAGGCTACAATTTGGCAATGTTTCGGCCAAGGGGTATATCTAAGGCTAGGGGTGTGAAATCTTTTCCAACTCTTGGTACACAATCTTCCTAACACCCTAAGGAAGAACACTTAAAACTTTAAGAATTTTTGGACCACTTTAGCTCACAAAAACAGCCCATGGCCGAGAGCTCACAAAGAAAGGGGAGGGAGTTTTGCCTTGGAAAATCTAAGTGTGGGATGAAGAATAAGTCTTGCATTCATGGGGTATTTATAGAGAAATCAATGGTCAAGATCAAGGCAAGTGTGTGGTGAGATCTTGGGACAAGTGTGTGTGGGTCCCACCTCCAAATGGCTACCCAAAGACGAAGACAAGTTGTCTTGCCACACGTTGGCCCATTTCGGCCAAGGACACTTGTCAAGCCAATTCGCCAACTCGCCACACGGGGGTGACACGCGTCGCCCTCTACTGGCCCAAAATATTTCGCCTTCCGAAATATCCAAAATATCGAAATCCCAAAACAAGGCGCTCCACAAAACCGTAGAATTTCTCCCAGGCCCCACGTGACCATTTCCAAAATAAAATCCCAAAATTATAATATAATCCAAGAAGTCCAAATACCAAATCTAGGAATCCAATTCCCATTAACTAACCTTTTCCTTCACAAAACCCTAAACTTTTCCGTAAAAATCACATCTTTCTTACTTTCCAATATTACCGCCAGATTCTCACATGCACGCCCTCACATACATACCTCGGAACTACTGGTGTAACAATCGCTGGCCCCAGAACGGGCCGGGCAAAGATACCTTACGGGCGCACTATATGACATTATCGCGCCCCGCAAACGGGTCGGCAAGATACCTTTACGGGCGCACTATATGACTTTATCGCGCCCCGTGAACGGGCCGGCAAAGATACCTTTACGGGCAGACCACGTGAGTTTATCGCCCCGCATCGAGTCGGCAAGATAGGCCCCTCCATAAAGCGGTCGATTATGTTATGTAAGGTAAGTAAGTTATACGGTAACGAACTTGATGACTTTCCTAAGTACGACGTAAGAAAGTGGCTATAACTTTTATTGAAAACGGGAAAGATAATAAGGTACGATTAAGTTCATTTAGATGGTAATGACATGGTAGGTCTGTGTATTTACCTTTTTATACTTACCCTCGCCATGCTTTTATACAAATATGATTTGTTTGTCAGACTATTTGCTCCATATTCGACACTGTTATCGACTTCTTCGGGGCCGCTCATGCCCGCAGTATTAGGTACACAGTGTCGAGATCCTTGCCTTAGATCTCTGCTCAGGTTTTAGGAAAAAGCTCCATTTACTCCGAGGCTTATCTCGTACGGCTTTCCGAGGTTGTAGATTCACGATATTCGTGGTACGGCGGGCCCCATTCCGCCATCGTTGTTATGTTAAAACTCTGAGGTCTGTAGTCACATATCGCGGGTCACTTTGTAAAGGAAAGCGAGGCAACCGCTTGCCAGATATATATGTCTGCGAAGGTAAGCCTACTCGCTAACTCGCTGCTTTATTTCTCATGTTTTATTTTATATGTTTCATGTATGCTCCACCGATTATCTCTCGATGTATACTGCAAGGTGCCTGTGTAGGCACTACCGCGTCCCGGTCGGGTCGTGACAAAAGTGGTATCGTGAGCATATAGTCTCTGAAAGTGCCTACGCATCGTGTTCAGTAGTCTGATTATCGCTGCCAGGCACCACATCTATAATCAGAGGTCAAAGACATTTAGATTGGTTTCATTCTTCTCTCTTCGAGATCGCAAGAGAGTCGCCCCTAGTAGGTTTAATCCTCTCCGACCTATTCTTATGTAATGCTTATGCCTCCACTGGCGACTCAGGCCCGTGGCGGCAAGGCAACAGCAGAGTCGCCAGGGTACGCAGAGGGTTACTGTGACTCGCACGCACTATGCCCGAGGTAGTAGGCGGATCGCAAGTTCACCACGCCAAAGATTAGAGGAGCCGAGAGCTGCAGTAGCTCCAGAGGTTCCGGTACCCGAGCCTCCAGTTCCGCAGCAAGGGGCAGAGTTTAGAGATTATGGAGAGCAGACAGGTTATTGACCAAAGATAGTAGCAGTGGCAAATACACATGTGAGCAGTAGCTAACCCTGTGAGCCGATGGGTCAGGATTCGAGATTTTCCGGTCAGAGTCCACCCGAGTTTTATGGTTCGAGATCCGGCGACGATCCTCAAGAGTTCGCTCGGCCTACAATGACCATGCAGTGCTAGGGCCTCTGAGACAGAGTCGCTATGCTAGCCTTCTACCGCTACGCGATATCGCGTTGAACTGGTTTGAGCCACGAGACGCCGAGAGCGAGCGCGCTCTTCCAAATGCTGGGAGGAGTTCACGAGGCCTTTCTTGATCACTTTTTGCCTCCCGAAATGCAGTGAGAGCCCGTGTTTATAGGTTTTTGTCATCGAGGCGTAACGGGAGGACCATCGTGAGTACAACCTCGAGCTCGACTTCGCCGCTGTATGCATATACTATTACGGCTGATACGGCGACAGAGTTCACCGCTACGTGACGGGCTAGACCGCTATATGATTATCGATGTCCGGGAGCGCCCTTCACTGTGTATGGATATCGCCAGACGCAAAGCTTATGCACGTGGATCAAGATAGAGAGAGAGACTGACCAGCCATACGCCCCTCAAGAGGCCAGACGCCGGTTTTAGGGTAACTTTCGAGTGACAAATTTCAAGAGCAGACTAGGTCTACATTGCCAAAGACCGAAGTTCTCTCGACAGGGCTTTTCCGGTGGGGTTTTACAACCCTGTGAATGCAGGGCCGGCCGATCTCTGTAGCTTCGTGGTCTCAGAAGACGGGGTTCCAATGGGCCGAGGCCACATTTGCCTCAACGCGCCAGCTGGTAGGTTCCATTCGGGGTATGTCGCAGACGGGTGCTTGTTTTTCTTGTGGTCGCTCTAGGCCATATGTTAAGAGAGTGTCCTTATAGAGGGTCCCGGGATAACACGCCATCGGATCAGCCATGGTTCTTCGCCTTCAATAGCTAGGCAGATGTTCATGCACCGGCTGTGTCGTGGGCAGAGGCCTGTGGAAGTCCTAGCTTTAGCGGTCCTTCAACCGCCTATATGATTTCTGTATGTCTTTGACCCTTTAGAAACTTGTATGCATGATAAATTTGCGTATGTTTAAGTGTCATGAATGCATTATATCGAGACTACGATATGCTGTAAGGAGTCGAAGTACTAAAAGATAATCCCTTTGGGCTTATGATGGACTGATATGAGCATATGAGGTATTAGCCATAAGTGGCATAATTAGGTTTCATTAAGTGTAGTTTTATGAGATTATGCCAAGAAACGATAGAGCGAGTCTCAAAGAACATTCGAGGACAAATGTTTCTATGGGAAGAATGTTACACCTCGTAAATTCGTGATATGTTTTAAGAACGCATATAAGAACTCGTAAATGTTAAGATTAGAGACTTGTAAAAATTTACCTAATTAAGAAATTGTCAAAACGAAATATTCAGGACGAACGGGAGGGCACACGTGTCACCCCCTTAAGTAGCCTCGACGAAATAGAATGGCCAAAAGTGGTCATTTGGCCATTGTTAGGATGACAAAGTCTTGCAAGTCGAGTGAGCTTGATAATATTGACTTGGTCAATGGGACCACTTAGCTTGATATTTAAAAGAGATGCATCCAAACCACACATTCGCTTTAATTCGACCTCCATGTTTCTATATAGTAACACTACTAGCAAGACAAGCTCCCACACTTAGCCAAATTTTCAAGAAACTTGTTCTTGCCATCAGAAAGCTCTCGTTCATAGGTTAAAAAGAAAATAAAATCCGTTTGTTGCTCTTTAAACCAAGGTTCATGAGGGTATTGTAAGTGTATCTCAATAGAAAGATCCCGAAAAATATTGTTTTCAGATAGTCGCAAGGTGAAAACCTAGTTGTTTTCCTAGGTTTTGACTGGAAGATTAAAGGGAAGTGGTTTGTGATATTCTAAGTGTCTCAAGTGGCGATTGAAGTGTCAAGAGGCTCTAAGTCAAAGAGCGACTTTGGATTTGAAGTCGATTAAGACTCATTGAGGTAACAACCTTGTTCTCTTAAAGTGTTACAAGATTATATATTGTTGTTAGCCTTACATTTTACTAGCATGAAGTATATGTGTTCAAGATTTACGTTGATACGGACGGTTGTAGCCTAAAATCCGAAATGACATATAAGTCATTTGAAGTGGATTACAATTTGGTCAGCACTAGAATCGCCGCATGATACGATCAAGATTGTAGTAGTTATAATCGATCGCGACTTGATATCATATTATACTAAACAATTTGGATTGAAAAGGAATTCGATAAGAATTCGTGTCACAGGCCTCAAGTCACGAATTGGCCTAGTAGTTTGTATTAGTTCGATATCATTTGGGGCGGAATTTTACACGCCTAGTAGCGTGTAATCCCCTATTGTTAATTACATTGTCGGGCCTTAAACGTGGCGTGTTTGGTTATTGAATCTCGCCTTGAAAAAGGTGGCAAAGCATGTAGAAACAAAGGAGGTGTCGTCCGATTTTCCGTAGAATTTAGTGACTTTTGCACTTATAATATTCTACGTCAAGTAAGAAGTTAACGGACGATATGGCCATTATAGGTCAAGTATTAAGTATAGCGATTCTACTTGAAAGATGGAATAGCTATCAAGGTTGAAGTACTTTGGAGCATTTTGTTACTTGTCGATAATCGTCATGGCGTATGTGAACCTCTTCCTTCCTTTGGCATGATTCTATGTATGGAATATACACGTGGTATTATTTCATGTTCCTTCTACTCTAGAGGTTAAGAGGTATGTATGTGATTTACTCTATGTAAAGGTTATGTCTAGGTTACCCTAAGTTCTTACCAAGTCTTACGGGACGCTGTAAGAGTCACAGAGGTATTTGGAGCCAAGTTGACTTGGCTAATTTTAAGGCACGAATAAGAATAAGTATCGAACAAGCCATCATAGCTAATAAAGGAAAATGTAATAACAATTGATTATATTAAAATGAGTAGAATTCTCCATCCGCATAGAAACTAAGATAAGACAAAATTGTATTACATTTTCTAGATCATGGCTACTTGAATAAGATCGTTATAAATAAGTATAACTTATTCACAACGCACCAAAGTATATGTTACTTAATTTAAAAGAGTTTACGTATGAAGTTTTTAAGACTAAGAACCTTGAATTCTTAAAAGGTTAAGAAACTTTATTTTTCAAGCATGGACTTGATTTCTAAAAGAAGTGACTTGATTTAAATATATAGAATACTTGATTTGGAAAGCATGGATTTCTTGATATTCTAAAGATAAGAGATTTTAAATTCTAAGTTAAGAAACTTGATTTCTAAAGTTAAGAGACTTGAAGTATTTTAAAAAGTTATGTAACTTGATTTGAAAGTATAAGTCTCTTGGTTATAAAAAGAATGAATTAGTCTAAGGCATAAAGTTAGTATAACGGCTTTATGAGAAGTTGGTTATAAATTTATAATAACTTTATGGAAGGTTAAGAGAATGGTTTCTCTAGTAATATAAACAAAGAATGACTTGAAATAAAGAAGGGCAAATTGTTTTAAAGGTACCAATTGCTTAAGGTTTTTAAGAAAGAAGTCACTTGATTTGTAGTGTGAATGTATTTCTAAAAGGTATTGTGACTTGTCTTGAAAAGTAGATATGACTTGATACTACTTGTTAGTATCTTGGAAGTTTTATTTGAAAAAGAGTCATTTTTAAAAGGAGTAGAGGTACGTAGTACGTCAGTTAAATTCTGATATTATATGACATTATCGCCCCCGTAACGGGTCGCAAGATACCTTACGGGCATACTATATGACTTTATCGCCTCAGAATGGGCCGGCAAGATACCTTTACGGGCATACTATATGATTTATCGCTGGCCCCGTGAACGGGCCGTAGTATACCTTTACGGATGCACTATACGACATTATCGCCCCAGAACGGGTCGGCAAGATACCTTACGGGCGCACTATATGACATTATCGCCCCTAAACGGGCCGCAAAGATACCTTTACGGGCGCATCATATGACTTTATCGATCCCGTGAACGGGCCGCAAGATACCTTACGGGCGCACTACGTGACTTTATCGCGCCCCATCGGGCCGCAAAGATAAAGCGCCCCTCCATAAAGCGGTCGGATTATGTTATGTAAGGTAAGTGTTATACGGTAACGAACTTGATGACTTTCCTAAGTACGCACGTAAGAAAGTGGCTATAACTTTTATTGAAAACGGGAAAAGATAATAAGGTACGATTAAGTTCACGACGGTAATGACATGGTAGGTTCTGCATTTACCTTTTTATACTTACCCGCCATGCTTTTATACAGATATGATTTGTTTGTTGTACCTTATTTCCGCTCCATATTCTGACTGTTGTAATCGACTTCGGGCGCGCCATGCCCGCAGTATTAGGTACACAGTCGAGATCCGCTCTTAGATCTCGGCTCGCTTTTTAGAAAGCTCCATTTACTCCGAGGCTTATCTCGTACGGCTTCTCGAGGTTGTAGATTCATGTATATTCGTGGTATGGCGGGCCCCGTCCCGCCATCGTTGTTATGTTAAAACTCTTAGAGGTCCGTAGTCACATATCGTGGGTCGCTTTAAAGGAAAGCGAGGCAATCGCTTGTATATATATGTCTGGAAGGTAGCCCTTCCGCTAACTCGTTGCTTTATTTCGTTGTTTTATTTTATAAGTTTCATGTATGTTCCATCGATTATCTCCGATGTATACATGTAAGGGTGCCTGTGTAGGGCACCGCGTCCCGGCCTGCCGTGACAAAAGTGGTATCGTGAGCGCTTAGTCCTCTGAAAGTGTCTATGCATCGCGTCTAGTAGAGTCTCGATTATCGCTGTTGTGCACCACATCTATAATCGTGGTCAGACATTTAGGATTGGTTTCCATTCTTCTCTCTTTGAGATCGTGCAGTAGAGCTGTCCTAGTAGGTTTAATCCTCTCTGACCTATTCTTATGTAACATTTATGCCTCCACGGAAGTACTGTGGCCTGTATGGCAAGGCAACAGCAGAGTCGCTAGGTACGCGCAAAGGGTTACCAGACTCGCACGCACTATGCCTGAGGTAGCAGGCGGATTGGCGAGCTCAGCCACACCGGCAGTATTAGAGGAGCCGAGAGCCGCAGTAGCTCCAGAGGTTCCGGTACCCGAGCCTCCAGTTCCGCAGCCAGGGGAAGAGTTTAGAGATTATGGAGAGCAGATTAGGTTATTGACCAAAGATAGTAGCAGTGGCAAATACTGGAGCAGTAGCTAACCCTAGAGCCGATAACTTGAGGATTCGAGATTTTCCGGGTCAGAGTCCACCCGAGTTTTATGGTTCGACATCCGAGGATGATCCTCAAGAGTTCGCTCAGCCTACAACTGACTACGCAGTGCTTAGTGGCTCCTGAGACAGATTCAGCATGCTAGCCTCTACCGTTACGCCGATATCGCGCTGAACTGTTTGAGAATGGAGCCGCCGAGAGGTGAGGTGCTCTTCCACTGCTTGGGAGGAGTTCACGAGGCCTTTCGATCACTTTTGCCTCCGAAATGAGGAGAGTTCGTGTTGATAGGTTCTGTCATTGAGGCGTTGTCACGACCAACCCGCCCGGATCGTGCCGCACTTCGCACCCTAGTGATACAACATCGAGAAAACCGGAAATAAAAACTTAAACATTCAAATAGATATGGATCAAGATAAAGAAAATAGGTCAACCAAAACGGCCTTTTCTCGCATATATATATACATCGATAATCGAATAGCTATAATCCTTACAACCCCGCCTACAACAAAGGCATGCACTTAAGATTTTTACAACAACTATGACGGACAGTGGCCCCGCCATACCCCGAATGAACAAGAACCTCTGCACTCGTGGTAACATACCAAAAGATAAGCTCCAAGGAACTGAGCTTCCTAATACGCTGAAATGTGATCCTATAAGCGATCGACAACGATGTACTTCTACCGCGACATTTAACGCAGCCCCAAGGAGGTCAAGACATAACAGTACCAAGTATGTGAAATCAAAATATCAGAAATGAAATCATAATAGTCTATATAAAGCAGAGACACGTATGATAACCAAACTACAAGACACAACATATAAACAAATATATCAAGTCGTGGACTCACGCCTCCCAATCATCACTGTGCCTGGAATTCCTTCCTCACCGCCAGCCATGATATAACAACACCAAGGAGTATATATGAACACCGTGTCCCACTGCGGTCATAAAACCGTGACGGGCAAGTATAACTACCAGATCCGACCGCACTAATAATATCATAACCATATCTCGTCGACACGCGGCAAGTGCAATAGCCTCCACTGGCCTCTCTCGCGCCACGAATCGACGGGGCAAGTGAATCGCCACGCACAGATCACAACCGTAAGTCACGGCCCATCCACACACCGACTCGTGAAGTCGACACGCGGCAAGTGCACTAGCCTCCACCAGCCTCCTCCGCGCCACGAAATGACGGGGCAAGTAAATCGCTAAGCACCGTATCACAACCGTAAGTCACGATACTTCGCCGCTGGTCGACACGCGGCAAGCGCAATAACCTCTACCAGATCCACCTGGCCACGAGCTAACGGGGCAAGTAAACAAAGCACGCACCGATCACAACCGTAAGTCACGATACTTCACCATAAATAACCATAATGGTCACATGTCCACGTAATCCATCATCGTGTAGACATGCCCATGTAACAATAATAATGGAAGCATACCCGCGGAATCTCCCCACACGCCAGACGTCCAAGTAAGTTCTCAACAAGTCAACCGGCCCTCCATCGAAAGACGCGATAGTATAGAAACACAATTCTTGCACACCAAGGCTATCAAAGCAAGCATAGGCAAGTTACACAATAACAAGCATAGGCAAGTTACACACAACTCAAGGTACTTTCATTTTATGCCAAAGTTCGGGTTTTAACCCTAAAGTACTACATATGTTAAATTCCTTTTAAAGAGATCCATTCCTTTTATAAAAGTCACCCGATACCGTAGTATAAAAATTAGAGTGACTACATTTTTAAGTAAACTGTAACACTTCTTTTTTTCTAAAATCAAGTAACAACATTCTTTCCTAAAGTTTCAGCTTGCCTAATTTCAATTACTAAGTCTCTTTATTTTAGAAAAGTTTCATAGTTCAATGTCTTAATCTCTTTTAAAACAATCGAGTAACATATGCCATATGTGTGAGCAGCTTATTCTGTTTATAACCATCTTATTAAAGCAAACATGATCTAGAAAATGTAATATCATTTTGTCTTATCTTAGCTTCTACGCAGATTGAGGTTTCTACCGTTTTTATAATAATTCATTAGTCAAGACATTTTCCTTTATTAACGCCGCAGCGGTTTGTTCGATACTTGTTCTCATTCCCAAATCAAAACATTATCCTTTTATCTTCCTTAAGACGTTATACCTAACTCCCATAAAGCTAGTATAACTCTTAAGCTTTCAAAACCAAATATTACTCTTCTTTCAACATGATTATTTTGAAATACTTCAAGTTCTTTATTATCACACATCAAGTCGCTATAAGTCAAATCGCTATTTTTTAAAACCACAAAGCATTTTCTTACTACATAAAGTCGTTATAACCAACTTCCCATAAAGCCGCTATAACACTTTAGGTTTTAAACCAATCAAATACATTTAACACACGACGCTTACCGCATTACATATTTATACACATATCATGCTAGAAAAGATACGAAGAGGTTCACATACCTCGCGACGATTATCGACTAATAGCAAAACGCTCCAAGTACTTCAAACCGCTGCCACTCCTGCCAAGTAGATCACGCCATACATAGTACTTCAACCTATAGAGGCCACAAGGCGCCTATTAACATCTAGATCTCAACGTAGAATATTCTACAGAAAATTCGGCAGCACCTCCCCCCCCTGTTATACCCCGTATTTCCAGAGTATGTACGTAAAGACGTACGTAGAAAATTTGAACTTGAGAATTAGGCTTGGCCGAATTAACTTTGTTCACAACACCCGTTTAGAGTCGCTTCGACTAAACGCTTTCACAATTTCGATGGGAATTTCCGCTATGTCATTTTTAATTTTTATGGATTTTTCCGAGAGACGAAACATTTTGGACCAACAAGAGGCGACACTTGTCACCCTCTCATGGAACACCTGGGCGGAAATTGCGGCCGAAGCGTGGTTTTTGTGGTCAAGGGTTGGCAGGATATTTTTGTGTTAGTTGGCTAGCGTGCACTTGGCAAGATCTTGGCCCTACACTTGCCTTGCACTTGGCAAGATCTTGGCCATTGGTTGGCCTCGCTTGTCCTATAAATACCCTCTCCCTTCAAGACTTCTTCATCCTTAAATTTGCCTAAGTCTCAAAGCCTCTTTCTCCCCTCAGGCCTTAGCCGAGAGCCCCTCTCCCCTTGGTCGAGAGTCCCCCAGTGGGTAGGCCGAGGTAGACACCCCCTCCTTGGGTGCTAGCCGTGGCACCCCAGCCTAGTAGTTTTCAGATAAATACCCCCTCTTGTTAGAAATACTCAAAAGTATTGTTATAATGCCCAAATTACCTTAGCCGATACCTTGTAGTATTCTAAGGTTATACTTATACTAAAAGCCCGTAAATACTATTATACTTCCTTCCGCCACAAAAACCGAAACCCTAAGGAAAATCTCCATAGTCCGTCGAGTATTGTGTTTGGTTAGAACTTCTAAGGGTGGTTTAGAGCGGTTGGAGCGCGGAGTCGAGCCAAACGATTACCGTGATCGACTTTATACTTGATAATTATGGGCTTATCGAGGTAAATATCTTGTCCTCTATCAGAATTGGAAATTACATGATTGTTAGACTATATAGTTGAAGATACTATATATAGTATCGAACGTAGTTATCGCAATGTCTTTTGACTTAAGCCCTAATAATAAGAAACCTTTTCGAAAGAAGAGTAACCGAATCAGATTTACATAGGACAGACAAGAGACTTGTGTAGCTTTTCGTGAGGTAGAATTGCGCACGCCCCGCTTAGACTTATAACCCCCTCGGTTGGCAGCCACCCGATAGAGGAGGAGATTTACGCTCATGGGAGGTGTCCGAATTTTCGTAGAATGTTCTACGATAAGATCTAGATGTTAATAAGCGCCTCGTGGCCTTATAGTCAAGATCGCGCGGGCGCGATCTACTTGGCTTAAGGAGTAGCCAACGACTCAAGTACTTGGAGCGCTTGCTATTAGTCGATACTGCCGCGAGGTATGCGAACCTCTTCCTATCTCTTCTAGCATGATATGTGTGAACTATGTAGTACAATAGACGCATACGTGCAAACGATTTGATTGTTTAAAACATAAAGTGTTATAACGCTTTACGGGAAGTTGGTTATAACTTTATGTTGGTAAGAAAATACTTGTGGTTTTTTTAAAAGGTAATCGATTTGAACTATAATCGCTTGTTATGTGTTAATAAAGAACTTGAAGTATTTCAAAAGATTTTTGAATCATTTCAAAGAAGAAGTAATACTTGGTTTTTGAAAACTTAAGAGTTATACTAGCTTTACGGGGAGTTAGGTATAACGGCTTAAGAATGTTTTACTGATTTCGGAAATCAGAATGTATATCGACAAACCATCGCAAATACATTAAAAGGAAATGTTTTGACAGATTAAGTATTATTAAAACCAGAGGAACTTCCATCCGCATGTAAGCTAAGATTTAGACAAAATGATATTTCCTAGATCATGGTCAGAATAAGATTGTTATAAACAAGAATATCCTACTCACATATAAGACTTATGTTTCTCGATAGTTTAAAAGAGAATTATATTCTTAAATGAATAAGACTATGAACTACTAAACCTTTCTAAAATAAGAAACGTGAACATTTGAAATTAGGCAAACTCGACGCTTGATAATAATGTTGTTACTTGATTTTACAAAGATAAGTGTTTTGATTCACTTCAAAAGATAATCACTTATTTTCATATACTACGTATCAGGTGACTTTTTGAAAGTAACGATCTTTTAAAGAGTTAATGTATGAAGTACTTGGGGATAAAACCCGAACTTGTCGACATATAGTAAAGCACTCGTGTATAACTTGATCGTGTTGGTTTGTGATAGCCTTGTAATACTTTCTTGTTGATTGATAAGTAAACACGCCAGGATGCTACGTGTTAGTATTCGCGACGTTAGTGTAAAGGGTTTTCCTCGATCGCGCTTAAAGCTTGTTTGACTATCACCGTTATGCTGGTATTGTACCACTCACCTTGACTTATTTCCGAGGTTGTCGTCCGACGCGGGTAGACTCAGCGGTCCGGGACCATGATTCGAGAATACCTACGCGTCCAGGATCCATGCGAACTACGGAGTTCCGTGTTAGCGCGCCTTTATGGTCACGCGTTTACGCGCTACGCGATCGCGAGTCCGTGACGCCGGGAGTAGCACCGATGGGGTTATACCTCACGCGCCTACGAGGTTGGCCTACGCGAGTCGCGAAGTTCAGGCCAGACGCGCACATTTGATATCATGGCGAGCCACCGCCTTTGATCACGTGATCGCCTGCAGACAGATATCATGATACATTTTATGACCTTGTTAGTACCGCTGGTGTTAGTAGTCGCCATGCCTTCGCACTTACCCCGCATCGCTTTATTTGGACACAGTGGACCCGTTGTTCATGGTATTCTCGTGCTTTTCTATCATCGATCGCCGCATGGCGGCAGGTATTCCACGCACGATTGACGCATGGCGTGAGACCCATTGTTATGTTCGAGTGACGACTGAGGGCGAGTCCCCGACGTGATATGACTTTTTATTTATCAGGAATCGTAGTTTGGTTATCATACATGTCTCCCGCTTATATAGACTACTATGATTTTATTTACGATTTTCAGCCACATACTCTGCAGACTCAGATCGACTTCCGGGCCGCTCATGCCGCAGTAAAGGTACACCGCCGCCGATCCTCGCCTAGGGTCACGCTCAGCTTGAAGCCTGCTCCTCCGAGGCTTATTCGCATAGTCCCCGTTGTTGTAGGTGCCATTCGTGGTACGACGGGCCCCGTCCCGCTGTTGTCGATCATTCTGTGAGGTCTCAGAGTAATCGCCAGGCGTGGTTTGTAAAAAGGATTAAACTGCTCATGTTGAAAGAGTTGTTATTTATATATATACCAAGGTAACCGCTTTTGGTTAGCCTGCCTTCTTATTTCACCGCCTTATTACATCGGTTTCATGTATTGTCTTTACGTTCACGATTACTCTAACGATGTCTACTGGGTGCCCGGTAGGCACTACCACGCCCGGTTCGGTCGTGACAAAAGTGGTATCGAGCGCTTAATCCTCTGAAAGTGTCTACGCATCAGATCCAAGAGTTCGATTATCGGCGTGTTGTGCACCACACCAATAATCGTGAGGCTATGGATACGTAGGGTTGGTTTCATTCTTCTCATTCCGAGATCGTGCCTTAGAGCCGTGTGATAAGTCGGACCTCTAACGATTTCTTTCCCTTACCGCTATGCCTCCGTAAGGCAATCCGAGCCTGTGAGGGCAAGCGCACCGGCGAGTCGCGAGCAGAGTTCGTGAGGGTTACGCGGGCGGGCCCAATTATCACCTTGGGTGGTACTTCATTCGGAGTTCACGACGCCACTAGCCCCCAGAGAGGTTAGCACGGGCGCAGCCTCATCGCGCCACGACATTTGAACCTTCAGTTCCACGACCGGAAACAGAGAATATAGATTGCGAAAAGACAACCCTGTTACTAGCTATGGATTTGGCTACCAGAGAGTATACCGATGTACCGCGAGTCTTGATGACTATCTAAGAGAGGGTTGTGCAAGAGTAATTCTTCAGTTGGGCTTGAGCATGGCCTGTGTACGGGCTTATGCGCAGCAGGCCGAAAAACGCAGAGTTCGACGGGTTAACGGGCGACGCAGAAGAGGCCAGAGTAGAAGGTCCTTTAGTAACTTTCGAGTCGAGTCACCTCACCAAAGATTAGATTATGCACATCCACCGCTGCAGTAAAGGTCCTCCACTGTGGTTCGTGACGCTCGGTACGCAGGAGTCGGGTCGAGCTCCAGAGCTTCCGCTCACAAATACACGGCGTTCCAAATGATCCGATTCGCTTTTTCTTGTTCATACAGGCAAAGCGCCATCCCGGAATGTCGCCTTTAGTTGGTACTCGGTTGTACCTATGACCGCCGTGGTCCGATGTCGCAGAGTGTCCCGCAGAGGACTCACTTTCGTAATCGCGGTAGTTTGTCATCTTCCTTAGCTATGCACTACGGCGTGCTTGATAAGAACGACTACTGGAAAGCAAAGAGATTCTGTATATCTTTAACCCTCTAACTTTGTATAAGTGATAAGGCGAGTATACCTTAAGTGTTATGTTCAGATTGCATGAGTGTTTATTGTAATTAGAAATCTCGTTAGTTAACCAAGTAAGATTTGGGGGATGTAGGCGCGAGCCTTAGAGTTTTATACGCAGTAGAGACCTTGCAGGTAAGGCCATCTCGAGTAAAAGACGATGTTTATGTTTGACCCTTATAGGAGTGCATAGTGCACGTGAGCTATGTTTGTGGATAAGTCCCCGAGTAGTGTGGAATGAAAGAGGGTAGTTGAGCTAAGAAGACCGCTAGGTTTTCGTGAATACGATTAGCGAGAGTTTTCCTTCTGAGAGCTAGCGCTAGCGCTGTCGGGTTGAGGCCACGCTGCGGTCAACCCGCTGCATGTACGCGGGTCAGTGGTGGTCCCGCCTGGTAGGGTCACGAGGGTGTTAGGCCCGAGTTTAGTTAACCAACGATGAATTCGTGGACGATTCGACCGCAGTCGGGCCGGCGAGGTCACCGCCTTGCCTTCTAGCGCGACCGCTACTCGCAGGTTGTTGATGTTATCGTAAAGGTTGTAAGGCTGCACGGTGCCTACCTTCACCTTATGGCGCATGCGAGTCCGTGGTACGATCGCTTTTGGTTTCGGAAGTTTTACCAAGCAGGTTAAGAACTCAAAGTAGTCTCAGACCGCATTCGCCGCCAGCAGGTATTTCGCGGTAGTTGCGAGATTGTTGTCTCCCGTGGAGGAGTGTTTAAGCTACCATTTCGTTGTTCGATGTCGCCTTATAAAGCCTTGTAGGGCGGATGTAAGTCACGGCCAGTGGTTCGATGTTGGCGCGTTCGCATACTGGTTCAGCTTGTTCCACAGATCGTGGATGAGTAAAGCTTGTCTAGAAGAGGTTCCGCAGCTCGTAGAAATCGTATGGATAATCGCGACGACGCCAGAGTTCGTGCCGACGGTCGGTCTTCAGGTACCACCCCTGGTCAGCGACGAGTTTTGGAAAACAGAGGAACTTAGCCCGGTTACTTGGGCCCTTTTTAAGTTCATGTGAAAAATAGGCCGATTGCCTATATGTTAGCAATTGCCGTCCGACTTAGAGGCAAGACGTCCGGCCTTTCAGATTGTTATGATCGTGAAAGCATCGAGATCCATCCAGAGTGTTCCCGCTAATGATGACCACGCTAGTGGATAGTAACCTGCAGTTTTGGAACCGGCAAGATCGTAAATATGGTAAGAGTTCGAGGCACGATAGCCTCGTGGATCGCCATGCCCGATACCATCCGCTGAGTCACGAGTGACACTAGAACCTCGCGCAAAGTGACAAAAATAGTATCACGACGAGCAAAGCGGAGAAGCGAGCGTATGGCGAGCATAGACGTGACCATTCTTTTGTATGGAAAAGTGTGGAGGAAGTATATTTTAGACCCTTTAGAGAGGTGCTTGCGCGATGTTAGAGGTGATTCCTCGTGACTCGATGTAAGTATTTTGGCGCAGCTTGTTTCGTGGCTATC
Organism: Przewalskia tangutica; assembly: GCA_029844215.1. NCBI lineage: Eukaryota > Viridiplantae > Streptophyta > Magnoliopsida > Solanales > Solanaceae > Przewalskia > Przewalskia tangutica. Next base: position 62,954,903 of record CM056720.1, read on the forward strand.
AGGCGTGATTGTTTCGTAAGTACGGTAGTGAAGATTATTCGCGCACGCTTGTTTTGAGATTCTGTATGAACATTCGACGAATGTTTCTGGCGAGGAGAATGTTATACCCGATTTCCGCAGTATGTACGAAGACGACGAGAAAATTTGAACTTGAGAATTAGGTCGCCGAATTAACTTTGTTCACAACACTGCTTAGAGTCGTTTTTCTGACTAAACGCTTTCACAAATTTCGTATGGGAATTTCCGCCATGTCATTTTTAATTTTATGGATTTTTCCGAGAGACGAACATTTTGGACCAACAAGAGGGCGACACTTGTCACCCTCTCATCTGGAACACCTTGGGCGGAAATTGCGCGGCCGAAAGTGTGGTTTTGTGGTCAAGGGTTGGTAGGATATTTTGTGTTAGTTGGCTGCGGCACTTGGCAAGATCTCGCCCTACACTTGCCTTGCACTTGGCAAGATCTTCGCCATCGGTTGGCCTTGGCTTGTCCTATAAATACCCTCTCCTCAAGACTTCTTCATCCTTAAATTTGCCTAAGTCTTCAAAGCCTCTTTCCCTCACGAGGCCTTAGCCGAGAGCCCTCTCCCCTCGTCGAGAGTCCCCAGCTGGCAGGCCGAGGTAGACACCCCCTCTCGGGTGCTAGCCGGGGTACCCCTAGCCTAGTAGTTTTCGTGATAAATACCCTCTTGTTAGAAATACTCTCAAAAGTATTGTTATAATGCCCAAATTACCTTAGCCAGATACCTTGTAGTATTCTAAGGTTATACTTATACTAAAAGCCCGTAAATACTATTATACTTCCTTCCGTCACAAAAACCGAAACCCTAAGGAAAATCTCCATAGTCCGGAGTATTGTGTGTTGGTTAGAACTTCTAAGCGTGGTTTAGAGCGCCGAGCGCCACGAGTCGAGCTAAACGATTACCGTGATCGACTTTTATACTTGGATAATTATGGCTTATCGAGGTAAATATCTTGTCCTCTATTGTAATTGGAAATTACATGATTGTTAGACTATATAGTTGAAGATACTATATATAGTATCAACCTAGTTATCGCAATGTCTTTGACTTAAGCCCAATAATAAGAAACCTTTTCGAAAGAAGAGTATCGAATCAGATTTACATAGATCAGACATAAGAGACTTGTGTAGCTTTTCTCGTGAGGTAGAATCGTGCACGTCCGGCTTAGACTTATAACCCCCGGTTGGCTTCGTAGCCGCCCCGACAGAGGAGGAGATTTACGTTGTCATGGGGTGTCGCAATTTTCTCAGAATGTTCTACGATAAGATCTAGATGTTAATGGCCTCGTGGCCTTATAGGTCAAGATCGCGCGTGGCGCGATCTACTTGGCTTAAGGAGTAGCCAACGGCCAAGTACTTGGAGCGCTTTTGCTATTAGTCGATACTCGCCGCGAGGTATGCGAACCTCTTCCTATCTCTTCTAGCATGATACGTGTGGAACTATATAGTACCAGACGCATACGTGCTAAACGATTTGATTGTTTAAAACATAAAGTGTTATAACGCTTTACGGGAAGTTGGTTATAAATTTTTACGTTGGTAAGAAAATACTTGTGGTTTTTAAAAGGTAATCGATTTGAACTATAATCGCTTGTTATGTGTTAATAAAGAACTTCAAGTATTTCAAAAGATTTTTGAATCATTTCAAAGCAGAAGTAATACTTGGTTTTTGAAAACTTAAGAGTTATACTAGCTTTACGGGAAGTTAGGTATAACGGCTTAAGAATGTTTTATCGATTTTGGAAATCGTAATGTATCGACAAACCACCGCATTAATAAAAGGAAATGTTTTGACAGATTAAGTATTATTAAAACCAAGAGGAACTTCCATCCGCATGTGGCTAAGATTTAGACAAAATGATATTTCCTAGATCATGGTCAGTAATAAGATTGTTATAAACAAGAATATCCTACTCACATATAAGACTTATGTTTCTCGATAGTTTAAAAGAGAATTATATTCTTAAATGAATAAGACTATGAACTACGAAACCTTTCTAAAATAAGAAACGTGAACATTTGAAATTAGGCAAACTCGACGCTTGATAATAATGTTGTTACTTGATTTTACAAAGATAAGTGTTTTGATTCACTTCAAAAGATAATCACTCTATTTTCATATACTACGTATCAGGTGACTTTTTCAAAGTAACGATCTTTAAAGAGTTAATGATGAAGTACTTTCGGGATAAAACCCGAACTTGTCGACATATAGTAGAAAGTACCTCGTGTGTATAACTTGATTGTGTTGGTTTGTGATAGCCTTGTAATACTTTCTTGTTGATTGATAAGTAAACACGCTAGATGCTACGTGTTAGTATCTCGTGACGTTAGTGTAAAGCGGTTTTCCTCGATCGCGCTTAAAGTTGTTTGACTATCACCGCATGCTGGTATTGTACCACTCACCTTGACTTATTTCCGAGGTTGCCGCCTCCGACGCGGGTAGACTCAGCGGTCCGGGGACCATGATTCGAGAATACCTACGCGTCCGTGGATCCATGCGAACTACGGAGTTCCGTGTTAGCGGCGCCTTATGGTCACGCGGTCTACGCGCTACGCGATCGCGAGTCCGTGACGACGCCGGAGTAGCTACCCTCGACGCGGGTTATACCTCACGCGGCCTACGAGGTTGGCCTACGCGAGTCGCGGAAGTTCCGTGGCTAGACGCGCACATTTGATATTGCGCGCGAGCGATCACTTTGATCATGCGACGGCCTAGACAGATATCATGATACATTTTATGACCTTGTTAGTACCGCGGTGTTAGTAGTCGGCCATGCCTTCGTGATTTACCCCGCATCGCTTTATTGGACACAGCGGACCCGTTGTTCATGTGTATTCCTCGTGTTTTTCTATCATCGATCGCAATGGCGAAGGTATTCCACGCACGATTGACGCATGGGCGCGAGACCCATTGTTATGTTTCGAGTGATGACTGAGGCGCGAGTCCCCGACGTGATATGATCGCTTATTTATCAGAATCGTAGTTTGGTTATCATACATGTCTCCCGCTATATAGACTACTATGATTTCATTTACGATTTTCGGGCCACATACTTGCACTGCCAGATCGACTCCTTCGGCCGCGCTCATGCCGCAGTAAAGGTACACCCGCCGCCGATCCTCGCCTAGGGTCACAGTCAGCTTGGGAAGCTCCGTTCCTCCGAGGCTTATTCGCATAGTCCTCGTTGTCAGGTGCTACATTCGTGGTACGACGGCCCCGCCCCGCTGCTGCCGTGATCATTCTTAGAGGTCTCAGTAGTAATCGCTAAGGTGGTTTGTAAAAAGGATTAAACTGCTCATGCTGAAAGAGTTGTTATTTATATATATACCGGTAACCGCTTTTGGTTAGCTTGTCTTCTTATTTCACCGCCTTATTACAATCGTTTCACGATTGTCTTTATGTTCCACATTACTCGACGATGTCTACTGGGTGCCCGGTAAGGCACTGCCACGCCCGGTTCGGTCGTGACACCCCACCCCGCAAATCACTGTAATTCTCCTCTTCATCGAGGCCTCGCTAACAGCCAACAACTCCCGAGAGTGGGGTCAGACGCCTAATCCGACGTACAATTCTACTTCACAAGAATGCTACACAAGTTCATCAGAATACACCCCATGTAATTACAGCGCTTTCTTCTTTAAATTCAGCTTAAGTCAAAAGACATTGCCGCAAAACTATGTTCGCCTATATATAGTATACTTCAACTATATATTCCTACAACATGTAATTTCCAATAACAATAGGGACAAGATGATTTACCTTGATAAGCCCAAAATTATCCAAGTTTAAATGTCGATCCCGAAAGCAAGGTTTAGCTCCTACTCAAGCGCTCCAACCCGCTCCAACAACCCTTAGAAGTTCTAACCAACTTCTACTTAAATACTTCAATCAACTATGAGATTTCTTTAGGGTTTCGCTTAGTGGCTATAGAAGTATAATAGTATTTTCCGGCTTTTCAGATAGACAGACTTGGAAATACTACAAAGGTTTTGGGCTAGAGTATTTTGGCATTATAACAATACTTGGAGAAGTATTTCTATACCACAAAGCGGTGTATTTTCGGCTAGCATAACTAGGTTAGGGGTGTTCTCGCCAGAACACTACAAAGTGGAGAGTGGTTTCGCCAATGGCCTTTTCAAGGGGGTGGCTTTGGACGAGAACCACACTCAAAGGAGGAGAGGGTTTTCAAGACTTAGAAAGATTTGAGGATGAAGAAAACCTTCAAGCAAGGGGGTATTTATAAGTCAAGCAACGCCAACCAATGGCCAAGATGAAGACAAGTGTGGTGCAAGTGTAAGGCCAGGATTTACCCACGTGTCCTTATCCATCTACCACACAAAATATCCTACCTAACCCTTGACCAAGAACAACACAAAAACGTGCAAGAAGTGCCCACTTTGTTGCCCATTCAGGGTGACAAGTGTCACCTCCCGCTGGTCCAAAATATTTCGCCTCTAAAAATCCGCAAAAATAATAAACGACATAGCCGTATTTTTCCTTCGCAGTTTGTAAAACGCTTCGCTTGAAAACGACTATTTTCGGTACTTGTGAACAAAATTTTCGCACTAGCCTACTTTAAGGCTTAACTTTAATACGCACGCCTCACGCATATACTGAAATACGGTATAACATTCTCCTCCTTAGAAACATTCGCCCGAATGTTCCTTCTCAAGACGTATAACGATCAAGTTCCTCATAGCTTAACCGCTTGCAATTGTCGCACATGATCACGTATCACACGCCGCTAATACTTAAATCCAAGCCAACGAGGAATCACCTCGACGATGCAAAACAAGACTCCACTCTCGCTCGTCCAAAGGATACTCCCTTCGCACACTCGCTTCACAAAAATAATTACTTCCATCTTTCAAAGACAAGTTCACTTCTTTCTTTTCTCGTCGCACTTTCCTAACACTCGAACTCTTCCTAGTACACGCATCACACTTCACCAACGCTCATACAAAACTTGGAGTCACAACCTCCAAACTTGGTCATCTTACTAGCTTCACTTTCTTCTAAGGCCATTCCGCCTTCACGAACCGATTCAGTCTAACGATCCACGAATTCATACGATGGTCATCTAAACTTGGTCCGCGCCTCGTGACCCTACCACCGCTGACCACCTCGAACTTACCTAACTCCAAATCGCACAGTTGACCCGCAACACGGCCCCAACCCGACCCACTTAACGCTGCCAAGCTCTTGCTCTCGATCCGAACAATCTTACCTATACAGGTCATGAAAGCTACCACTTCCATTTTACACCACCCAAGGAATTTTACCACAATTACTCCACGTATACTTATACATTCTGACAAAGATCACCCGCAATATCTTGTACTCAAGACGGCCTTACATCTAAGGTCTTAATCAGAATATTCTAAGCGTTCAAAATTTCTCATCCCTGCATTTACCCTTTTCACTAACTGCATCTAAGTCACATTTTAGCACAAAGAAATCCGAACAAAACACTAAACACATCATCATAAAATCAATACATATAAATATCTGTATGTTGGCGGAATACTAAAATAGGCGGTTCAAAGGACCGCTAAAACTGGGAACTTCCACCGCGACCTCTGTCGTGGCCTGCCGGGGTATGAACATCCTGCCTAGCTATGTGTTACACCCCGTAAGTCCAGGACATGTAAAAGAGAATGTACGAAAGGAAACAAGACTTGGAAATTGGTTCGAAAGGAAGAATTGTTTTTCCGACGGAAAATCTTCCGAACGTCGAAAGGAAAATGTTCGTTGCTGAGAATCGTTTCTCAAAATACATTATTTGAAGAGTATGGGACTTATTAACATTATGGAATTTTATTTGTACGGATTTGGTCATGCTGGGCCCACCCGAGGAATTTTACGCTTGTGGACCCACGAGGTTACTAATTTTACGGACGAACGGGAGGCGACACGCGGCACCTCCCACTTGACGCTGGACGAAATTTTCAAGGTTAGGATGGTCATTTGACCTATGTAGATGATAAGTCTTCTAAGCTTGATATTGCTGACAAGTCAACTTGCCACACGGGCTCGATCCTAGTAAAACTCATCCTAACCACTCACGTGTTGCAATCTTAACCTCCAACGTGTTATATATATCCTACTAGTGCAAGACTAGCTCTTTAACACTTAGAAAAATTTAGAGAACTTGAGCTTTGCAAGAGGAGCTCTCGCTTAGCGAGTTTCCTACACACAAATTTTATAGTTTTGATCCATTAGCCACAAGACTTAAACCCAAGGTTCCTAAGAGTGTTGAAGGATATCTCAATAGAAAGATTTCGGAAAACTGAGTTTTCACGTTAGTCGCAAGGCGAAACTAAAGGAGTTCTTCAACTTTGAAGTTGGAACTCAAGACGGGTTCTTCATAGGCCTCTAAGGCGTGCTTCGAGCGATTGGAACCTAAGGAAAGCGAGCTAAGAATCGCTAAGGCGACTTTAAATCTTGGAAATTTTAAGGGCTTGAAAGGTATAATCTTGTCGCTTTAGTAATTAAGTTTACTTATCATCAGAGTTGTGATATTAGCAAGCACGAGTTATTTATTACGTAGTTGGATTAGTGTGTCGCTATTGAACCCTAATCCAAAACTAGCATGTTTAGCCTAAAGATTTCAATTCAAGTCGATTATTAGTTTAAGTCACGCACGTTGTATAAAGAAGGAAATTGTAGTTATCAAGTGGTTTATAACTATATAACATGTTAGACCTTAGAACTTGGAATTTGGAAAAGGATTGGAAAAGACTTTGAATCGCGTTGTTGTCGTCGAGAATGGCTAGATTATGGAACTACTTCAGATTTAATCGCTGGCTGAATTTTACACCTATTGTAAGGCGGTAATCCCCTTTGGTTTGGTTGTTGTTTTGAGCCTTAAACGTGGCGTGTTGGTTATTGTATTCGACCTTGAAAAAGTGGCAAAGTGAGTAGAAACAAAGGAAGTGTCGCCGATTTTTCGTAGAATTGTAGATCAGATACTTAGTATTATTCTACATTAGAGACTAGAAGTTGATAGTCTTGTTGTGACCATTATAGGTTGACACTTCTACGCATCGCGATTCGCTTAGCTTGTGGATTTAAATAAAAGGTATGTGAACTATCTCCTCTTCTAAAGCATGATTCCTTGTTAAAGAAAGTGTTATACTCCTTAAACGATCCATTCCTCGTTGTATTTGGCTTGCCTAAAGTAGAATGTGTTCTATGTACTTCCTTGATCAGTACTTTGATGTTTTAATTGTAAGTTGTATAATCCATTGCCTTAGTGAAGTTTGGATTCTTAAAGAGTGAAAGTGTTTTACCAAAGTACATAGAGTCTCAAAAGGAAGTGGTTTCAATCTTTGGCTGCCTTAGTTCCAAAGCCTAAAGGTCATTATAATGGCTTTAGGAAGTCAAAGGAGTGATTTACTAAATTGTTTTTAAAAGAGGAGAAATGACATGATTTAAAGAGAAGTAACTTGTTTTAAAAGGTGTGAGTTACTGAGGTTTAAAAGTGAGAAACTTGTTTTCTAAATATTAAGAGACTTCAAGTATTTTGAAAGTTAAGAAACTTGATTTGAAAGTTTGTGATTCTGGTTTTAAGTATAAGTCTCGTTATAAAAAGTATGAAATTGTCTAAAACTATGCGGTTATAACGACTTTATGGGAAGTTGGTTATAACGGCTTTATGGAAGGTTTAGAAAGTTGTCTATTTTGATTTTGGGCATAAGTTGCCTAGATTGTGAAAATTTGAAGTTATCGGGTTCAAGCTTTGAAACGAGTCTCTAAAAAGTATAAGTAACTTATTTTCAAATATCGAACTTTTCTTGATGAGAAAAATATGTTGGCTTGGTTTTAAAAGGAAGGAGTACCAAGATCATAAAGAGTTAGTTACTTGTCTTTTAAAAGTATACGGGGCATCGTTTTAAAAGTTTAAGAAAATTGGTTTAAAAATTAAAAAGTACGAGATTTAAACATGAACGATTTTGGTACTACTGATAATAGTATCGAGTTGTTTTACGTAAAAGAGGTGTTATTTAATTTCCGCATTTACTTAGTTGTTATGGTGCGGTGCCAGTAGGCACCACCACGCCCGGGTTCGGCGTGACAGAGTGGTATCGCAGCGCAATACCTGAATGCCTACGCACCGCGTCTAGTAGAGTTCGATTATCGGTGTTGCGCGCCACACCCATAAACAGAGGCTACAGGACATTTAGAGTTGGTTTCTATTCTTCTCACTCGAGATCGCGCCCAGAGCCGTTAGTAAGATAATTCCTTCCGACGACATGTGTTACGCTTATGCTCTCCAAGAGGGCAACACAATGCCTGTAGTGGCGGCGAGTAGCAGGAGCTACTAGTCGACTCAGAGTTGATAGGCTTATGCCTGTGTTATACCGGATGTTGTTCCACAATGCATGAAGTTCTTCAAGGCAGTTTTGAGGCCCCGCACTGCAGCCTGCGCTTCGCTTAGTAGAAGACTTAGGGTCACGGGAAGCCATTATGTTATTGACTGCCACGGTGCAGCGCTTTCATCATCGTGAGGTTATTCGCCAAGCATGCATGTGTACAGGTGGAGGGCCATGGAGATCTCAAGGAAGAGGCTAGGACCGTTGGTTATTCCGGTGAGCATATGGACGAAAGCAAATTTCAAGAATGAGTGAGATATTCATCCCACCTTACCCAAGACATACCCCGCTGCTCACTGTGGGAGATTTGATCCCACAAGGTATTTAGAGCTGGCCCGAGCTCCAGTGGTCGAGGTTCTCAAAGGAGTAGAGGATTTTCTCACGAGGCCACTTATTCCTCGGAGTTTATCAGTAAGCGCCATTTGGGAAATGCCGCCTCGCACAGTGTTTGTTATTATTGTGGCTGCTCGCCATATAATCGGTGGTATGTCCTTTGTAGCGGCACCGCGAGGTGGCTCACCTTACGAGGCCGATGGTTCGTTCCCTTTCCTCCGCATTCGCGCTCTGCAAGGTGTTCAGATGTTAGCCACCGTGGTAGAGGTCAGGTGGAGTTTATAGTTCGCGGTCCTTCGAACCGCAGAGATGACGTGATCATCGGATGTGATCGTGAGGCAACATCGCATGTGTTACAGTATATCTCGATTCTTTTCAATCTCACGCATTGTTAGATTCAGATTTTGCCCTAGCATATATGTTTTCCCTGTGTTGCTAGTAGTTACAAGTGATAGTACCCCAGAGGTAGGAATACTTTGATTAGTAATGTGAAAAGTAAGAATATTGACAAGAATGATAAGTGAACTGAGACTATAGTCAGGTAGTTCACAAGAGTAATTACCCGTGAATGTAAGACCAATAGGAAGATTGTACAAGAGGAATACTTTGGCTTATATGACAAGCCTCTAGTGAATGGGAGGATAGGGTGAGAAGTACCTTGAGATAAGAGAGATATTTATTTCGTGCTAAGAACGAGAAGTTGCGTGGCGATGAGTACCGTTATAGACTCATTTCGGTCACTGATAGTATGGAACGGTGATGTCACTGGTAGTGGTCCCGCCATGCGATAGTGGTCACGGCGTGCTAGGCCCAAGTCTAGTTGATCGCTGTACGAAGTTCGTGGACGCGCTCCACCGAACTAGGTCGTAAGGACCGGTAAGAGCCTTAACGGAATGTAAGTAACGATATGGCCAAGTTTGGGTAGTAACTCCAAGGATTGGAGAAGAGAAACAAAATTTGAGATGTCAGACGCTTACTATATGTTTAGAAGCACGAAAGAATGATAAGTAAGGAAAGAAAGGAACCTCTAATGATCCCTGCTCAAAGATCAGAACCTTCGAAGTTTTGCGAGAGGGGCCACGACGGAAGGTCCATTATTATGTTCACGCAGTGTTATGTGGTGGCCATGGCATCGCTGGTCTTGTGCAAGGTTGATTGACAGCATAGTATAGAGATTATGCCGAGTTTGTATAACTTGACAATCGACTAAGAACATCTGGGACGAATGTTTCTGGGAAGATCACACCCCGTAAGTCCGTGACATGTAAAAGAGAATGTACGAAAGGAAACAAGACTTGGAAATCGTTCGAAGGAAGAATTGTTTTTCCGACTAAAATCTTCCGAACGCCGAAAGGAAAATGTTCGTTGTTGAGAATTGGTTTCTCAAAATACATTATTTAAAGAGTATGGGACTTATTAACATTATGGAATTTTATTTGTACGGATTTGGTCACGCTGGGCCCACCCGAGGAATTTTACGCTTTTGCGGACCCACGAGGGTTACGGAATTTTACGGACGAATGGTAGGCGACACGTGGCACCTCCCACTTGATGTTGGACGAAATTTGAAAGGTTAGACGGTCATTTGACCTATGTAGATGATAAGTCTTCTAAGCTTGATATCGTTGACAAGTCAACTTGCCATACGGGCTCGATCCTAGCGAAACTCATCCTAACCACTCGTGTTGCAATCTTAACCTCCAACGTGTTATATATATCCTACTAGTGCAAGACTAGCTCTTTAACAGCTTAGAAAAATTTAGAGAACTTGAGCTGCAAGAGGAGCTCTCGCTTAGCGAGTTTCCCACACACAAATTTTATAGTTTTGATCCATTAGCCACAAGACTTAAACCCAAGGTTCCTAAGAGTGTTGTAAGGATATCTCAATAGAAAGATTTCGAAAACGGAGTTTTCACGTTAGTCGCAAAGCGGAAACTAAATGAGTTCTTCAACTTTGAAGTTGGAACTTCAAGACGGGTTCTTCATGTGCCTCTAAGGTGTGCTGGAGCGGATTGGAACCTAAGGAAAGGAGCTAAGAATCGCAAGGCGCGATTTTAAATCTTGGAAATTTTAAGGGCTTGAAAGGTATAATCTTGTCGCTTTAGTAATTAAGTTTACTTATCATCAGAGTTTTGGATATTAGCAAGCATGAGTTATTTATTATGTAGTGGATTAGCGTGTCGCTATTGGAACCCTAATCCAAAACTAGCATGTTTAGCCTAAAGATTTCAATTCAAGTCGATTATTAGTTTAAGTCGCATGACGTTGTATAAAGAAGGAAATTGTAGTTATTGAAGTGGTTTATAACTATATAACATGTTAGACCTTAGAACTTGGAATTTGGAAAAGGATTGAAAAGACTTTGAATCGCGTTGTTGTCGTCGAGAATGGCTAGATTATGGAACTACTTCAGATTTAATCGCATGAATTTTACACGATTGTAAGGCGGTAATACCCTTTGGTTTGGTTGTTGTTTTGAGCCTTAAATGTGGCGTGTTGGTTATTGTATTCGACCTTGAAAAAGGTGGCAAAGTGAGTAGAAACAAAGGAAGTGTCACTGATTTTTCGTAGAATTGTAGACCGATACTTAGTATTATTCTACATTAGAGACTAGAAGTTGATAGTCTTGTTGTGACCATTATAGGTTGACACTTCTACGCACGCGATTCGGCTTAGCTTGTGGATTTAGCCAAAAGGTATGTGAACTATCTCCTCTTCTAGCATGATTCCTTGTTAAAGAAAGTAAGTTATACTCCTTAAACGATCCATTCCTCGTTGTATTTGTCTTGCCTAAAGTAGAATGTGTTCTATGTACTTCCTTGATTGTACTTTGATGTTTTAATTGTGTTGTATAATCCATTGCCTTAGTGATGTTTGGATTCTTAAAGAGTGAAAGTGTTTTACCAAAGTACATGTAGTCTCGAAAAGGAAGTGGTTTCAATCTTTTGGCTAGGCCTTAGTTCCAAAGCCTAAAGGTCATTATAATGGCATTAGGAAGTCAAAGGAGTGATTTACTAAATTGTTTTTAAAAGAGGAGAAATGACATGATTTAAAGAGAAGTAACTTGTTTTAAAAGTGTGAGTTACTTGAGGTTTAAAAGTGAGAAACTTGTTTTCTAAATATTAAGAGACTTCAAGTATTTTGAAAGTTAAGAAACTTGATTTGAAAGTTTGTGATTCTTGGTTTTAAGTATAAGTCTCTGGTTATAAAAAGTATGAAATTGTCTAAAACCATAAGTGGTTATAACGACTTTATGGGAAGTTGGTTATAACGGCTTTATGGAAGGTTTAGAAAGTTGTCTATTTTGATTTTGGGCATAAGTTGCCTAGATTGTGAAAATTTGAAGTTACTGGGGTTCAAGCTTTGAAATGAGTCTCTAAAAAGTATAAGTAACTTATTTTCAAATATCGAACTTTTCATGAGAAAAATATGTTGGCTTGGTTTTAAAAGGTAGAGTACCTTGATCTTAAAGAGTTAGTTACTTGGGTTTTAAAAGTATACTTGGCATCGTTTTAAAAGTGTAAGCCACTTGGTTTAAAAAGTATAAAGTACTTGATTTAAACATGAACGTATTTGGTACTACGGATAATAGTATCGAGTTGTTTTACGTAAAAAGAGGTGTTATTTAATTTCCGCAGTTTACTTAGTTGTTATATGTAGAAGCGGTGCCTGTGTAGGCACCACCACGCCCGGTTCGGCGTGACACTATGTATGTGAAGAACCCGCAACGGATCTCGTAGATGTGCTATCCTACCAGCATACCTCGGCCTGACATTCTCCACAAATGGCCCCGCCGGCCGCATGTATAGCAATCTCCCAAACCAAGACGACATTCCCTACGGGCTTTACCACAACGCCACACCGAGATACGGTGGCCTCATCCGGCGAGCACTTTACTCCCCGAAATCAAACCCGGGAGCCCCGACCGCTCTTGAATCTCCCAAACGCCCCGACGACGGGGACCACTTGCATCAGGAGGCGCATAATCGCTCGGCCACGAGGCGGTCCGCCTCGAAGTCACCAAAGGACCCCGCTGTTTTGGCCTCTTCGCGATCTCGGCTGCGTTCGACGATCTCTCCGCCTCACATCCAAGTGCATAAGCTCGCACGCTGGCAATGTCCATGCCCACAAGAGCTACACCAACAACTCTCGCTAGGTAATCATCGAGCCATGTAACATATCGGTGCACTCGATCCTCCATACTAGCTACTAACGCGGGACGCACGCCAACGAGTCGAACTCACATTGTACTCCAACCGCACGCCTGCTCGTCGCAACACCAAAAATCGTTTACCGAGCCCTCCTCATACGCGAGGCAAGAAATGTGCAAGAAATGCCTCGAGAACTCGCTCCAAATACCGGAGGCGCATGCTTCCCGATAGCTCCCACGATCAAACTACCGATCGCGTATCACGCACCGACGCGAACCTAAGACCACCGACTCGGTCTCCGATGCCTCGATCACTCACGATCCGTCAGAATTGCTCTGATGAACTCCCGCGATCATCCTCGTGCCTCGACCCATAAAACTCAAGCGCTACAACTCGTAAAAACCCGTGAGCCTCAAACTATCTCGATCTAAGTGAACCATCGGGCATCGAACGGCCAAGGCCCACTTATCCTCACGTTCGCCACAACCCCGCCAATAATCGCCAACTCTTGTAACCCATCTCTCCGCTTCCGCATCGGACCTGAGGCTCATCGTGGTCTCGTGAGACCGCCACGCTTCCATTCGCAGCCTCCTTTGCCGCTTTGCCCTTCGCCCGTTGCCTCGCGCGAGGCATAATCGTAAAAACGAAATACGTCAGAGGGGTCCAACTTATCACATAGCTCTAAGGCACGATTTCAGAATGAGAAGAATGGAAACCAATCCTAAATGTCCTATAGCCTCCTGATTATAGATGTGGTGCACAACACATCGATAATCAAGACTCTACTAGACACGGTTTGTAGACACTTTCCGAGGACTAACTGCTCTGATACCACTTTTGTCACGACCCGAACCCGGGCCCGTGACTGGTGCCTTACCCCGGGCACCCTAATGATACAACATCAGAGAAAACCAGCGGAAATAAAAACTTAAACATTCAAATAGATATGGATCAAGATAAAAGAAAATAGGCCAACCAAAACGGTTGCCTTTCTGCATATATATATACATCGATAATCGAATAGCCATAATCCTTACAACCCCGCCACAACAAAGCATACAAACCTCTAAGATTTTTACAACAACTATGACGGACAGGCCCCGCCATACCCCGAATGTACAAGAACCTGCTGCACTGTGGTAACATACCAAAAGATAAGCCTCCAAGGAACGAGCTTCCCAATACGCTGAAACGTGATCCTATGTCGGATCGACAACCGATGTACTTACCGCGACATTTAACGCACCTCAAGGAGGTCAAGACAACAGTACCAAGTATGTGAAATCAAAATATCAGAAATGAAATCATAATAGTCTATATAAAGCAGAGACATGATGATAACCAAACTACAATACACAACATATAAACAAATATAAGGTCGTGACTCACGCCTCCCAATCATCACTGTGCTGGAATTCCTTCCTCACCGCGGCATACATGATATAACAACACCAAGGAGTATATATGAACACCGTGTCCCACTGTGTCATAAAAACCGCACGGCAAGTATAACTACCGATCCGACCGCATCAATAATAATGTACAACCATATCACGGTCGACACGCGGGCAAGTGTAATAGCCTCCACCGCCTCCTCGCGCCACGTAGTCGACGGGGCAAGTGAATCGCCACGCACTGCATCACAACCGTAAGTCACAAAGCTCCATCCACACACCGACTCGCTGTCGACACGCGGCAAGTGCACTAGCCTACACCGCCTCCTCCCCGCGCCACGAGCCGACGGGGCGCGAATCGGCTAAGCACCGATCACAACCGTAAGTCACGATACTTCGCCGGGTCGATATGCGGCAAGTGCAATAACCTCTACCAGATCCACCGCCACGAGCCGACGGGGCAAGTAAACAGCACGACCATCACAACCGTAAGTCACGATATTTCGCCATAAATAACTATAATGGTCACATGTCCACATAATCCATCATCGTGTAGACATGCCCATGTAACAATAATAATCAAGCATACCCGTGGAATCTCCCACCGCTGGTACGCCCAAGTAAGTTCTCAACAAGTCAACCTACTCCATCGAAAGACGCGATAGTATAGAAACACAATTCTTGCACACCAAGGCTATCAAAGCAAGCATAGGCAAGTTACACAATAACAAGCATAGGCAAGTTACACACAACTCAAGGTACTTTCATTTTATGCCAAAGTTCGGGTTTTAACCCTAAAGTACTACATATGTTAAATTCCTTTTAAAGAGATCCATTCCTTTATAAAAGTCACCCGACACCGTAGTATAAAAATTAGAGTCACTCACATTTTTAAGTAAACTGTAACACTTCTTTTTTCTAAAATCAAGTAACAACATTCTTTCCTAAAGCCCAGCTTGCCTAATTTCAATTACTCAAGTCTCTTTATTTTAGAAAAGTTTCATAGTTCAATGTCTTAATCTCTTTTAAAACAATCGAGTAACATATGCCATATGTGTGAGCAATTATTCTGTTTATAACCATCTTATTAAAGCAACATGATCTAGAAAATGTAATATCATTTTGTCTTATCTTAGCTTCTATGCAGATGAGGTTTCACCGGTTTTTATAATAATTCATTAGTCAAGACATTTTCCTTTATTAACGCTGCAGTTGGTTTGTTCGATACTTGTTCTCATTCCCAAATCAAGAAACATTATCCCTTTATCTTCCTTAAGACGTTATACCTAACTCCCCATAAAGCTAGTATAACTCTTAAGCTTTCAAAACCAAATATTACTCTTCTTTCAACACGATTCTTTTGAAATACTTCAAGTTCTTTATTATCACACATCAAGTCGCTTATAAGTCAAATCGCTTACCTTTTAAAACCACAAAGCATTTTCATTTACATAAAGTCGTTATAACCAACTTCCCATAAAGCCGTTATAACACTTTAGGTTTTAAACCAATCAAATACATTTAACACACGCACGCCTCACCGCACTACATAGTTATACACATATCATGCTAGAAAAGATAGGAAGAGGTTCACATACCTCGCGACGACATCGACTAATAGCAAAACGCCCAAGTACCTTCAAACCGCTTCGCTACTCCTTAAACCAAGTAGATCACGCCATACGAGTACTTCAACCTATAGAGGCCACAAGGCGCCTATTAACATCTAGATCTCAACGAGAATATTCTACGTAAAATTCGCAAGCATTCTCCCCGCAAATCGCTGCAATTCTCCTCCTCTATCGAGGCATGCTAACAGGCCAACAACTCCCGAGAGAGGGGGGTTGTACGTCTAATCCGGACGTGTACAATTCTACTTCACAATAATGCTACACAAGTCTACTATAATACAGTCCTATGTAATTACAGTTCAGTTCTCTTCTTTAAATTCAGGCTTAAGTCAAAAGACATTGCCGCAAAACTATGTTCAGTTCTATATATAGTATACTTCAACTATATATTCCTACAACATGTAATTTCCAATAACAATAGGGGGACAAGATGATTTACCTTGATAAGCCCAAAATTATCCAAGTTTAAATGTCGATCCTGAGCAAGGTTTAGCTCCTACTCCGTGCGCTCCAACCCGCTCCAAACAACCCTTAGAAGTTCTAACCAACTTCTACTTAAATACTTCAATCAACTATGAAGATTTCTTTAGGGTTTCGTTTAGTGGCTAAAGGAAGTATAATAGTATTTTCCGGGCTTTTCGTATAGAGGGTACTTGGAAATACTACAAAGGTTTTGGGCTAGAGTATTTTGGCATTATAACAATACTTGGAGAAGTATTTCTATACCACAAATGGGGGTGTATTGTCGGCTAGCTCAACTAGGCTTGGGGGGTGTTCTCGCCAGAACACTACAAAGGGAGAGGGTTTCGCCAAAGGCCTTTTCGGGGAGGGGGTGGCTTTGGACGAGAACCACACTCAAAGGAGGAGAGGGTTTTCAAGACTTAGAAATATTTGAGGGATGAAGAAAACCTTCAAGCAAGGGGGGTATTTATAGGTCAAGCAATGGCCAACCAATGGCCAAGATGAAGACAAGTGTGGTGCAAGTGTAGGGCTAGGATTTACCCATGTGTCCTTATCCATCTACCACATAAAATATCCTACCTAACCCTTGACCAAGAACAACACAAAAAACGTGCCAAGAATTGCCCACTTTGTCGTCATCGAGGGTGACAAGTGTCACCTCCCGCTGGTCCAAAAATATTTCGCCTCTGAAAAATCCGCAAAATAATAAATGACATAGCCGTATTTTCCTTCGCAAAGTTTGTAAACGCTTCACTGAAAACGACTCTTTTCTGCACTTGTGAACAAAATATTCTGACTAGACTACTTTAAGGCTTAACTTTAATACGCACGCCTCACGCATACCCGAAATACAGGTATAACAGTGTAATGGAGGACCATCGTGAGTACAACCCGAGTTTGACTCGCTGGCCGTGCATGCGATACTATCATGGGTCGATATGGCGACAGAGTTCACCGCTACGTGACGGGCTAGACCGTTATATGATTATCAGATGTCCGGAGCCGCCCTTCACCAGTATGGATATCGCCAGATGCAGCTTATGCACGGGATCAAGACAGAGAGAGAGGACCAGCGACACGCCCACCCAAGAGGCTGTGGACGACCGGTTTCAGTGGTAACTTTCGAGGCGGATAGCCTCGCAGCAGACTAGGTCTACATTGCAGCCCAAAGACCGAAGTTCTCTCCACGCTTTTCCGGCGGGGTTTTACAACCCCTGAATGCAGGCCGGCCGATTCTAGAGCTGTGGTCTCGTGGAGACGGGGTTCCAATACCGAGGCCACATTTGCCTCAATGCGCCAGTGGTAGGTTCCATTCTGGGTATGTCGCACGGTGACGGTGCTTGTTTTTCTTGTGGTCGCTTCAGGCCATATGTTAAGAGAGTGTCCTTATAGAGGGGGTCCTCGTGGGACAACACGCCATCGGATCGGGCCATGGTTCTTCGCCTTCAATACTAGGGCAGATGTTCATGCACCGACAGTCGTGGCAGCAGGCCTGCGGAAGTCCCAGTTTTAGCGGTCCTTTGAACCGCCTATATGATTTCAGGTATGTCTTTGACCCTTTAGAAACTTGTATGCATGATAAATTTGTTGTATGTTTAAGTGTCATGAACAGATTATATTGAAACTATGTATATGCTAGAAGGAGTTGGAAGTACGAAAAGATAATCCCTTTTGGGCTTATGATGGACGGATATGCATACAGGTATTAGCCATAAGTGGCATAATTAGGTTTCATTAAGTGTAGTTTTATGAGATTATGCCGAGAAATGATAGAGTGAGCTCCGAAAGAACATTCGAGGACGAATGTTTCTAAGGGGGGAAGAATGTTACACCCCGTAAATTCAGGACATGTTTTAAGAACGTACATAAGAACTCAGAAATGTTAAGATTAGAGACATGTAAAAATTTACCGGAATTAAGGAATTGTCAGAAAACGAAATATTGTGATTTAATGGGAGGGCACACGTGTCACCCCCTTAAGTAGCCTCGATTTAGTAATAGCATGGCCAAAAGGGTCATTTGGCCATTGTTAGGATGACAAAGTCTTGCAAGTTGAGGAGCTTGATAATATTGACTTGGTCAATGGGACCACTTAGCTTGATATTTAAAAGAGATGCATCCAAACCACACATTTGTTTTAATCTTGACCCTCCATGTTTCTATATAGTAACACTACTAGCAAGACAAGCTCCCACACTTAGCCAAATTTTCAAGAAACTTGTTCTTGCCATTGTAAAGCTCTCGGGTTCATAGGGTTAAAAAGAAAAGAAAAAATTCGTTTGTTGCTCTTTAAGCTCCACACTTTAAACCAAGGTTCATGAGGGTATTGTAAGGGTATCTCAATAGAAAGATCCCGGAAAAAGATTGTTTTCGTATTAGTCGCAAGGTGAAAACCTAGTTGTTTTCCTAGGTTTTGATTGGAAGATTAAAGGGAAGTGGTTTGTGATATTCTAAGTGTCTCAAGTGGCGGATTGAAGTGTCAAGAAGAGGCTCTAAGTTGGTAAGGAGCGACTTTGGATTTGAAGTTGGATTAAGACTCGTTGAGGTAACAATCTTGTTCTCTTAAAGTGTTACAAGATTATATATTGTTGTTAGCCTTACATTTTACTAGCATGAAGTATATGTGTTGAAGATTTACAAGTGATATGGATGGTTGTAGTTTAAAATCCAAATGACATATAAGTCATTTGAAGTTGGATTACAATTTGGTCGTTAATTAGAATCGCCGACGTTACGCATTTGAAGATTGTAGTAGTTATAATCGATCGCGACTTGATATCATGTTATACTAAACAATTTGGATTGAAAAGGAATTGATAAGAATTGTGTCGCCAGGCCTCAAGTCACGAATTGGCCTAGTAGTTTGTATTAGTTTGATATCATTTGTGGCGGAATTTTACACGCCTAGTAGGCGGTAATCCCCTATTGTTAATTACATTGTTGGGCCTTAAATGTGGCGTGTTTGGTTATTGAATTCGGCCTTGAAAAAGGTGGCAAAGTATGTAGAAACAAAGGAGGTGTTGTCCGATTTTCCGTAGAATTTAGTGACTTTTGCACTTATAATATTCTACGCCAAGTAAGAAGTTAATGGACGACATGCCATTATAGGTCAAGTACTAAGTATAGCGTA
The DNA here is from genome assembly GCA_029844215.1 of Przewalskia tangutica. NCBI lineage: Eukaryota > Viridiplantae > Streptophyta > Magnoliopsida > Solanales > Solanaceae > Przewalskia > Przewalskia tangutica. The sequence continues at coordinate 62,974,404 of CM056720.1, forward strand.
TTCTACTTAAAGGATGGAATAACTATCAAGGTTGAAGTACTTTGGAGCATTTTGCTACTTGTCGATAATCGCCATGGTATGCGAACCTCTTCCTTCCTTAGGCATGATTCTATGTATGGAATATACATGTGGTATTATTTCATGTTCCCTTCTACTCTTAGAGGTTAAGAGGTATGTATGTGATTTACTCTATATAAAGGTTATGTCTAGGTTACCCTAAGTTCTTACCAAGTTTTATGGGGACGCTGTAAAGAGTCGCAGAGGTATTTGAGCCAAGTTGATTTGGCTAATTTTAAGGCACGAATGAGAATAAGTATCGAACAAGCCATTGCAGCATAATAAAGGAAAATGTAATAACAATTGATTATATTAAAATGAGTAGAATTCTCCATCTGCATAGAAACTAAGATAAGACAAAATTGTATTACATTTTCTAGATCATGGCTACTTGAATAAGATCGTTATAAATAAGTATAACTTATTCACAAATAGACCAAAGTATATGTTACTTAATTTAAAAGAGTTTACGATGAAGTTTTTAAGACTATGAACCTTGAATTCTTAAAAGGTTAAGAAACTTTATTTTTCAAGCATGGACTTGATTTCTAAAAAGAAGTGACTTGATTTAAATATATAGAATACTTGATTTGGAAAGTATGGATTTCTTGATATTCTAAAGATAAGAGATTTTAAATTCTAAGTTAAGAAACTTGATTTCTAAAGTTAAGAGATTTGAAGTATTTTAAAAGTTATGTAACTTGATTTGAAAGTATAAGTCTCTTCGTTATAAAAAGAATGAATTAGTCTAAGGCATAAAGTTAGTATAACGGCTTTATGGGAAGTTGGTTATAATAACTTTATGGAAGGTTAAGAGAATGGTTTTCTCTAGTAATATAACCAAAGAATGACTTGAAATAAAGAAGGGAAAATTGTTTTAAAGGTACCAATTGCTTAAGGTTTTAAGAAAGAAGTCACTTGATTTGTGTCAGAAATGTATTTCTAAAAGGTATTGTGACTTGTCTTGAAAAGTAGATATGACTTGATACTACTTGTTAGTATCTTGGAAGTTTTATTTGAAAAAGAGTCATTTTTAAAAGGAGTAGAGGTACGTAGTACGTCAAGTTAAATTCTGATTTTATATGAGATTATCAAGGCCCCGTAAACGGGCCGGCAAGATACCTTTACGGGGCGACTATACGATTTATCGCCCCGTGAATGGGCCGGGCAGTATACCTTTACGGGCAGACTATATGACCTTATCGACCCAGGAATGGGCCGGGCAGTATACCTTTCCGGGCAGACTATATGACATTATCGCCCCGTGAACGGGCCGCAAGATACCTTACGGGCGCACTATATGACATTATCGCGCCCCGTAAACGGGCCGGCAAGATACCTTTACGGGCGCACTATATGATTTTATCGCGCCCCAGAACGGGTCCGCAATATACCTTACGGGCAGACCATGTGACTTTATCGCCCCATATCAGCCAAAGATAAAGGCCCCTCCATAAAGCGGTCGGATTATGTTATGTAAGGTAAGTGTTATACGGTAATGAACTTGATGACTTTCCTAAGATGCACGTAAGAAAGTGGCTATAACTTTTATTGAAAACGGGAAAAGATAATAAGGTACGATTAAGTTCACGAGATGGTAATGACATGGTAGGTTCTGTATTTACCTTTTTTATACTTACCCCCGCCATGCTTTTATACGTATATGATTTGTTTGCACCTTATTTCCGCTCCATATTCGCACTGTTGTAATCGATTTCTTCGGGCCGCGCTCATGCCCGTAGGTATTAGGTACACAGTTGGTGATCCTTGCTCTAGGATCACTGCTCGCTTTTTAGGAAAAAGCTCCATTTACTCCGAGGCTTATCTTTTGGCACGGCTTTCCGAGGTTGTAGATTCATGTATATTCGTGGTATGGCAGTGGCTCTATCCCGCCACCGTTGTTATGTTAAAACTCTTAGAGGTCTGTAGTCACATATTGTGGGTCACTTTGTAAAGGAAAGGAGGCAATCGCTTGGCTGTATATATATGTCTGCGAAGGTAGCCCTATCCGCTAACTCGTTGTTTTATTTCGTTGTTTTATTTTATGTTGTCACGACTGCCCGGCTCGTGGATCGTGCCTTACCCGCACCCAAGTAGTCATACATCGAGTAATCGGAATATAAAAACACAAGACATGAAACAATTGTAAATGACACATTTTATCTCGAGAAAGTGGTGCCTTTCGATATATATATAAGCATCCAGCGCTTTACATCCCAACTGCATAACAGACTACTGCACTTCTGGAAGTAACAACTATGGCGGGACAGGCCCCGCCATACCGAATGTACAAAACTATCTACACAACAGGAGATCATACCTAAAAGTCGAGCCTCCTATAAGATAGAGCTCCCGACACCAAAGCAAAAGATCCTAAGGACGTGGATCTAGCACTGCTTCCCTTACTCGCAGATTTAACGCAGCTTCAAGGAGGCCGCATAACAGTACCAAGTATGTGAAATCAGAAAGTACTTAAATGAAATCATAGCATTTTAAAACCAATTTTACAAATACGCATTTAAACAACTAATGTAACCGCACATAGTGCCACATCATAAACAAGAGCAATAATAGGTAAATCAGAATGTGTCTTTTCTAGGCCGCGAACGATCGGGCAGGCCAATCGCCCATAGTATCATTATGCAAGCCTAACTCGACTCGTAGTCCGCATAGGCCACCTAGGCCCGCATGAGGTATCCCCCGCATCGAGGGTAGCTACTCCGCATCGCCCCGACTCGTGAGTCCGCATGGCCACATGCACCGCATGAGGTATAACCCCGCACACTAACTCGAACTCTCGTAGCTCGCATAGGTCCTCGACCCGCATGAGGTATTCTCGAATCACGGTCCTGCATCACTCGAAGTCTACCCCGCATCGGATGGCAGCTTAACCCCCGATATCATGTCAAGAGGTGAGTGATATAATACTAACATAACAACTTATCGTTAAACAACATAAGCACAAATAAGAATGACCTCTTTACACAAATGTTACAAGATACTAACACACATAGCATCACAATATGTCTACTCATCAAAATCATCTTATTATACTTTTCAGAAATCAATACAAGTCTTTATAAACACACAAGTAAACTGTTCCTTTTATCTTCCTTAAGTCGTTATACCTAACTTCCCATAAAGCTAGTATAACTCTTAAGCTTTTAAAAAAAACAAATATTCTTCTCCTTTCAAAAATGATTTATAATTCTTTTGAAAGACTTCAAGATTTTTATTATTCAGGCTTAAGTCAAAAGACATTGCCGTGAAACTACGCTCGCTTAACACACGCACGCCTACCGCATCATATATATATTTTAAACCACATGCTCAAGAGTATAGGAAGAATCACATACCTTCCTGAGAAATCCACCGCCAAGTCGAGTATGTCGCAACAGAGTATCAACCTATAATAGTCAATAACGTCTATCGACGTATAGACTATACTTGTAGAATATTCTAAACAGAGGGTTCTCTATTCTACGGAAAATTGGGCAGCACTTCCCTACCCGGTAAGCTATACAAGTTCATCAGAATACAAATTCCATGTAAGTACGCTTCATCTTCTTTAAATCTTCCACGTGATTATAGTTCAATTCTCACAGAATACCCTTCTATGTAATTACGCTCACTTCTCTTCTTTAATATCCTTCTAAGTGTTTTATACTTATTTCTATACTTCTACAGTATGTATTCTCCAATTACAATAGAAGGACAAGATTATTTACCTCGATAAGCCCAATATTATCCAAGATATAAGTCGGTCCTGAGCAAGGTTTAGCTCCTAATCTGCACACTCCAATCCCGCCTCCAAGAAACCCTTAAGTTTCTACACAACTTCTACTTTCTACTTCAACCAACTATGAAGTTTCTCTTAGGGTTTCATTAGTGACTATAGATACAAGGTAGTATTTCCTGATTCTACGTGATAGAGGTAACTTTGGAAATACTAAAAGATATACTAGTGGTATTTGAGGATAATAACAATACTTGAGAGTATTTTCTACCAAGTGGGGATAGTGTTTGGCTAGGCACTTCAAGAGGGGGGATGGTGTTTCGCTAGGCACTTCAAGAGGGGAAGAGAAGAGCTTTGGACGAAATCTTGCTGAGTGGGAAGTTTTTCAAGACTTGGAAAATATTTATGGACGAAGAACTTCTTCAACTTGTGGGGTATTTATAGGCTTTCAAGGGCTAGGATGAAGACAAGTGGAGGGCAAGTGGAGGGTGGATGCACCCAAGTGTCCTTATCCATCTACTACACAAAAATATCCTACCTAACCTCGACTTGTGCAAAGCCACAAAATCGTCCAACTTAGCCCATGTTGTCGTTCACTGGCGGTGACAAGTGTCACCCTCTCGTTGGTCCAAAACATTTCATCTCTAAAAATCCGCAAAAATTAGAAATGACATAGCCGTAATTTTCCTTCGCAAGTTTTGTAAAACGCTTCGCCTAAAAACGATTCTTTAGCGAGTCAGGCCCAAATTCGTCCTATGCCTAATCTTTAAGGCTTAACTTTTCAGACGCACGCCTCACGCATATACCGGAAATACGGTATAACATTCTCCTCCTTAGAAACATTCGTCCCGAATGTTCCTTCTCAAGACAGATAACGATAAGGTTCTTCATAACTTAAATACTTGCAAACGCCACACATGGCCACAATATAACACTTAAGCAAATATGTCAATGAAAATTTACAAGTAGGAAAGTGAGTTACCTCGAGGTGCTGGGAATAGGTGAGATACTTCGCCTCATGTCCTCCTCTCTGCTTTCTCACGCCATCTCCTCCCCGAGCTCGCTCCGCCACAAGACTTAGACTAAGCCACGCCCTGGTCCGCAGACGCCTAACTCGACGATCGACATCGCTATGGAATCTCTCACACGATAACCCCACACCACTGACATCGCCAATCGGTGCACTCTAGATGGATCCCCGATACATCTCCTCAAAGATAGAAACATGAAACACCAGATGCACCGCTTCCGTGCCTGACGGCAGATCCAACTCATAGGCAACCTTGCCTACCTCGCGAACAACTGACACGCCCAATGTACTGGGTCGAGTTTCCTTTCTTCCCGAATCTCATCACACCTTCATGGGCGACACCTTCAGAAAACCCAATCATCAACCTCGAACTCTGATGCCGACGACGATGATCTCGATATGACTTCGCCGACTCGAAGTTGTCAAGAATCGCCTCCCGGATAAGCTTCACCTTATCCATCGCTCGTTGTACTGTGTCCGTCCCACTAATCGCACTCGCCTACATCAAACCAAATTATCTGATCTCGCACTTCCTCCCATACAAGGCCTCATAAGACGCCATCTCAATACCGAGTGGTAGCTATTATTATACGCAAACTCAACTAGAGGCAAATGATCCTCCCACTACCCTCGGTCAATAACACAAAGCTCGCAAAGATATCCTCAAGAGTCCGATAGCGCCACCGTCCGTCTGCTCGCGATGGAATGCAAGACTTCGTGCTCACTCAAGGCCCCTAAACCCTTTCCGAAAGACTCTGGTTAGCCGAACCGCTCCTACGATATGATAGAAATAGTGGACTCCACGCACCGACGATCTCTGATGTAAAGTCCGCATAATCTCACCAAAAGTCATCCCGACGGAAGAAAGTGGGCTGATTTCACACCGCCGACGATAACCCATATAGAATCATGCTTCCTCCGAGTGCGAGGTAATCCCGTGATAAAGTCCATGTTGATCACCTCCCACTTCCGTGCCTGATCTCTATCGTCGCAATAATCCACTGTGCCTCTCGTGCTCTATCTTCACCGCCGACAACGCTGCACCGAGCTACAAACTCGTGTCACGACCAACCTGCCCGCGGATCGTGCCTTACCCCGCACCCAAGTAGACATACATCGAGTAATCACGAACATAAAGACAATACATGAAACCAAAGTAATAAGATAGTGAAATAAGACAGAGCTAACCAAAAATGGTTACCTTCAGATATATATAAATAGCAACCTTTTTCAACATGAACAATGCTTAATCCTTTTTACAAACCCCGCCACAACAAGATTTACATGCACTTAAGAATGATACGACAACAATGGCGGACAGTATCCCGCCAAACCCCCGAATGTAAACACTTACGACGCATGTGACTATACCATCGATAAGCCTCCGAGAAACGAGCTTCCCAAACGCCAAACTGCGACTCAGAGCTAGGATCAACGATCGTGTACCTCAACTCATGCAGATGAACGCAGCCTCAAGCGAGGTCGCATAACAAAAATTTAGTATGTGAAATCAAAATACATATCAGAAATGAAATCATAGCAACCATATAAAGCAGAGACATGTATGATAACCAAACTACGCTTTACAACAAAGCAAATATGTCAAGTCGTGACTCACGCCTCAAGTCATCACTCAAGTATAACAACGGGTCTCGTGCCCACAACATCAATCATGCCCGTGGAATACCTTCCTCACCGCCAGCCTATGATATAAAAGCACCAAGGAACACACCAACACCGTGTCCCACCGTGTCATAATAAAACTGACGGTAAGTACGAAGGCATAGCCGATTACTAAAAACCCACGCACTCAACAAGGTCATGAATCAGATTATAAGATCTGCTCTAGACCGCCACATGATCAAAGCCGCCACTTGCCCGCAATATCAATGCGCGCCTAACCTCGAACTCCCGCAGCCCGCATAGGCCAATCTCATCGCCCGCATGAGGTATTCCCGCATCGAGGGTAGCTACTCCCTGCATCGCCCCGACTTTCGAGTCCGCACGCCACGCGACCGCATGCCCATAAAGGACGACGCTAACTCGAACTCTCAGAGTTCGCATAGGCCCTCAGACCCGCATGAGGTATTCTCGAATCACGGTCCTGCATCACCGAGTCTACCCCGCATCGGAGGGCGCTTAACTCTAATCATCTCAAGAGATTAATGCCACAATACTATCATAACGACCGATAGTTAATAAGCACAATCAAGGAAACCCCTTTACACAAACATCACAAGATACTAACACACGTAGCATCCTAACACGCTTACTTATCAAAGCAACAAGAAGTATTACAAGGCTATCACAAACCAATACAATCAAGTTGTTCACACAAGGTACTTTCTACTATATGATTAACAAGATCGGGTTTTTATCCCCAAAGTACTTCATACATTAACTCTTTAAAAGATACGCATTTCACAAAAGTCACACAATACCCGTAGTATATGAAAATAGAGTGATTATCTTTTAAAGTAAATCAATTACTTCTTTGTAAAATCAAGTAGCAACATTCTTTCCAATGTTCAAGTTTGCCTAATTTTTTTGAAAGGTTTCAGAGTTCATAGTCTTATTCATTTAAGAATATAATTCTCCTTTAAACAACTGAGAAACCTAAGCCTTATATGAGTAGATATTCTTGTTTATTACAATCTTATTACAAAGCATGCATGATCTAGAAATATCATTTTGTCTCATCTTAGCTTCTATGCAGATGGAAGTTTCTACCGGTTTTAATAATACTTAATTATTCAAAACATTTCTTTATTAACGCCGCAGTTGGTTTGTCGTTACACATTCCGATTTCCAAATCAAGAAACATTCTTAAGCCGTTATACCTAACTTCCCATAAAGCTAGTATAACTCTTAAGTTTTCAAAACCAAATATTACTTCTTCTTTCAAAATGATTCAAAATCTTTGAAATACTTCAAGTTCTTTATTAACACATAACAAGCCGCTTATAGTTCAAATCGCTACCTTTAAAACCACATGTATTTTCTTACCAACATAAAGTCGTTATAACCAACTTCCCATAAAGCCGTTATAACACTTTATGTTTTACACCAATCAAATACGCTCAAAGACACGTACGCTCACCGCATTTACATATTTCACACATATCATGCTGTAAGAGATAGGAAGAGGTTCACATACCTCGCGACGAGTATCGACTAATAGCAAAACGCCCAAGTACATCCAACCGCCGGCTACTCCTAAGCCAAGTAGATCGCGCCACACGTAGTACTTCAACCTATAAGGCCACAAGGCGCTTATTAACATTTAGATCTCATCGTAGAATATTCTACCAAAATTCGGCAAAGACTCTCCCCGCAACAACAGAAATCTCCTCCTCCATCGAGGCCGCCACCAAGCCAACCGGGGTTATACATCTAACCCTAACGGTACAATTTACTCCACTGCACTACTTCACAAGTTCACTGTAATACAGCCCTAAGTAATTACAACAAGAAACTTCTTTAATTTCAGCTTAAGTCGCAAGACATTGCCGTAAGTATTATTCAGCTTAAGTCAAAAGACATTGCCGATAACTACGCTCAGTTCTATATATAGTATACTTCAACTATATATTCTAACAACATGTAATTTCCAATTACAATAGAGGACAAGATATTTATCTCGATAAGCCCATAATTATCCTAGCTTAAAGTCGATCCCGGCAATCGCTTAGCTCCAACTCGAGCGCCCAACCCGCTCTAAACCACCCTTAGAAGTTCTAACCAACTTCTACACAATACTCCAACTGACTATGGAGATTTTCCTAGTGGTTTCTTTGGTGACCGACGGTAAGTATAATAGTATTTCTGGCTTTTCAGATAGTATAACCTTAGAATACAACAAGGTATAAGGCTAAGGTAATTGGGCATTATAACAATACTTTGAGAATATTTCTACCAAGAGTGGGGTATTATATGAAAACAAACTAGGCTGTGGGTACCCCACGGCCACACCACAGCGAGTGGGTGGCTACCCTCTACACCCCACTGTGGGAAACTCTCGCCAAGGGGCCTCACGGTGAGTGGGGAAGGCTCAAGACTTAGGCATTTTGGACGAAGAAGTCTTCAACCTTAGAGGGTATTTATAGCACAAGCCAAGGCCAACCAATGGCCAAGATCTAGCCAAGTGCCTAGCAAGTGTAGGCCAAGATCTTGCCAAGTGCCCCTTAACCAACTAACACACAAATATCCTACCAACTAAAGCCATTCCAATCGCCACAACCGAGCCTCACGTCCGCCAATGGGAGTGGTGCTGGCGCCTCTTGTTGGCCCAACACGCTTCGCCTCTCTGAAAATCTGCAAAAATTAAAAATGACATAGCCGAAATTCCCTACGAAAGTCGTGGAAAACGCTTTCATTTAAAAACGACTCTAAACGGGTGTCAGGCACAAATAATTTTCGCCAAGCCAATATTAAAAGTTTCAAATTTTCACGCACGCCCCACGCATACTTTGGAAATACGGTATAACATTCTTCCTTAGAAACATTCGTCCGAATGTTCCTTCTAAGTCTCAAACAAATACGCGCCAAGATAGTCTTCACTACTATACTTACGAGAACAATCCTTGCCACACATGGCCACGTAAACAACTTGCGCAAAAAGCTTACATCCAAGTCCACGAGGAAACACCTCTAACATCACCATAAAACACTTCTCACCGGTTTAAAATATACCTCCTGCGCACCTCCTCTTTACAAAAGAAATGATCACATCTATGCACGCCATACATGCTCGCTTCTCTCTTTACTCGTCAGATACCACTTTGTCACTTTGCTCGAGGCATTAACCTCTCAGCGACTCCAACAAATGGTACCATCGCACGCGATCCCCGAGGATGTCGATACTCGAACTCTTTCCACATTTCGAGCATCGCTTCGCTTCCAAAACTCGGGTTACTATCTCTAACGCGTCATCATTAAGGGAACATTCTGATGGATCTCCGATACTTTTCCCGATCATAACAATACGAAGACCGGACGCATACCTCCTAAGTCGGACGCAAAAGCTAATCATATAGGCAACCCGCCTATTCTTCACATGAACTCAAAAGGCCCAAAGTAACTCGTTAAGTTCCTCTGCCTTCCAAAACTCGCCACACCCACCCCGGTGGTACTTTCAAGAAGACCGACCGTCAACTCAACTCTGCCGCCGCCGATTATCCGCACGATTCCTCCGAGCCGCCGTAACTTCTTCTAGACAAGCTTCACTATCCACGCCGGAACAAGCTCAACCAACCGCTCAACCTTGTTAACATCGAACCAATCGACCGACATCTTTACACTTCCGCCCTTACAAGGCTTCATAAGGCGATCTCCGAACACTGAAATGGTAGCTTAAACACTACCTCCACAGGAGACAACAATCCCCACAACTATCCCTGAAATCCAAACACCGCCCGAGGGCGAACGCGATTCTCGGACTCACCGAAGTTCTTAACACATGCTTGGCAAAACTTCCGTAAACAAAAACAGCCGAACTGGCCCCACTGTCGCCATAAGGTGAAGGTAGGCACCCTGCAGCCTTACAACCTTTCTCGATAAAACAACACACCGAGTAAACGGCCCCGATCAAGGACACGACGGGTCGCCCCATCGCCCGACCACCGTCGAACGCATCCACGAACTCAGACACGTTAACTAAACTTGGGCCTAACACCTCGTGACTCCTACCACAAGGCGACCACCACAAACCGACTTCACCACCAAACAAAGCCGCTGGTTGACCCGCATCATGGCCTCAATCCGACCCGCCAACGAGCACAACACTAGTTCCCCAAGGAAAACTCTCACTAATCACGCTACTAAAACCTAGCGTCTTCATAGCTCAACTACCCTCTTTCATTTCACACTACTCGTGACTTATCCCACAAACGTAGCTCACGTGCACTATGCACTCCTATAAGGGTCAAACATAACACTACACCTTTACTCGAGACGGCCTTACCTCTAAGGTCTTTACGTGAAACATTCTAAGGCTCACACCTTATCTATCCCCAAAATCTTACTGCTAACTAACCAAGATTTCTAATCACAACTAACACACGCTATCGTAACATAACACTTAAGGTATACTCACCTTATCACATAAACAAAACTCTGAGGGTTAAAGATATATCTATATCTATCGCCTCACTCCTCTTAGTCGCTCTAATCAAACCCGCCTGTAGGGCGATACCGGCGGAGATGACAAACTACCCACCGATCCTCAAGGCTAAGTCCTCCTACAAGGACACTCTTCGACACCGCACTCGACGGTCATAGTACAACAAGTACCATCCTAAAAGATGACATTCCCGACGACGCTCACACCGCAACCGAAGCCCCGAGTTCACCAACCCCGCACACCCCGAACGCCCCGGAATTTGTAAGACCACTCAGATCAAGTGAGGTGCATATCTAACTCGCTGGGAGGCGATCGCTCAAAGTTACCAAAGGACCTTGCCGCTCGCCCTCTTCATCGCCCTTCGTTAACCCGCCGATCTCTACATCGCCTCGGCCACGCGCATAAGCCCGCATACGTGCCATGCTCAAGCCTAATCAAGAATTACTTTGCACAACCTCTTTAGATAGTCTCAAGACTCGCAGACATCGGTATACTCGTAGCCAAATCTATAGCTAGTAACATGTGGTTGCCTCTTTGCAATCTATATTCACCGCTCTGGCCGTGGAATCAAGGTTCAAATATCATGGTCGCAGTAGGAATCGCCGCCGCGGCAAACTCGGGCTAGCGACGTCGCAGTAACTCCCCGAACGGCACCACCTAAGGTGATAATTCGGCATGTGCCCACGTGAACTCCTCTCAGATTTACTCGCAGCCTCCTCGGCCGCTTTGCCCTCCCGCCCGGTTGCTACGCGAGGCATAACGAGCAAGTGGAAAGAATTTCGCCGTAGGTCCAACTTACAACACAAATCTAAGGCACGATCTCGTGAGTGAGAAGAATAGAAACCAATCCTAAATATCCTATAGCCTCCTCGACATCGCGTGGTGCACAACACACCGATAATCAAGACTCATCGATACGGTCAGAGACACTTTCCGAGGATTAATCGCTCGATACCACTTTTGTCACGCACTCCAACCTGCGTGATCGTGCCTTACCCCGGCACCCAAGTAGACATACATCGAGTAATCACGAACATAAAGACAATACATGAAACCAAAGGTAATAAGATAGTGAAATAAGAAGACAAAGCAACTAAAACTTACCTTCAAGATATATATAAATAGCAACCTTTTTCAATACGAATAGCTTTAACTTTTTACAAACCCCGCCACAACAAGATTACTGCACTTAAGAATGATACGATAACAATGGCGGACAGTGGCCCCGCCAAACCCCCGAATGTAAACACTTACGACGACAGTGGACTATACCACCGATAAGCCTCCGAGAAACGGAGCTTCCCAAACGCCAAACCGTGACTCGGAGCTAGATCAACGATCGCGTACCTCAACTCGCAGCATGAACGCAGCCTCGGGCGAGGTCAAGATAACAAAAATTTAGTATGTGAAATCAAAATACATATCAGAAATGAAATCATAGCTATATAAAGCAGAGACATGTATGATAACCAAACTACGCTTACAACAAAGCTTATGTCAAGTCGTGACTCACGCCTCAAGTCATCACTCAAGTATAACAATGGGTCTCGTGCCCACAACATCAATCATGCCCGTGGAATACCTTCCTCACCGCAGCCTATGATATAAAAGCACCAAGGAACACACTCAACACCGTGTCCCACCGTGTCATAATAAAACTGTGACGGTAAGTACGAAGGCATAGCCGATTACTAAAAACCTACGCATTAACAAGGTCGCGAATCAGATTATAAGATCTGTCAGACCGCCACATGATCAAAGCCGCCACTTGCCCGCAATATCAATGCGCGCTTTAACCTCGAACTCCCGCAGCTCCGCATAGGCCAATCTCATCGGCCCGCATGAGGTATTCCCCGCATCGAGGGTAGCTACTCCCCGGCATCGTCCTGGACTTCCGAGTCCGCATGGCCACAAGGACCGCATGCCCATAAAGGACGCACGCTAACTCGAACTCTCAGAGCCCGCATAGGCCCTCAGACCCGCATGCAGGTATTCTCAATCACGGTCCTGCATCACCGAAGTCTACCCCGTGACGGAGGGCGCTTAATCCCCTAATCATCTCAAGAGATGAATGCCACAATACTATCATAACGACTGATAGTTAATAAGCACAATCAAGGGAAACCCCTTTACACAAACATCACAAGATACTAACACACGTAGCATCCTAACACGTTTACTTATCAAAGCAACAAGAAGTATTACAAGGCTATCACAAACCAATACAATCAAGTTGTTCACACAAGGTACTTTCTACTATATGATTAACAAGATCGGGTTTTTATCCCCAAAGTACTTCATACATTAACTCTTTAAAAGATACGTTACTTTCACAAAAGTCACACAATACCCGTAGTATATGAAAATAGAGTGATTATCTTTTTAAAGTAAATCAATTACTTCTCTTTGTAAAATCAAGTAGCAACATTCTTTTCCAATGTTCAAGTTTGCCTAATTTTTTTTGAAAGGTTTCGTAGTTCATAGTCTTATTCATTTAAGAATATAATTCTCCTTTAAACAATCTGAGAAACCTAAGCCTTATATGAGTAGGATATTCTTGTTTATTACAATCTTATTACAAAGAATGCATGATCTAGAAATATCATTTTGTCTCATCTTAGCTTCTATGCAGATGGAAGTTTCTACCGGTTTTAATAATACTTAATTATTCAAAACATTTCCTTTTATTAACGCCGCAAAGGGTTTGTCGTTACACATTCTCGATTCAAATCAAGAAACATTCTTAAGCCGTTATACCTAACTTCCCATAAAGCTAGTATAACTCTTAAGTTTTCAAAACCAAATATTACTTCTTCTTTCAAAATGATTCAAAATCTTTGAAATACTTCAAGTTCTTTATTAACACATAACAAGCCGCTTATAGTTCAAATCGCTACCTTTTAAAACCACATGTATTTTCTTACCAACATAAAGTCGTTATAACCAACTTCCCATAAAGCCGTTATAACACTTTATGTTTTACACCAATCAAATACGCTCAGCACATGTACGCCTACCGCATTACATATTTCACACATATCATGCTGTAAGAGATAGGAAGAGGTTCACATACCTCGCGACGAGTATCGACTAATAGCAAAACGCCCAAGTACATCCAACCGCCGCTACTCCTTGCCAAGAGATCGCGCCACACGTAGTACTTCAACCTATAAGGCCACAAGGCGCTTTATTAACATTTAGATCTCATCGTAGAATATTCTACCAAAATTCGCAAAGACTCTCCCGCAACAACAGAAATCTCCTCCTCCATCGAGGCCGCCACCAAGCCAACCGGGGGTTATACATCTAACCCTAACGGTACAATTCTACTCCACTGCACTACTTCACAAGTTCATCAATACAGCCCTAAGTAATTACAACAAGAAACTTCTTTAATTTCGTGCTTAAGTCGCAAGACATCACAGTAAGTATTATTCAGCTTAAGTCAAAAGACATCCGATAACTACGCTCGTTCTATATATAGTATACTTCAACTATATATTCTAACAACATGTAATTTCCAATTACAATAGAGGACAAGATATTTACCTCGATAAGCCCATAATTATCCTAGCTTAAAGTCGATCCCGGCAATCGCTTAGCTCCAACTCGAGCGCCCAACCCGCTCTAAACCACCCTTGAAGCTTCTAACCAACTTCTACACAATACTCCAACTGACTATGGAGATTTTCCTAGGTTTCGCCAGACCGACTAAGTATAATAGTATTTCGGCTTTTCAGATAGGTATAACCTTAGAATACAACAAGGTATAAGGCTAAGGTAATTGGGCATTATAACAATACTTTGAGAGTATTTCTACCAAGAGTGGGGTATTATATGAAAACAAACTAGGCTGGGGGTACCCCACGGCCACACCACAAAGGAGTGGGTGGCTACCCTCGGCCTACCCCACTGTGGGAAACTCTCGCCAAGGGGCCTCACGGTGGAGTGGAAGGCTCTCAAGACTTAGGCATTTTGACGAAGAAGTCTTCAACCTTAGAGGGTATTTATAGCACAAGCCAAGGCCAACCAATGGCCAAGATCTAGCCAAGTGCCTAGCAAGTGTAGGGCCAAGATCTTGCCAAGTGCCCCTTAACCAACTAACACACAAATATCCTACCAACTAAAGCCATTCCAATCGGCCACAACCGAGCCTCACGCCCTTAACGAGGGTGCCATGGCGCCTCTTGTTGGCCCAACACGCTTCGCCTCTAAAAATCCGCAAAATTAAAAATGACATAGCCGAAATTCCCTACGAAAGTCAGAAAACGCTTCATTTAAAAACGACTCTAAACGGGTGTTGTGCACAAATAATTTTCGGCCAAGCCAATATTAAAAGTTTCAAATTTTCTACATACGTCCTTACGTACATACTTTGGAAATACGGGGTATAACACTCTGCAACGTCCCTCTTCAAGCCATCCCACCAATACACAGATCTAAGGTCGTGGTACATCTTGGTCGACCCCGGATGGATAGAGTAACGCTACACGCAGCTTCCCTAGAACTCGCCAAGTCCTCAAACATCCGAACACACAACTCGCCAAACCTTAGCACCCCATCAAAGCTACCTCAAAAGGACCCTTCCTCTCACGAAGAGCCGCATCACGATACCGAATCAAACCGGATCCTCAAATCGCTGCTTCTTCACCTCTCGACGACGGAAGACTCGCAACCTCTCGAACTCGAACCCCATCGCTATCGTAATCAATCGCTTGACTCAAGGCTCGCTAATCGATGTAACTCGCGACCATGTCCTCCTTCCGTCGCACGCCCGATAGACTCCCATCGACCTACGACTAAGAGCATCCGCCACAACATCGCCTTCCCGGTGGTACAGATGTCGACATCGTAATCCTCGAGCAACTCTAACCACCGCTCTCGCCGAAGTTCACTCCGTCGAACATATACCGGAGGCTCTTGTGGTCTGTATAAATATCCACACGAACCTCATACAAATAGTGCCTCCAGATCTTCAAAGCGCGAATCACCGCCGCTAACTCCAAATCACGCGGGTAGTTCTCTCATGCTTCTTAAGTCGCCGATGCGACGCTTATAACCTTACCCACCGCATCAACACACATCCGAGCCCGACGCCGACGATCACAATACACAACATAATCGCTCGACCCTCCGAAGAGTGCGTTATACCCGTATTTCCAGAGTATGTGACGCTGGGACGACGAGAAATTTTCAACTTCTTTAGGCTTCGCCGAATTCTTTGTGCACAACACCCGTTAGAGTCGCCGACTAAACGCTTTCAAATTTTCGTAGGGAATTTCCGCTATGTCATTAATAATTTTTGCGGATTTTTCCGAGAGACGAACATTTTGACCAACAAGAGGGCGACACTTGTCACCCTCTAATCGTGAAGGTCATGACGAGAATGGGAGTGTGGCACGCTTTTGTGTTGAATTGGTGGTCAAGGAGTTGGTAGGATATTTTGGGTAGACGGATAAGGCTGCACACGGGCTTCATCTTCGCCTTACACTTGCTATGCACTTGTCTTCATCTTCGCCATTGGTTGGCCTTCACTTGACCTATAAATACTTCTCTAAGTGATGAACTTTCTTCATCCAAAAATCTTTTCTAAGTGTTAAAAATCCTCCCCTTTAGTGTTGAGTTCGCCCAACTCTCCCCTCCTTCGGTAGTCTCGCCGAGGCCTCCCTCCCCTCAGGTGCCCCAGCCGAGGGGTACCCCCAGCCTTGTTGTCTCGTATAAATACCCCTTTGTGGTATAGAAATACTCTCCTAGTAGTGTTATAATGTCCAAATACCTCGCCCAAATACCTTGTAGTATTCACAAAGTTACACTTGTACAAAAACCCGTAAAATACTATTATACTTCCTCACCACAAAACGAAACCCTAAGTAAATCTTCACCCGTAGTTGAAGTTATAGAAGCTGGTTAGAACTTCGCGGTTGGTCGAGCGGCCTGAGCGCACTGAGTAGGAGCTAAACCTCGCTCAGATCGACATATAAACTCTGATAATTTTGGGCTTATCGAGGTAAACACTCTTGACCTTCTATTGTAATCGAAATTACATGTTGTAGGAATATATGGTTGAAGTATACTATATATAGAACTGAACATTATAATTGTGCGGCAATGTCTTTGACTTAAGCTCGATTAATACTTACGCAATGTCTTGCGATTTAAGCCCGAATTTAAAGAAGAGAATCGAATCAGAATTACATAGGATCAGACATAAAGAGACTTGTGTAGCATTACCGTAGTAGAATTGTACACGCCGTTAGACGTGTTAACCCTCGTTGGCAGGTAGCCGACTCGATAGAGAGGAGATTTACGCCATGTGTGAGGCGCCGAATTTTCTCAGAATATTCTACATCGAGATCTAAAGATATTAATAAGCGCCAGGGCCTCTATAGGTTGTAGTACTACGTGTGTTATACCTCGTATTTCGCAGTATGTACGTAAGGACGCACGTAGAAAATTTGAAACTCAGACTAAGGCTCACGAATTAACTTTGTTCACAACACCCGCTTTGAGTCGCCGACTAAACGCTTTCACGTAGGGGAATTTCCGCCATGCCATTTTTAATTTTTATGGATTTTTCCGAGAGACGAACATTTTTGATTAACGGAGGGCGACATGTGTCACCTCACATCGAAGCAAAGCGGCAACCTCGTCAAATGGACCACTTTACGGCCTTGAATCAGGCCTTGTTTTCATGGAGTGTTTTGGAGTAGGTTAGGTGCACATGGCTTGATCTTTGCCTTACACTTGCCTTGCACATGGCTTGATCTTGGCCATTGGTTGGCCTTTGGTTTTGCTATAAATTTCTGCTTCAAGACTTCATCCATTCCAAAATCACCAAGTCTTCAAAGCCTTCCTCCTTTTCTCGTGTTTCAGCCAGCTTTCCTCCCTTCGCGAGGCCTGCAGGCCGAGAGGGTACTTTCCCCCCCCCCTCCGAGTGGCCTTCGGCCGAGAGCACACCCCCCCCTACCTTGGGGTGTTCTCGTGAGGTACCCGCGTGGTGTAGAAATACTCTCAATAGTATCATATAATGCCCAAATTACCTTAGCCATATACCTTGTTGCATTCTAAGGTTATACCTATACTAAAAGCCCGTAAATACTATTATACTTACCGTCACTACCAAACCGAAACCCTAGAAAATCTCCATAAATTGCCGGAGTATCGTGTGTTTGGTTAGAACTTCTAAGGACGGTTTAGAGCTGGGTTGGAGCGCCGAGTCGAGCTAAACCATTGCCCGTGATCGACTTTATACTTGGATAATTATGGGCTTATTGAGGTAAATATCTGTTCTCTATTGCAATTGGAAATTACATATCAGAATATATAGTCAAGCATACTATATATAGAATCAACGTAGTTATCAGAATGCTCGCGACTTAAGCCCAATTTAAAGAAGAATACCGAATCTGTAATTACATAGGGTCAACAGAGACTTTGTAGTAGTACCGTGAGTAGAATCAGCATCTGGGTGTTGTCAGATAACCCCCGGTTGGCTTCGTAGCCTACCGATAGAGAGATTTACGCCATGGGGAGGCGCGATTTTCTCAGAATGCTACGGCGGATCTAGACACTCAATGCCAGGCCTTATAGGTCATATCACGCGTGGCGCGATCTACGTGGCTTAAGGAGAGCCGACACTGAAGTACTTGAGCGCTTGCTATTAGTCGATACTGCGCAGGTACGCGAACCTCTTCCTATCTCTTCTAGCATGATATGGAACTATGTAGTACTAGACGCATACGTGCTAAATGTGTTTGAGGTTTAAACATAAAGTGTTATAACTGGCTTTACGGGAAGTTGGTTATAACACTTTACGCTTGTAAGAAAAAATACACGTGGTTTTTAAAAAGCGTAATCGATTTGAACTATAACCGCTTGTTATGTGTTAATAAAGAATCTGAAGTATTTCAAAAGATTTTTGAATCATTTGAAAGAAGAAGTAATATACTTGGTTTTGAAAACTTAAGAGTTATACTAGCTTTACGGGAAGTTAGTATAACGGCTTAAGAATGTTTTAATGATTTCGAAATCGAACGTGTATCGATAAACCATCATAAGCATAATAAAAGGAAATGTTTTGACTAATTAAGTATTATTAAAACCAAGAGAAACTTCCATCCGCATGAAGCTAAGACGAGACAAAATGATATTTCCTGATCACGGTCGAATAAGATTGTTATAAACAAGAATATCCTACTCACATATAAGACTTATGTTTCTCGTGATAGTTTTAAGGAGAATTATATTCTCAAACGAATAAGACTATGAACTACTAAACCTTTCTAAAATGAGAAACTTGAACATTGGAAATTAGGCAAACTTGATCATTGGAAAAGAATGTTGCTACTTGATTTTACAAAGAGAAGTAATTGATTTACTTTAAAAGGATAGTCACTCTATTTTATACTACGTATCGTGACATCACTAAAGTAACGATCTTTTAAAGAGTTGATGATGAAGTACTTTGGGGATAAAACCCGATTTTGTTAATCATATAGTGTAAGGTACCTCAGGTGAACAACTTGATCAGATTGGTTTCAGATAGCCTTGTAATACTTTCATGATCGCTGATAAGTAAACGGTTGGATGCTACGCGGTGTTAGTATTCAGGATGCTTGAAGCGGTTTCCTCGATTGCGCTTATTAACTATCACCGTTATGATAGTATTGCGGCATTCATCTCGAGACGATTCCCGGTTGTCGCCTCCACGCGGGTGACTCAGGCGTCGATGGACCTGATTCGAGAATACCTCACGCAGTCCCGGCCGCGCGAACTACGAGTTCCGTGTTAGCGTACGCCTTACGGGTACGCGTCCTCAGGGCTACGCGATCAAGTCCGTGACGACGCCGGGAGTAGCACCCTCGATGCGGGAACGCCTCGCGCGGGCCGACGAGATTGGCCTACGCGAGTCAGCGGGAGTTCCGTGGTTAGACGCGACATCGACATCGCGGGCAAGCGGCCGCCTTTGATCATGTGACGTCAGACAGCATCTTATGATACGCTTCATGACCTTGTTGGTACCGTGGGTTTTTAGTAGCTCGCCATGCCTTCGCATTTACCCCGCATAGCTTTATTATGACACGCGGACCTCGTGTTCAAAGTGTTCTCGGTGCTTTATATCATAGATCGCCGACAAATGTGGAAGGTATCCCACGCATGATTGATGTTGCGGGCCCGAGACCCATTGTTATACTTCGAGTGACGACTGAGGGCGAGTCCTCGACTTGACATGATCGCTTGTTGTAAATCGTAGTTTGGTTATCATACATGTCTCCCCGCTTATATGATCGCTATGATTTCATTTACGATGTATTTCGCACATACTCTGCACTGCAGATCGACTTTCTGGGCCGCGCTCACGCCGCAGTCGAGGTACACCGCCGCTGATCCTAGCTCGTGGTCACGCTTTGCTTGGGAAGCCCGCTTTCTCCGAGGCTTATCAGCCGTATAGTCCTCGCCGCCGTAGTGTTTACATTCGTGGTTTGGCGGCCCCGTCCCGCCATTGTTGTCGTGATCATTCTTAGAGGTCCAGAGTAATCGCCAGGCGTGGTTTGTAAAAGGATTAAACTGCTCATTTGTAAAGTTGTTATTTATATACGCCGAAAGGCAAGTTTTCTCGACATCGCTTTGTACTTCGCTATTTCATGTATGTGTTTTATGTTCACGACACTCGATGTTGTGTCACTAGGGTGCCCGGTAAGGCACCGCCACGCCCGCTGGTCGTGACAAAAGTGGTATCGTGAGCGCTTAATCTCTGAAAGGTCTACGCATCAGATCCGCAGTTCTTGATTATCGTGTCGTGCACCACACCAATAATCGTGAGGCTATATGATATTTAGGATTGGTTTCATTCTTCTCACTCGAGATCGCGCCTTAGAGCCGTGTTGTAAGTCGATCCTCCGAACGTATTTCTTTCCTTATCGCTATGCCCGCTGCAGGCAACCCGCCTGTGAGGCGCGCAGCCAGGAGCCGCGAGTCGAGTACAGAGGGTCACGAGGGCACGCCCACCTTCACCTTGTGGTGCTTCATTCGGGAGTTCTCGACGCCACTAGCCCCAGCAGAGTTTAGCACTACAGCAGCCTCATCGCGACCATGATATTTCAACCTTCGCCTACGACGAACGGTGAATATAGATCGCAAAGAGGTAACCCCGCATTAGCTATGATTTGGCTACCGAGTATACCGATGTACCGCGAGTCTCGAGGACTATCTATAAGAGGGTTGTGCAAGAATAATTCTTCGCTAGGCTTGAGCACGACTCGGTACGCTTATGCCAGCAGCCGAGACGCAGAGATCGACGTTAACGGGCGACGCAGAAGAGGCCGCAGCAAAGAAGGTCCTTTGGTAACTTTCGAGGCGAGTCGCCTCCCAAAGAAAGTTAGATATGCACCTCCGCCAGCGTAGTGGTCTTCTACAAATTTCGTGGACGCTCGTGCGCAGGAGTCGTCGTAACCTGTGGCTTCCGGCTCACAAAGGATGCACGCCATCCCGGAATGTCATCTTTTAGGTCGTACTTGTCACCTATGACCGCCGTGGTCCGTGTCGGCGAGTGTCCTTGCAGAGGACTTAGCCTTCGTGATCGCGGTAGTTTGTCATCTCCTCACATGCGCTCTACGGGCAGTTTGATTAGAACGACTAAGGGAGCAAGCAAGAGATATAGATCTATCCTTAACCTCTGTAGTTTTGTATGTGATAAGCGAGTATACCTAGGTGCTATGTTCGATAGCAAAGGTGTTAGTTGTAATTTGAAATCATGGTTGTTTAACCGAGTAAGATTTTGGGGGATAGAGAAAGTGTGAGCCTTAGAGCTTTATAATGCGAGACCTTAGAGCGAGGCCATCTCGAGGAAAAAAGGTGTAGTGTTATGTTCGACTTTATCGAGTGCATAAAGACGTGAGTTATGTTGGGACAGTCCCTAGTAGCGTGGAATGAAAGAGGGTAGTCGAGCTAAGAAGACCGCCAGGTTTTCTAACGTGATTAGCGAGATTGTTCGCCGGGAGCTAGTATGACGCGCGCTGGCTGCCGGGTTGAGGCCACGCTGCTGGTCAACCCGCCGCAGTTCGCTGGGCGGGTCAGGTGGTCCCGCCGGGTAGGGTCACGAGGGTGTTAGGCCCATGTTCGCTAACCAGACGATTTAGTTCGTGGACGATTCGACCAAGAGTCGGACCGGCGAGGTCACCGCCTTGTTCTAGCAAAGATCGCTTACTCCTGCAGATTGTTTTATCGTAAAGGTTGTAAGGTCAAGACGGTGCCTACCTTCACCTTATGTCGCACGTTAAAGCCTGTGTCAGGCTATTTTTCGCCTTCTAAAAGTTTACTGTGCAGGTTAAGAACTTCAGCAGTCTCAGATCGCATTCGCCTCGCCAAGGATTTCGTAGGTAGTCGCCGGGGATTGTTGTCTCTCGCGAGGAGTGTTTGATCTACCATTTCGTTGTTCGATATCGCTTACTAAGCCTTGTGCGGCGATTGGTCTGATGTTGGCAAGGTTCGCTTAGTCGTTCAGCTTGTTCCAGCAGATCGCGATAAGCGGGCTTGTCTGCAGAAGTTCGCACCTGAGGAATTGTGCGATAATCGCGACGACGCTATAGTTCGTGCCGACGGCCGTCTTCATGTACCACCCCGTCATGCGACGAGTTTGGAATACAGAGGGACTTAGCCCGAGTTACTTGGCCCTTTGAGTTCATGAAGAATAGGCCAGTCATTTATACGTTAGCATTTGTCCGTCCGACTTAGGAGGCACGCCCATTGCTCGTGTTATGTTCGGAAAGCATCGAGATCCATCCAGAGTGTTCCCGCTAATAATGACTAACGCTAGAGATAGTAACCTGTAGTTTTGGAACCAAGCAGACGTAAACGTGGAAAGAGTTCGAGCATAATGCACATCCTCGTGATCGACGCAAAGGGTACCATTTGTCGGGTCGCCGAGAAGGTTAATGCCTCGTGCAAAGTGACAAAGTGGTATCTACGACGAGTAAAAAGCAGAAGCGAGCATGTATGACAGCATAGTGATCATTTCTTTGTAAAGAGAGGCGCGGGCGAGGTATATTTTAAACCCCGTGAGAAGCTGTTTGTGGTTACGATAGAGGTGTTTCTCGTGGACTTGATGGAGGTATTTTGCTCGTGTTTCCGGGCTGACGGGCGTGTTTGTTTTCGTAAGTATAGTAGCCAAGACTATACCGCGCACGCTTGTTTTGAGATTCTAAGGAACATTCGACGAATGTTTCTACGAGGGAGAATGTTATACCCGATTTCCGCAGTATGTACGTAAGGACGCACGAGAAAATTTGAAACTTGTACCAAGGTCAGTCGAATTAATTTTGTTCACAACACCCGCTTTGAGTCGCTTTTCGACTAAACGCTTTCGCAAAGGGGGAATTTCCGCCATGCCATTTTTAATTTTTGGCGGATTTTTCCGAGAGATTTAAACATTTTTGACCAACGGAGGTGACATGTGTCACCTCACATCGGAAGCAAAGCGCGCAACCCCTGGTCAAATGGACCACTTTACGGCCTTGAATCGCGCTTGCCTTGTTTTCAGGAGTGTTTTGTGAGTAGGTTAGGTGCACATGGCTTGATCTTTCGCCTTACACTTGCCTTGCACATGCTTGATCTCGCCATTGGTTGCCTTTGGTTTGCTATAACAATTTCTAAGCTTCAAGACTTCATCCATTCCAAAATCACCAAGTCTTCAAAGCCTCCTCCTTTCTTGTGCTTCTAGCCGTGAGCTTTCCTCCCCTTTTCGCGAGGCCAGTGGCCGAGAGGGTACTTTCCTCCTAGTGGCCTTCGCCGAGAGCACACCCCCACCTGGGGTGTTCTCGAGGTACCCTCGCGGTGTAGAAATACTCAAAGTTATAACGCCCAAATTACCTTAGCTATATACCTTGTTGCATTCTAAGGTTATACTTATACTAAAAGCCCGTAAATACTATTATACTTACCGCCACCAAACCGAAACCCTAGAAAATCTTCCATAGAGATTGTGTGTTTGGTTAGAACTTCGACGGTTTAGAAATGGTCGAGCGCCGAGTCGAGCTAAACGATTGCCCAGATCGACTTTATACTTGGATAATTATGGCTTATTGAGGTAAATATCTTGTCCTCTATTGTAATTGGAAATTACATATCAGAATATATAGCAAAGATACTATATATGTAATCGAACGTAGTTATCGGCAAATGTCTCGCGACTTAAGCCAATTTAAAAGAAGATTGATCAACTGTAATTACATGTGGTTGTATTACAAGAGACTTGTAGTAGCATGCGAGTAGAATTGTACCTAGGTTAGTCAGATAACCTCCCGTGTTGGCTTGCACTATAGAGAGAGATTTACTGCCATGGGGAGGTGCTAATTTTCAGGTGCTACGGCGGATCTAGACACCGCCGGCCTTATAGGTCAAGACTACGCGTGGCGCGATCTACGCGGCTTAAGGAGAGCCGACTGGAAGTACTTGAGCGGCTATTAGTCGATACTCGCCGCGAGGTACGCTAACCTCTTCCTATCTCTTCTAGCATGATATGAGAACTATGTAGTACGGTAGACGCATACGTAAATGTGTTTGAGTGGTTTAAAACATAAAGTGTTATAACGGCTGCATGGGAAGTCAAGTTATAATGCCTTTACGTCTGTAAGAAAATACACGTGGTTTTTAAAAAGGTAAATCGATTTGAACTATAATCGCTTGTTATGTGTTAATAAAGAATCAAGTATTTCAAAAGATTTTTGAATCATTTTGAAAGAAGAAGTAATATACTTGGTTTTGAAAACTTAAGAGTTATACTAGCTTTACGGGAAGTTAGGTATAATCGCTTAAGAATGTTTTATCGATTTCTAAATCGTATCGTATCGACAAACCATCGCAGTAATAATAAAAGGAAATGTTTTGACTAATTAAGTATTATTAAACCAAGAGAAACTTCCATCCGCATGTAAGCTAAGACGAGACAAAATGATATTTCCTAGATCACGGTCAAATAAGATTGTTATAAACAAGAATATCCTACTCACATATAAGACTTATGTTTCTCGATAGTTTTAAGGAGAATTATATTCTCAAATGAATAAGACTATGAACTACTTAAACCTTTCTAAAATGAGAAACTTGAACATCGAAATTAGGCAAACTTGATCATTGAAAGAACGTTGCTACTTGATTTACAAAGAGAAGTAATTGATTTATTTTAAAAGGATAGTCACTCTATTTTATACTACGTATCAGGTGACATCGCGAAAGTAACGATCTTTAAAGAGTTGATGGAAGTACTTGGGGATAAAAACCCGATTTTGTTAATCATATAGTTGCACCTTTGCGGAACAACTTGATCAGATTGCTTCAGGATAGCCTTGTAATACTTTCATGCCTTTAACCTAAAATTACTCGTCACGTTAAATCCCTTTTAAAAGAGATCTATTACTTTTATCAAAGTCACCCGAAAGTATTAGAATGACTTGACCATTCCTTTTCAAAATATAACATTCTTTTCCTAAGTTCCGGTTGCCTAGTTTTAATAACTCGAAGCTTCTCATTTTCAAATGGTTTCATAGTTAATAAACTTAATCGATTCCTTTTTAGAACAATTGGGTAATATATGTCTTACGTGAGAGTAGGTTATTCTTGTTTACAACATTCTTATTCACGTGACCGTGATCTAGAAAATGTATATCATTTTGTCCCGTCTTAGTTTCTATGCGGATGGAGGTTTCTTGGTTTAATACAATTCGTCATTATTTAATACATTTTCCTTTTATTATGACTTGGCGGTGGTGCAGCCGATACACGATTCGATTTCAAATCGTTAAAACATTATCCACTTTAAATAAAACCAAGTACTCATTACTCACGAATGGGGTTTCACACAAACATTCATTAAAACAAATAAGTTAAGTCTGTATCTTATAAGATCAAAATCTTAACTTAACATTAATAAACCATTTTCTTTACCTCTCTTAAGACATTATACCTAACTCATAAGCTAGTATAACTCTTTTTAAAACCTTTAAAACCAGTGTTACTCTTCAACGATTATAAATCTTTTGAAATACATCAAGTTCTTTATTATAACAAGCGATTTATAATTCCACGTGATTACCTTTTTAAAACCACAAGTATCTTTTCGTAAATTATAACGACTTCCCATAGCCGTTATAACACTTTATGTTTTAAAACAATCAAACACGTACTAAATCTGGTAGTTCACACATATCATGTGGAAGAGATAAGAAGAGTTGCATTACCTCGCGGCGAGTGCGGACTACTGGCAAAGCGCTCAAGTACTTCGACGTCGGCTACTCGGCCAGCCGTAGATCGCACCACACGTAGTACTTGACCTATAAGGCCGCGTATTAACATCTAGATCTCGTCGTTCCATATTCTCGAAAATTAGCCCTCCCACCTGGCGTAAATCTCTCATCGGCAGCCAACCAGTGGGGTTTTACACGCCTAACCGGGCGTGTACAATTCTACTACATAATACTACACAAGTCTCATGTCTGATCTATGTAATTCTGATTCAGTTCTTAATTCTTGGGCTTAAGTCAAAAGACATTGCCACGATTAAGTATAGTTCTATATATAGTATACTTGACTATATATTACAACATGTAATTTCCAATTACAATAGAAGAATGATGAGTGTTTACCTCGATAAGCCCAAAATTATCAGAGTATAATGTCGCGCTAGCAAGGTTTAGCTCACTCCAGTGCTCCAATCCGCTCAAACAACCCTTAGAAGTTCTAACCAACTTCTACTCCAACTTCAACCAACGGTGAAGGTTTCCTTAGGGTTTCGGTTTGAGACTAAAGGACAAAGGTAGTATTTAGGACTCTCATTATAGAGGTAACTTTGGAATACTACAAGGTATAAGGCTAAGGTATTTTTGGGCATTATAACAATACTTGGAGGAGTATTTCAATACCTGAGGTACCACACGAGAACAACACCCTAAGGGAGGGGGGGTTCTCGGCTTTAGGCACTATATAAGGGGAAGGTTTGGCCAAAGGCCTTCACAAGGGGAGAGGCTCTTGGGCGAGTCGACTGAAGGGAGGGAGGGTTCTCAAGACTTAGGCAAGTGAAGAGTGGATGAAGAAGTCTTGAAAGAGAGGGTATTTATAGCAAAACCAAAGGCCAACCAATGGCCAAGATCAAGCCATGTGCAAGGCAAGTGTAAGGCCAAGATCGCCAAGTGCACCCTAACCCTACTCGCAAAACACTCCACAAAGCAAGCCAAGCAAGGCACGAGAGCCGATCGGCGAGGCCAACCAAGGCTCTCTGGGCGCAATCGTCCAACCTTCCCACTTGTTTCGATGTGAGGTGACACATTATGCGCCTCCCGTTGATCCAAAATGTTTCGCCTCTCGGAAAAATCCGCAAAAATTTTAAATGACATAGCGGAATTTTCCCAGCGTAAGTTGTGGAAGCGTTTAAAACGACTCTGTCGGCACTGTGCCCAAATTTCGAATCGATGCCTAACTTAAGGCTCAAATTTAAATCACGTCCATACGTGCATACTCGGAAATCAGGGTATAACATTCTTCCCCCGAAACATTCGTCCGAATGTTCATACGTCTCAAAACAAGCGGCGTCGATTATAGTCTTCCTTCTTTATCGTCACGAAAATAATCATGCCACACAGCCACAAAACACACGTTCACTTCTCCGCTTCTCGTAGTACTGCGTCACGAACACTCGAACTCGTTCTAGTATCCGTACCACACTTAGCAACCTGTTTCGACCGAGTCACTACCTCAAACTTGGTCATCTCCCTAACCTCGATTTCCCTAAGGCCATTCCGGCCTTCACGAACTGATTACGATCGAGCGTCCACGAACTCATCGATGGTCATCTAAACTGGGCCTAGCACCCTTGTGACCCTACCACTGGCGGGACCACGAGTGACCCCACCCCAAAGCGGGTTCACGGGTTGACCCAAATGGTCCTCAACCCGACCCCCGCGCCAACTCTTGTTCCCGATCCGGAACAATCTTACTATTCCACATCGTAAAGCTACCACTTCCGTCTCACACTACCCAGGACTTACCCTTTTCACTAACCGAGTTTCTAAATCACATTTTAGCACAAAGCTATCCAAACATAACATTAAACACATCAACAACATCAATACAAACAAAACTCTAGAGGTTAAGGATATACAAACTAGGCGGTTCGAGGCGCTAAAATCGAACTCCAGCGCGACCTCTGGGGCCTTAGGTGTACTAACATCTGCTGGCTATGGAAGGTGAAGAACCATAAGCGCTCTAGTAGTCCATGCTATCTGCTGCCAACCCAGTGGACATCTTTGCGGATGGCCCTGGTGGCGCAAAAATAACAATCTCAGAGTTAGTACGACCTCTCCCTTATGAAGCTTTCCACAGCGCCCACCGAGACAAGGGCAACCTCGTCCGCGACACTCCGCTCCCGAAAATCTGAAACACAGGAGCCCAGGGCGCTCACGAATATCCCGAAGGTCGAAAGCGTGAGGACCACTGTCTTGAGGTGCATAACTAGTTCTTGGGCGGTCCGCCTCGAAAGTCACCAAAGGACCTGCTGTTACGGCCTCTTCTGCGACTTTGGTCATTCCGTCGATTTATCCGCTCACATCCAAGTGTATCGCTGCGTCGCGGCGATGTCGTGCCGGTGAAGAGCTACACGAACAACTCTGCAAGGCAATCGTGAGCCCTGTAACATATCGGTGCACTCGATCCTCCATACAAGCTACTAACGCGGGGGCGTCTGAGCCAATGAGTCGAACTCATTGTACTCGAGCCGTGCGCGATTCGGCTCACACCAAATCATCGGCCAGAGCCCTCCAAATGCGGGAGGCAAGAAATGTGCAAGAAAGGCTTGAGAACTTCGTTCCATACTGCTGAAGTGCATGCTCTCCTGGACAGCTCCCGAGAATCAAACGATCATCGGTATCACGCGATTGATGTGAACCTAGGGCCACCGACTCGATCTCCGATGCCTTGATCACTCGTGATCCGTAGCGTCGGATGAACTCCTGCGGATCATCCTCGGGCCTGCGACCCGTAAAACTCGCGCTTCAACTCGGAAAATCCGTAGCCTCGAACTACTCGATCTAGGGTGAACCATGGTGCTCGAACCGCGGCCTATCCTCAATCGCCACAACCACGGCCATTAATCGCCCACTTTGTAACTCATCTCCTCTCGCCTTCGGTGCGGATGGAGGCTCGAGCATCTTGTGGTCTCTGCCATTGCTCTACTCGCGACTCCTCTGTTTGCCTTGCCCTTCAGGCGGGTTGCCTTTACGCGGAGGCATAATCGTAAAGCGAAGTATGTCGGAGGGTCGATCTTATCCACGGCTCTGAGGCACGATCTCGAATGAGAAGAATGGAAACCAATCCTAAATGTCCTATAGCCTCGATTATAGATGTGGTGCACAACACATCGATAATCAAGACTCTACTAGACACGATGCAGACACTTTCCGAGGATTAAGCGCTCGATACCACGTGGCGCCGAAAATCGGGCGTGGTAGTGCCTTACCGGGCACCCTAGCGATACAACATCGAGAAAACCCGGAAATAAAAACTTTAAACATGAAATGAGACATGATAAATAAGCAGGCCAACGAAAGCGCCTTGGTATATACATAAAACCCGAACAGTTTAATCCTTTTACAACCACTGCCGCAGCGATTCTACACCTAAGATTTACAACAACTATGGCGGAATGAGCCCCTCCATACCCCTGAATGTACAAGAACCTACAACTCAGGGAACACATACCAAAAGATAAGCCTCCGGAGAAACGGAGCTTTCCAACACGCTGAATGTGATCCTATAAGCGGGGATCGACAGTCGATGTACCTTTACCTGCGAGCGGCCCGAGGAGGTCGATAACAGTACCAAGTATGTGAAACTGTAAATACTGTAAATGAAATCATAATAGTCTATATAAGCAGGAGACATGTATGACGACCAACTACAGTACATAACATATAACCAGTTACATCAAGTCAGGGACTCACGCCCTCCAAATTATCACTCGTGTCCGTGGAATTTCTTCCTCACTGCCGGCAGTTTATGATATAACAATACTTGGAGGAGTATTTCAATACCACAAAAGGGGGGTACCACACGAGAACAACACCCTAAGGGAGGGGGGGGGTGTTCTCGGCTTTAGGCTCATGAGGGAAGGTTTGGCCAAAGGCCTTCACAAGGGGAGGGGTTCTTGGACGAGAGTCAACAAGAGGGAGGGGAGGGGTTCTCAAGACTTAGGCAAGTGAAGAGTGGATGAAGAAGTCTTCAAAGAGAGGGGGTATTTATAGCAAAACCAAAGGCCAACCAATGGCCAAGATCAAGCCATGTGCAAGGCAAGTGTAAGGCCAAGATCAAGCCAAGTGCACCCTAACCCTACTCCACAAAACACTCCACAAAACAAGCCACAAAGCAAGGCACAAAAGAGGGAGCCAATCGGCCAAGGCCAACCAAGGCTCTCTTTGGACGCCCAATCGTCCAACCTTCCCCACTTGCTTCCAATGTGAGGGTGACACATATCACCCTCGTTAATCCAAAATGTTTCGTCTCTCGGAAAAATCCGCAAAAATTTTAAATGACATAGCCGAATTTTCCCAACGTAAGCTGTGGAAGCGTTTAGAAAACGACTCTGTCGACACGTGCCCAAATTTCGAATCCAATGCCTAACTTAAGGCTCAAATTTCGTACGTACGTCCATACGTACATACTCTGGAAATACGGGGTATAACAATCATGGCTGCTAATAAGATTGATTATGAACAAGAATAACCTATCATAGACTGCCGGTAGTGAGGAAGGTACTCCACGGGCAGGATTGATGTTGTGGGCATGAGACCCTGAATTGATATAACTGTTATGTGTGTGTACTGTAGTTTGGTTATCATACCTGTCTCCTGCTTTTATAGACTATTATGATTTCATTTACAGTATTTTACAGTTTCACATACTTGGTACCTGTTGTACTGACCTCCTTGAATTGCGTTCATCTGCAGGTAGGAGTACATCGGCTGTCGATCCCCGCGTTTAGGATCTCATTTCAGCGTTTTGGGAAGCTCCGTTCCTTCGGAGGCTTATCTTTTGGTATGTGTTCCCTGAGTTGTAGGTTCTTGTACATTCAGGGGTATGGCGGGGCCCTGTCCCGTCATAGTTGTTGTAAATCTTAAGTGCATGAAATCTTGTTGTAGGCGGGGTTGTAAAAAGGATTAAAGCTTGGGGTTTGTATATATTTATGCAGAAGGCAACTGTTTTGGTTGACCTGTTTACTTATAATATCTCTTATTTCATGTTCATGTTTTATTTTCCGCTGATTTTCTCTGATGTTGTATCACTAGGGTGCCCGGGTAGGCACGATCCACGGGCCAGGTTCGGTCGTGACGAAGAACGGGGCGGTCGTCGATCTCTTTCAAGAATGGAAACCACTGCCACAAGCGTCATCCATCAAACTTAGCCGCCACGAGTCAGCCTAGTCAATGGTGCAGAGATAGAAGCAAACTTCTCCACGAACCGCCGATAGTAACCTGCAAGGCCCAGAAAACTGCGCACCTCTGTCGGAGTAGTAGGTCTAGGCCAAGTCCTGACTGCCTCGATCTTGGCCGTATCCACCCGAATACCATCAGCCCCGACAATATGCCCAAGAAAAGCCACCGAAGCCAACCAAAACTCACATTTGGAAAACTTGGCGTATAACTGCTGGTCCTGGAGAACTCTCAGCACAGTCCTCAAATGCTCCGCATGCTCCTGCTCTGAGCGAGAATAAACCAAGATATCATCAATGAACACTATCACAAACGTGTCCAAAAATGGCTTGAACACTCGGTTCATCAAATCCATGAATACCGCCGGAGCATTGGTCAACCCAAAAGACATGACCCTGAACTCATAATGCCCGTACAGTCCGAATGCGATCCTGAGACATCCGCCTCTCTGACTCGCACCTGATGATAGCCCGATCGCAGATCAATCTTGGAGAAACATCTCGCGCCCTGCAACTGGTCGAACAAATCATCAATCCTGGGAAGGGGGTATCTGTTCTTAATGGTCACCTTGTTCAGCTGCCTGTAATCAACACATGCGCGTCGTCCGCCCTTCTTCTTCACGAACAATACCGCGCTCCCGGGGAGAAACACTAGACTGATGAAGCCGCTTCTCCAGAAATCTTTCACTGGTCCTTCAACTCTCTCAACTCGGCGGTGCCATTACGTATGGCGGAATGGAAATAGTAGAGTGTCTGCAAAGACATCGATACAAAACTTTATCTCCCTCTCAGGAGGGATACCGAGGTCGTCTGGAAACACATGCAGGAACTCTCGACTCTGGGCGGTGAAAATCTAGTACCGCAGCCTCAGTATCAAACACCCGAATGAGATGGTAAATATACCCCTTCTGCACCATCTTCCAAGCCTTGAGGTAGGAAATAAACCTACCCCTCGGCGACACAGTGTTTCCCTCCCACTCAACAACCGGCTCCTCAGGGAACTGGAACCGTACTACTCTCTCCCTGCAGTCTACATTGGCGTAGCAAGACACTAGCCAATCCATACCCATGATCACGTCGAAATCAGTCATGTCCAACTCTATCAAGTCGGCTAGGGTCTGACGACTGCATATGGTCACTGGACAAGCCCTATAAACCCGCCGAGCTACCACCGAATCACCCATTGGCATAGCTACCTCGAAAGGGTCTATGGACTCAGGCTCTATCCCTATCCTACTAGCAATAAGGGGAGATATATAGGACAGAGTAGAACCCGGATCTATCAAGGCATACACATCAAATCCAGCGATAAGGTACGTGGCGACATCGGTGAGGCCTCCGATCTGCCCAGGCCGACAAGGCATAAATGCGGTTCTGAGGACCGCTAGAACTGAGACCCGCACCACGACCTCTGCCGCGACCTGCTGGCCCCTGAGTACCCTGTCCTCCGGGGCGAGTAACTGTAGGAGATGAAGAAGACCCGGTGAAAGAACTCAGGCTGACCCTACCATCAGTAACGCCGCTTGGTCGATAGCCGCAAAGTGACCCTGCTGGACACAACTGTAACAAACTCCCGTAGCAGTACCACAATTCCCGAAGTGGGATCTACCGCATCGGCCACACTGAGGGGGGGGGTTGTTATACCCCGTATTTCCAGAGTATGTACGTGAGGGCGTACGTATACAATTTGAGCCTTAAAGTAGGCATAGGTTCGAATTTGTGCATAACTACCAAAAGGAGTCGTTTTTCAACGAAACGTTTCCACAGCTTTCGTAGGGAAAATTCCGGCTATGTCAATAATAATTTTTGCGGATTTTTCCGAGAGACGTAACATTTTGGACCAACGGGAGGGTGACATGTGTCACCCTCACATTGGAAGGCTTGGACGGCAACTTTGGACGATTGGGTCTTGTGTAGTAGGTAGGATATTTTGTGCAAGTTGTGTGGTAGATGGATAAGGTACACATGGTTGAAATCTAGCCCTACACTTGCCTTACACTTGGAGTGATCTTGGCCATTGGTTGGCCATAGCTTGACCTATAAATACCCCTCTAAGTTGATGAACTTCTTCATCCTAAAATTGTTCTAAGTCTTGAAAAATCCTCCCCTCTCCCTTGAGCTTTTCGTCCAACACCCTCTCCCCCCCTCTAGCCTAAGTGGTTCGGGTGCGGCCCCCTCCCTCGCCTAGCCGAAAGTTTCCCCCCCTCCTTGAGGTGCTAGCCGTGGGGTACCCCCCCCCCCCCCCCCCTAGCCTAGTTGTTTTCGTATAATACCCCTTGTTGTGGTATAGAAATACTCTCCTAGTATTGTTATAATGCCCTAATACCTTGGCCCAAATACCTTGTAGTATTTCCCAAGGTTACACTTATACAAAAGCCCAGAAAATACTATTATACTTCCCTCAGTCACAAAACGAAACCCCAAGGAAAACCTTCATAGTCGGTTGAAGTGTTTAAGTAGAAGTTGCGAAGAACTTCTAAGGGTTGTTTGGAGCGGATTGGAGCGCCCGGAGTAGGAGCTAAACGTTGTTCAGGATCGACATATAACTTGGATAATTTTGGGCTTATCGAGGTAAACACTCTTGACCTTCTGTTGTAATTGGGAATTACATGTTGTAGGAGTATATAGTTAAAGTATACTATATATAGAACTGATCATAATTGTGCGGCAATGTCTTTTGACTTAAGCCTGAATTTAAAGAAGAGCGAACGTAATTACATGGTATTCTGAGACTTGTAGTATTCGTGAGTAGAATTGTACACGTCAGGTTAGGCGTGCAAACCCCCTGGTTGGCTTGGTAGCCGGCCTCGATAGAGGAGGAGATTTACGCTGCCATGTGGGGAAGTGTGCGAATTTTCTGTAGGATATTCTACATTGAGAGCTAAGATATTAATAGGCGCCTTGTGGCCTCTATAGGTTGAAATACTACGTGTGGCGCGATACTCGGCTTAAGGTGTAGCCGACGGTTTGAGGTACTTGGGCGTTTTGCTATTAGTCGATAATCGTCGCGAGGTATGTGAACCTCTTCCTATCTTTTCCGGCATGATATATGTATAACTATGTAATACGGTGAGCGTCGTGTGTTAATTGTATTTGATTGGTTTAAAACATAAAGTGTTATAACGGCTTTATGGGAAGTTGGTTATAACTTTATGTAGATAAGAAAATGCTTTGTGATTGTTAAAAGGTAACTGATTTGACTTATAACTGACTTGATGTGTGATAATAAAGAACTTGAAGTCTTTCATTAAGAAACCCTTTTTGAAAGGAGAGTAATACTTGGTTTTGAGAACTTAAGAGTTATACTAGCTTTTTGGGAAGTTAGGTATAACGTCTAAAAGAGATAAAAAGAATGGCTATTTGATCTTAGAAGTTAAGAGACTTGATCTTATAAGATAAGAGACTTAACTTAATTAAATTGATTTGAAAGTTGTAAGATGTGTGAAACCTCATTCGTGAGTAATGAGTACTTGGTTTTTGAAAGGAATAATGTTTTACTGATTTCGGAAATCAGAATGTGTATCGACAAACCACTGCAGCGCTAATAAAGGAAAATGTATTGAATAATTAAGTATTATTAAAACCAGTAGAAACCTCCATCTGCATAGAAGCTAAGATGAGACAAAATGATATTACATTTCCTAGATCATGGCTGCTTAATAAGATTGATTATGAACAAGAATAACCTACTCGCCTAGGGCATATGTTACTCAATTGTTTTAAAAGAGATTAAGACATTGAACTATGAAACTTTTCTAAAAAGAGACTTGTGTAATTGAAATTAGGCAAACTGGAACTTTAGGGAAAAGAAAGGCATTGCGTTGTCTTAAAATGGTTTAAAACATAAAGTGTTATAACAGCTTTATGGGAAGTTGGTTATAACGACCTTATGAAAACAAAAGAAGGGTTTTATCATTGGTTTTAATATGGTGACTTGGCTTTAAAAAGAAAAAGTGTTTTGGTCTAAAAAGAAGGCATGGTGTTGCCTTAATTTGGTTTTAAAAAGGAATTTAACGTACGTAGTACTTTAGGGTTAAAACCCGGACCTTGGCATAAAATGAAAATACTTTGAGTTGTGAAACTTGCCTATGCTTGTTGTTGTGAAACTTGCCTATGCTTGTTGTTGTGAAACTTGCCTATGCTTGTTGTTGTAAAACTTGCCTATGCTTGTTGTTGTGAAACTTGCCTATGCTTGTTGTTGTAAAACTTGCCTATGCTTGTCGTGATAGCCTTTGTTGTGCAAGAATTGTGTTTCTATACTACCGCGCCTCTCGATGGAGGGTCGGTTGACTTGTTGAGAACTTATTTGGACGTCTTGTGATGTGGAGAAATTCCACGATGCGTTCGCATTGGTAGTGTTACTTTGCCGATCGCTTTGGACATACCGACACGATCGTGGCGCACGGGTATTCTTCCATTTTGATGCTGCATTATTGTTTCCCTTTGGACATAATGACACGATGCGTAGCGCACGGGTATGCTTCCATTTGGAATCTTTGTCTTATTGTTTCCGTTGGACATCTCGACACGATCGCGTAAGCGCGGGTATGCTTCCATTTGGAATGTTGTCTTAGTGTTTCCTTTGGACATCACGACACGATCGTAGCGCGCGGGTATGTTCCCATTTGGATTCTTTGTCTTGTTGTTATCATATCATAGATTGCCGTGGTGAGGAAGGAATTCCACGCGCACGAGTGATGATTTGGAGCGTGAGTCCACGACTTAATATATTTGTTTATATGTTGTGTCTTGTAGTTTGGTTATCATACATGTCTCCTGCTTATTTAGATCGCTATGATTTCATTTCTGATGTTCTGATTTCACATACTTAGTACTGTTATCTTGACCTCCTTCGGAGCCGTTCATCTGCAGTAAGTACATCTGTTGTCGATCCCCGCGTTTAGGATCTCATTTCAGCGTCTTGGGAAGCTCCGTTCCTTGGAGGCTTATCTTTGGTATGTTACCCGAGTGCAGGTCCTTGTACATTCAGGGTATGGCGGCCCTGTCCGTCATAGTTGTTACATAAATCTTATAGGTGCAGAGTTGTTGTAAGCGGGGTTGTAAGGATTATGCTTGCTCAAATGTCTTTATGTATATATGCTAAAAGGCAAGCTATTTTGGTTGCTTTGTTTATTTATCATGTCTCTTAATTTATGTTCATGTTTTTATTTCCACGATTTTCTCCGATGTTGTATCACTAGGGTGCCCGGTAAGGCACGATCCACGGGCCCGGTTGGTCGTGACAAAAGTGGTATCGAGCGATTAGTCCTCGGAAAGTGTCTACAGGCAGTCTAGTAAGTCTTGATTATCGGTGTGTTGTGCACCACATCTATAATGAGGAGGCTATAGGACATTTAGGATTTGTTTACATTCTTCTCATTATGAGATCGTGCCTTAGAGCTGTGTTGTAAGTTGGAACACTCTGACGTATCTCGTTTTTACAAGTTATGCCTCCGCGCAAGGCAACCCGCCCGAGGCGGCAAGGCAGAGAGGAGATACGAGTAGAAGCGGCGATCTACGAGACCGCGATACACGAACCTCGATCCTACAGTGAGGCGAGAGATGGGTTACAAGGAGATGGCCCGATTAATGGCGAGTTGTGGCGAACTTGAGAGGATAGCCGGATCAGCAGTTCGATCCAGTAGCACCCATGGTTCACCCCGAGCGATTTGAGACTACGGGATTTTCGAGTTGTAAGCGCCCGAGTTTTATGGGTCGAGGCACGAGGATGATCCGCGAGTTCATCAAGCGATTCTGGATCGTAAAGTGATCGAGGCATCGGAGACCGAGTCGGTGGTCTAAGTTCACATCGATGCGTGATACCGCTGATCGGTTTGATTCGTGGGAGCTATCGGGAGAGCATGACTTCCGATCGTTTGGGACGAGTTCTCGAGACATTTCTTGCACATTTCTTGCCTCGCGGATGAGAGGGCTCGGTAAACAGATTTTTGGTGTTGCGCGAGCAGGCGTCTGGTTCGGGAGTACAATGTGGAGTTCGACTCATTGGCGATGCGTCCGCGTTAGTAGCTAGTATGGAGGATCGAGTGCACCGATATGTTCTGGGCTCGATGATTACCTAGCGAGAGTTGTTCGGTGTAGCTCTTGACCGGGCATGGACATTGCCGCATGCGAGCTTATGCACTTGGAGGTGAGGAGCGGAGAAATCGGCGAAATGACCAAGGTCGAGAAGAGGCGAACACAGGTCCTTTGGTGACTTTCGAGGCGGACCGCCTCGGAGAACTAGTTATGCGCCTCCGCCCGATGAGTGGTCCTCCACAATCTTGAACATCCAGAGTATTCGGGAAGCGGTCAGGGCTCGAGGTTGATTTTCGGGGGAGTAGGGGTGTTAGCCAGAAGCCACCCTACCGTTGTGACCGTGTGGTAGACTCCACAGCGGGAGTGTCGTGCTAGTCCGGGAGTTTGTTTTACATGCGCCAGCAGGCCATTTTGGGAGCTGTCCAGAGTGTGTATTTGGTAGGATAGCACACACTACGAGATCGATTGCGGGTTCTTCACCTTCCACGACTAGGCGGGATGTTCATACACCGGCGGCCACGGTAGAGTCGCGGTGGAAGTTCCCGATTTAGCGGTCCTTGAACCGCCTACTTTGGTATATCCTTAACCTCTAGAGACTTGTATGTATCGATGCTATGATAATGTGTTAAGTGTTATGTTCGGATAGCTTTGTGCTAAAATGTGATTTAGAAACACAGTTAGTGAAAAGGGTAAGCTGGGGTGAGAAATGATGAACCTTAGAATTTTCTGATTGAGACCTTAGATGTAAGGCCGTCTTGAGTACAAGATCTTGCGGGTGATCTTTGTCGAATGTATAATCATGCGCAGAGTAATTGTGGGAAATTTCCTTGGGTAGTGTAAAATGGAAGTGGTAGCTTTCATGACTGTAGAAGTAAGATTGTTAGGATCGGGAACAAGAGCGTGATGCGTAAGTGGGTCGGGTTGGGGCCATGTTGAGGGCCAACCCGCGGCGGTTTCAAAGTGGGGTCGACTTTGGGTGGTCCCGCGGTGGTAAGTCACGAGGTGCTAGGCCCGTGATTAGATAACCATCGTATGAGTTCGTGGATATGTTCGACGAGCGGATCGTGAAGGCGGGAATGACCTTAAGGGAGATTGAAGCTAGTAAGATGACCAAGTTTGGAGGTGGTGACTCAAAGTTTTGGGAAAGCGATGTTGAAGTGTGATGCGTATACTAGAGGAGTTCAAGTGTCAGGAAGGGCACGACGAGTAAGGAAGGAAGAGAGCGTGTGATATTTCGTGGCGGTGTGGCGTTGGCAACTTGTTAGAAGAACTTCATCGTTACCTGTCTTGAGAAGGAACATTCGGGACGAATGTTTCTAAGGAGGGAGAATGTTATACCAGTATTTCCAGTATATGCGTGAGGCGTGCGTATACAATTTGAGCCTTAAAGTAGGCATAGGTTGAATTTGTGCATAACTACCAAAAGGAGTCGTTTTCGGCGAAGCGTTTCCACTTTCGTAGGAAAATTCGGCTATGTCAATAATAATTTTTGCGGATTTTTAGAGGCGTAACATTTTGGACCAGCGGGAGGGTGACATGTGTCACCTCGCATTGGAAAACTTGGACGGCAACTTTGGGCGATTGGGTCTTGTGTAGTAGGTAGGATATTTTGTGCAAGTTGTGTGGTAGATGGATAAGGTACACATGGTTGAAATCTAGCCCTACACTTGCCTTACACTTGGAGTGATCTTGGCCATTGGTTGGCCATGGCTTGACCTATAAATACCCCTCTAAGTTGATGAACTTCTTCATCCTAAAATTGTTCTAAGTCTTGAAAAATCCTCCCCTCTCCCTTGAGCTTTTCGTCAACACCCTCTCCCCTCTAGCCTAAGTGGTTGGTGAGGCCTCCACTGCCTGGCCGAAAGTATCCCACTCCTTGAGGTGCTAGCCGTAGGGTACCCCACTGCTAGTTGTTTTCGTATAATACCCTTGTTGTGGTATAGAAATACTCTCTAGTATTGTTATAATGCCCTAATACCTTGGCCCAAATACCTTGTAGTATTTCCCAAGTTACACATCTAAAGCCAGAAAATACTATTATACTTCCTCGATCACAAACGAAACCCTAAGGAAAACCCATAGTCGGTTGAAGTGTTTAAGTAAGTTGCGAAGAACTTCTAAGGGTTGTTGGAGGCGGATTGGGCGCCGGAGTAGGAGCTAAACGTTGTTCGGGATCGACATATAACTTGGATAATTTTGGGCTTATCGAGGTAAACACTCTTGACATACATTGTAATTGGGAATTACATGTTGTAGGAGTATATAGTTAAAGTATACTATATATAGAAATGATCATAATTGTGCGGCAATGTCTTTTGACTTAAGCTGAATTTAAAGAAAGCGAGCGTAATTACATAGGGCTGTATTCTGATGAACTTGTGTAGTATTCGTGAGTAGAATTGTACGTCAGGTTAGGCGTGCAAACCCCACTGGTTGGCTTGGTAGCGGCCTCGATAGAGGAGAGATTTCTGTTGTTGCGGGAGAAGTCTTTGCCAATTTTTGTAGGATATTCTACATTGAGAGCTAAGATATTAATAGGCGCCTTGTGTCCTCTATAGGTTGAAATACTCGTGTGGCGCGTCTACTCGGCTTAAGGTGTGGCCAAGCGGTTTGAGGTACTTGGAGCGTTTTGCTATTAGTCGATAATCGTCGCGAGGTATGTGAACCTCTTCCTATCTTTTCGGCGTGATATATGTATAACTATGTAGTGCGGTGAGCGTCATGTGTTAATTGTATTTGATTGGTTTAAAACATAAAGTGTTATAACGGCTTTATGGGAAGTTGGTTATAACGACTTTATGTAGATAAGAAAATGCTTTGTGATTGTTAAAAGGTAAGCGGTTGACTTATAAGCGACTTGATGTGTGATAATAAAGAACTTGAAGTCTTTCATTAAGAAACCACTTTTGAAGGAGAGTAATACTTGGTTTTGAGAACTTAAGAGTTATACTAGCTTTTTGGGAAGTTAGGTATAACGTCTAAAGAGATAAAAAGAATGGCTATTTGATCTTAGAAGTTAAGAGACTTGATCTTATAAGATAAGAGACTTAACTTAATTAAATTGATTTGAAAGTTGTAAGATGTGTGAAACCTCGTTCGTGAGTAATGAGTACTTGGTTTTGAAAGGAATAATGTTTCTTGATTTGAATCGAATGTGTATCGACAAACCAACTGCGGCGCTAATAAAGGAAAATGTATTGAATAATTAAGTATTATTAAAACCGGTAGAAACCTCATCTGCATAGAAGCTAAGATGAGACAAAATGATATTACATTTCTAGATCATGGCTTAATAAGATTGATTATGAACAAGAATAATCTACTACTAGGGCATATGTTACTCAATTGTTTTAAAAGAGATTAAGACATTGAACTATGAAACTTTTCTAAAGAGACTTGTGTAATTGAAATTAGGCAAAGCTGGAACTTTAGGGAAAAGAAAGGCATTGCGTTGTCTTAAAATGGTTTAAAACATAAAGTGTTATAACGACTTTATGGGAAGTTGGTTATAACGACCTTATGAAAACAAAAGAAGGGTTTTATCATTGGTTTTAATATGGTGACTTGGCTTTAAAAAGAAAAGTGTTTTGGTCTAAAAGAAGGCATGGTGATCACCGTAATTTAGTTATAAAAGGAATTTAACGTCGTAGTACTTTGAGTTAAACCCGGACCTTGGCATAAAATGAAAATACTTTGAGTTGTGAAACTTGCCTATGCTTGTTGTTGTGAAACTTGCCTATGCTTGTTGTTGTGAAACTTGCCTATGCTTGTTGTTGTAAAACTTGCCTATGCTTGTTGTTGTGAAACTTACTATGCTTGTTGTTGTAAAACTTGCCTATCTTTGTCGTGATAGCCTTTGTTGTGCAAGAATTGTGTTTTATACTCCGCCTCTCGATGGAGGGTCGGTTGACTTATTGAGAACTTATTTGGGCGTCTTGGCGGTGGAGTAATTCCGCAGATGCGTTCGCATTGGTAGTGTTACTTTTCTTTGATCGCTTTGGACATCACGACACGATCGTGGCGCGCGGGTATGCTTCCATTTTGATGTTGCCTTATTGTTTCCCTTTGGACATCGCGACCGCGATCGTAAGCGCGGGTATCTTCCATTTGGAATCTTTGTCTTATTGTTTCCGTTGGACATCGACACGATCGTGCGCGCGGGTATGCTTCCATTTGGAATGTTGTCTTAGTGTTTCCACTTTGGACATCACGACACGATCGTAGCGCGCGGGTATGTTCCCATTTGGATTCTTTGTCTTGTTGTTATCATATCATAGACTGCCGGCGGTGAAAGGAATTCCACGCACAGTGATGATTTGGAGGCGTGAGTCACGACTTAATATATTTGTTTATATGTTGTGTCTTGTAGTTTGGTTATCATACATGTCTCTGCTTTATTTAGTGCTATGATTTCATTTCTGATATGTTCTGATTCACATACTTGGTACTGTTATCTTGACCTCCTTGAAGTGCGTTCATCTGCGGTAGAATCGTCATTGTCGATCCGCGTTTAGGATCTCATTTGCGTCTTGGGAAGCTCCGTTCCTTGAGGCTTATCTTTGGTATGTTACCACTGAGTGCAGAGTCCTTGTACATTCGGGGTATGGCGGGGCCACTGTCCGTCATAGTTGTTATTCATAAATCTTAGAGGTTTGTAGCTTTGTTGTGGCGGGGTTGTAAGGATTATGCTATTCAAATGTCTTTATGTATATATGCTAAAAGGCAAGCTGTTTTGGTTGCTTTGTTTATTTATCATGTCTCTTAATTTATGTTCATGTTTTTATTTCCATTGATTTTCTCGATGTTGTATCACTAGGGTGCTCGGGGTAAGGCACGATCCGGGCGGGTTCGGGTCGTGGCGAGGTGGTCCGTCGGCGATCTCTCTTTGCTACGGGCGTCACGAAATGCGGGGCCACAGTGCGCCTCGAATATCTGGCTATCAGGGGCGGTGTAGGAGTGCTCACGGTGGTGTGGTGCAAATCTAGGCTCTGTTGAGGCGCCCACCACGATAGCTACCAAAAGACCTGCCGTCACAGTGTCTTACCTGCTGCTGTCTGTCGGACCGTCGGCCTCTACGCTCGCCGCATCAGTGCATGAGCTGCGTGCGGGTAATATCCATACACGGAAGAGCCACACCGCATGAACTTCGGCCATATAATCATCTAGCGGTGGCGTAGCGATGCACTCTCCTCATATCTGCTGCAGCGCGAGGGACATGCTCGAGCCAAGAATCAAACTCAAATTTGTACTCCTGGCGTGCGTCCTCTGTCGGCAACAAAAATCTGCCGGCGTGCCTCGCCGTGCAGTGGAGGCAGAAATGAGTGAGAAAGGCCTCGAGAACTCGTCCCAGTAGGCTGGGACGCGTGCACTCCGGGATAACTCGCGAATCAAACCAATCATTGCGGTATCACGCGACCTATGGGAACCGAAGATCACGGACTCGTTCTGCGAAGCCTTGATCACTCGCGTGATCCTCTGCGGCGGATGAACTCCTGCGGATCATCCTCGGGCCTCGACCGTAGAACTCGGCGGGCTCTGACTCAAAAATCCGTAGCCATGGCTATGCGATCTCGGGTGAACCACGGTCTGTTGGGTGGGCTATTATTACACCGGAATTTCGGGATATGTTTATAGAGCGTGCGTAAGAACTCAACAATGTTAAGGTTTGTGAGTAAAAACTTATCGAATTTTGGAATTTGTCGGAAAGCGAAATATTGCGACGAGCGGGAGG
Source organism: Przewalskia tangutica (assembly GCA_029844215.1). NCBI lineage: Eukaryota > Viridiplantae > Streptophyta > Magnoliopsida > Solanales > Solanaceae > Przewalskia > Przewalskia tangutica. Next base: position 63,017,585 of record CM056720.1, read on the forward strand.
CGACACGTGTCACCCCCGTAATGGTCTTGGACAAAATTATGATGGAGAAATGGTCATTTGACCATAATTTAAAAGACCAAGTCTTGCAAATGGCTTAGCTTGACATGGTTGACTAAAAGTCGAGGCGACAGCTGGGATCCGTGTGAAACTCATCTAGGCCAACGATTGTGTAGATCTTGACCTCATAGTATTATATATGTGTTCTAGTAGCAAGACAAGGCTTTTTAACACTTAGTTAAATTTTCAAGAAAACCTTGAAGAGCACAAGGAAGCTCTCGGCTTTGAGGGGATTTTCAAGATGAAAATTTTCAATTGTTGTCCAATAATTCCCACTTTAAACCAAGGTACCTAAGGGTGTAGTAAGTGTTTCTCAATAAAAGATCCGGAAATGTGGTGTTTTCGTATTAGTCATGGCGAAAACCTAAAGGGTTATTCAACTTTGAAGTTGAAACTTGAAGATGAGTCTTTTATAAGCTTCAGGGTTGCTTGGAGTGAATTGGAGCGTCGAAAGGAGGAGCTAAAGTTGCTAAGGAAGCGACTTGTGATCTTGGATCATAATTGGGCTAATTGAGGTATAATCTTCGTTTTACTTTTGTAATTGAAGATTTCATGTTATGATAAGTTATAAGTGATCATGTGATTTGTGTTATGAAGTTTGATAAGTGACATGGATTGTAGAAGCCTAGAGCAGAAAGGACATGATTAGCCTTTTGAAATTGAAATACAATTTTGGTGCGTTTATTAGAATCGTCGCATGTTTACCTCTTGAGGATTGTAGTAGTTATGTCGATTGCGGCTTGATATCATGTTATACTAAACCACTTGGATTAAAAGGAATTGGAAAGCGATTTTTATTGTTGCGAATTGACATTATAGTTTAGACTAGTTTGTTATCGTTTGTGGTGAGCGATTGAAATTTGTTTGGTTATTCATTGTATTGAACAACCTTATAAATTGTGGTGAGCCAATTGGGGTTGTTTGGTTATTGTATTCGGCCTTGAAAAGGTGGCAAAGTTAGTAAAAACAAAGGAAGTCTTTGTCAGATTTTCCGTAGAATTTAGTGACTTGCACTTGGAATATTCTACGTTTGAAACTAGAAGTTAATAGACGTACTATGGTCATTATAGGTTGGCATACTACGTACGGCGATTGGACTTAGCAAGTGGATCAAACCGAAGAGGTATGTGGAACTTTCTTATCTCTTGAGCATGATTAAGTTGTAAATGTATAGTACGGTAGACGTACAAGATTTTGACAATCTAGTCTATTTGATATCCTTGGCTTATTTTAAGAATGCCCGAGGTGGTTGAGTTAGGAATTAACTCACTTGTTTAATTATTAAGGATATCTTGGTTTTCAAAAGTTAAGAGACTTTAAGTATGTTGAAAGTATTTTGATACTTGTTTTGTTGGAAAGTTTAAGTCTCTTGGTTAAAAAGAAGTATGTAAGTTGCTAATGTATAAAGCTAGTATAACGGCTTTATGGGAAGTTGGTTATAATAGCTTTATGGAAAGTTAATAAGAGAATGGTTTACTCTTAAGTAATTTAAGCATGATAAGGGACTTGAAGAGTTTTAAAGAATGTGACACTTGTTTCGTTTTAAACGAATAAGTCCACTTGGATAGGAAATTGTACTTGACTTAGGTATAAAGTGAATATAACGATTTTATGGGGAGTTGGTTATATTGGCTTTATGGAAAGATAAATGGCTTGATTTATTTGAAAGGCAATTTGATTTAAAGGCATCAATTGCCTAAGGCTTTTACGAGAGAAGAAGTCACTTGATTTAGAAGCCTAATTTTATTTCTAAAAGTATTGTGACTTGTCTTGAAAAGGAAATTGTAACTTGATACTACGGTTATTAGTATCTTGGAAGTTTTATAATGAAATGAGTCATTTTGAAAGAATAGAAATGCGTAGTACTTTGGGTTAAATTCGGATTTTTATAAAGAACATGTTAGTGCCTTAAGTAAACTAAAATGAGAGTGTATATGAAACAAAATAATAAGAAGTTAGGAATTGCTTAACTTATATATTATATGATAAGCGGTAGTGCTTATGTTATGTGTAATAGCGGATTTGTGCTAGTAGTTCGATAATAATTGCGAGTCGTTTCGGGTTTGTGGAATTGCATTTTAGTGGATTTGCTACCCACGATGCGAGGAATACCTCATGCAGTCCGTAGGGCTTATGCGGGTGAAATAGTCCCGTGCGGGCGGGTCCGACCTATGCGAGAATACCTCATGCGAGTCGTAAGGGCTTATGCGGGTGAAATAGTCCCGTCGAGGAATACCTCATGCGGGTCCACGCGATCTATGCGGGTGAAATAGTCCCGGGAATAGGATTGCTTAATGATCTGCGGACGGTGGTCTGTTTTGATCGTGAGCTTCTACTTTATATTGTAAGTATACACTATTTACTCTCATTGTTAGTAAGGCCTGATTATCTTTATTAATTGAGTATCATACATGTCTCGATTTTATTATTAGACTTATGATTTCATTCTGATACTTCGATTTCACATATTTGGTACATGTTGTCTTGACCTCGCCTTGAGCTGCGTTAAATCTGCGAGTAAATGCTGAGTTCTTGATCCTCGCTCTTAGGATCTTGTTATTGTTGAGAAGCTCCTTTATTAGGAGGCTTATCCACAGTATTATCGGTTATTGTACATTCGGGGTATGGCGGGGCCTGTCACTTGAGTTGTTATTCTTAGAGTGCGTAGTCACATTGTGGATGGGTTGTAAAAAAAAATGTACTGTTCTATTTCTGGATTGAGTATATTTTTACGGAAGGTGGCCTTATCGGCTAGCATGTTGTTAATTTATGTTTAAGTATTTTTTTAGTTGTGTATGTTCATTGCTATTCTCGATGTTTAGAAAGGGTGCCCGGGTAGGGCACGATCGCGAGCTTGAGTGGTCGTGACAAAGTGGTATCGAAGCGATTAGTCCTCGGAAAGTGTCTGAGGCGTGTCTAGTAGAGTCTTGATTATCGGTGTGTTGTGCACCACATCTATGTCGAGGATTGCGAGACATTTAGGATTAGTTTCCATTCTTCTCACTCTAAGATCGTGCGATAGAGCTGTATGGTTAGGGTCGTCTTTCCCTAACAAGTTATGATTGTTTGCAGCTACGAGAAAGGCAGCAGTGACCCAGGAAGGATTATGTGGATTGCGTATCCAGGTTGGTAATGTTTGTAGTATAGTTGGTATTGTGACATCTGACTATACGGATTTATGTTGGGGGTCACGTGTGTGTTGCCTAGGATGATTTTAGATTACCGAGTTGGGTAAGGACTAAATAAATCAGGAAGGTATGGCGATTAAGGAACTCTCGTCAAGGTTTACGTGCTAATTTGAGATAATTAGGTGATGATGAGATGTGTGAGAATGTAATGGACCCTTAGAAGTTAATTAAGAGACTAAGTGGAAGACTAGGTTAGCAACTTAAGCTCGTGGTATGCTTAAAGGGAATTATCTGGCGAGATCCGGATGAAGAAAGTATGGTTGTTGTGGTCAAGACAACACGACTATGATTTCTGAGAAGTTTTTGTACCGATTGCGGGGGTGATAAGTTAGGCTTGGGCATGGAAATTGCGAGCACGAGAATGTGATAACCGTCGAGACCTTAGGTATATAGGGCTTCTCGGGTAGTAAAGTTAAGTCGGACCAGGGTAAGAGTTAAGTGCGGCCTTGAGTCGAGTTGAGGACCTATTAAGTGCCCATAGCTTGAAATGAAATGGGATTAGTTGGTAGTAGTCACTCGTGGCGAGTCACGAGTGTAAGGCCAAGTCTAGTTAATCGTTTTATGGGTTCGTGGGCGCATTCCACGGAACCAGTTGCGAGCGGAATGGGCCTTGTATTGTTTAATTTAGTAACTCGAGATTGGAGACCGGATCGATATGAAGGCTATGTACGTGCGCTAAAATAAGTTTGGGAGTGCGGAAAAATGCGACCGATGAAAAAGAGAGCAACAAGTGTAAAGAAATAAAGCACGAATCCATGAGAACGCTTTGGGGTGATCACGCGTGAGTGATGGGTGGTAGCGGCGAGTAGATAATAATTACGGTAACGATACGATCGTTGGACCTTAGCGAACCTAGCGGTATTGTTATGTGACGTTGAGGTCATTATGAGTCTGACTAGTTGGCCTCTTGTGATGCCAGCGTGGACTAGAGAGATTGATTTGGTACGATTTTCCGATGGCGGTTATCAGTGGAAAGGAAGAGAAGTGGTGGTAACGATGAATTATTCTTCCTTCTTTGACATAATTGTTTTTAATAAGTCTGTGTGATTTGTTCATTTGAGGTGGATTGAGGCAGAAAGTAGTAATAATTGAATTTAAAGAAATTTATGTTAAATGCCCTTGGAGGTACTTGGAGTTGGTTTGGTGTGGCGGTCAGGGCCACGACCTTCGAATAATTTCGGGAAAATGTGCAAGGCATGAATAAATAAATGCAGTCTTTGCGGTGGAAAGTGAGGAGCATCTTTGGTATGTTTTGAAAATCTACCACGACTTTAAGGCGGTGCGTGATGATTAGATATTTCTTGGACGCGAGAGGACCACTGTGATTAGGGTTGCGACTCGAAGGAAGGTTTATTAAGGAGATAAGTTCTCTCCCCATGTAAGAGCGATTTGCGTATTATGGGGTTCACGTGTACCCGTGATGTTAGGCGAAGGATATAAGGCGGTAAGGTCTTGGTATCGTCGTGCCATAGGTTCTGATTGTGGATAGCAGTGGAAAAAGTGTTGGGTTGGAGTAATAAGAGCGACGTCTGAATTGGTCGAGGAAGTATCGTAAAGATATAAATGTAAGTTGCACGAGTCATGATTACCCAGGCGAGTGTAAAGACCATTAGTTGATAATGGGCGATAAGAACATTTCAAGAAAATGTGGTAACACCTAGTTATAGGCTCTCTGGCGGGAAAGAAAAGCAGGGTTACTACGTGGCGAGATCAAGAAACCTCCCCAAAAATGTGATTGTGATGAAGTCTTAGCGTGAGGCAAGCAAAGAATCAAATCTAAGTTTAGTGACCAAGTTTGGTTGCATCGGAGAAAGGAAAGCAGGAACCATAAGTGAGATTAAGGATACCGAATATTTGCGGGAATGAGAAAGACTTTCGATTATTGGAAGACAAGTTGACCACGACTACGATTCTAACTCCTCTGAAAGACTAGAGGTTAGGTTTTTATGATAACACGTTGGGTATTGGGCTAGGTTGTGTCTTTGGCGCAACCCGATAAGAGATAGAACCTATGTTTTCCGGTAGTTAGGGAAGCGGGAAAGAAAGTGCGCCACTCGCGATTTAAAGTTGGCGCGGTTAAATCATGCCTTGAAGATTTGGGGCATGGCGTATATCATACTTCATGTGGATACTTGTGCGGACCACAAAAGCCTCGGTATATCTGCGGTGAGCGGTAGAATTTGCGACACAGATGGTGGTTAGAGTTACTCGAGGATTGTGTTATTGATATCTATACCATCAGGGAAAGCCAAGGCGATTCTGAGATACTCTTTGTGGTGGACTAAGGGTAGTGCGCGGATGGGCGGCGGATAGGCGAGGATGTAGTGCGTAAGATTCTTGATTACCAAGCCTGGGGTTCGATTATTTGTTTCCAAGGTTAATGAAGTTACGATCAGGGAGGTTGCGAGTCTTCCATCGTTGGGGAAGTAAAGAGCGGCGATAGAGGATCGATTATGATCTGATATCGAGTTACGACTCTCAGGAGAGAAGAGATTGTTTGAGTAGCACCGGATGGGGTCTTATGAGATGAGATAGAGTGCGTGTACCGGTCTTTGCGGACTAGTCGGCGAGTTCTAGGGAGGCACGCGATGCTTATTGCTCACGATTGTTTGGGGCCGACTAAGTCGTGTCGTGGCCTCAGATGTATGTATGGGTAGGATGTCCGGAAGAGAGACATAGCGGAGTTTACTGCTTAGTGTCCGAGTTAGTAGCAGGTCATGGTTGTGTACCAAAAGCCCAGTGGGCTATTGCAGGCGATTGAAATCGCAACCTAGATATGAGAGGTAATTATTATGGATCTTGTTACAGGGTGGCATCGTACTCGGAGGAAGTGCGACTCCACAGGGTCATAGTAATTAAATTTGGCGAAATTTGTGTTCTTCGGATTGGGACCACTTACTCGGCTGAGGTTTATACTAGCTTGTATAGTAGAGAGATTGTGAGACTGCACGAGGTTCCTACGTTTATGATTACAGATAGATGAGCTCAGTTGCGGATAACTTCTGGAGGTTTTTTTCCAGAAAGGATTAGGGACCGCGGTGAGTCTCGGTGTTGCATTACACCCTCGGGCCAAGCGGTCGGCGAGCGTACTATCGAGCGCGAGGATAGGTTGCGGGCTGTGTTTTGATTCGAGAATAGCGGGAAGGTTAATTGCCTCTTGTCTTATTACGTGCGATAACGAATACCCTTCGATTTTGGTGGCGATGCGAGGCCTTGTATGAGAAGTGTAGATCGTCGGTCGGATGGTTCGACATGGCGAGGTTGATTATTTGGTCGGACTTGATTGGCGGGCTATGGATAAGCGAAGCTTATCGGGAAGATTGTAGTAAGCTTAGAGTCGCGAAGCTTTATGCGAATAGCAGATGATTTACGTGGGGTTGATTTGATATTTTGGTATGAGTATTGTTATGTGGCCAAGTGTGGCATTATTGTACGTAGGGGTTGTAAGGAGACTATGTCGCTATCTTAAGTTTGACTCAGAGAACATTCGGGGCGAATGTTTCTAAGGGGAAGAATGTTACACCGGAATTTCGGGATATGTTTATAGAGCGTGCGTAAGAACTTCAGCAATGTTAAGGTTTGTGGTAAAAACTTATCGAATTTTGGAATTTGTCGGAAAGCGAAATATTGCGACGAGCGGGAGGCGACACGTGTCACCCCCTTAATGGTCTTGGACGAAATTATGATGGAGGAAATGGTCATTTGACCATAATTTAAAAGACCAAGTCTTGCAAATAGCTTAGCTTGACATTGTTGACTAAAAGTCGAGGGCGGCAGCTGGGATCCGTGTGAAACTCATCTAGGCCAACCAATTGTGTAGATCTTGACCCTCATAGTATTATATATGTGTGCTAGTAGCAAGACAAGGCTTTTTAACACTTAGTTAAATTTTCAAGAAAACCTTGAAGAGCACGAAGCTCTCGGCTTTGAGGGGATTTTCAAGATGAAAATTTTCAATTGTTGTCCAATAATTCCCACTTTAAACCAAGGTACCTAAGGGTATAGTAAGTGTTTCTCAATAAAAGATCCGAAAATGTGGTGTTTTAGTATTAGTCATGGCGAAAACCTAAAGGGTTATTGACTTTGAAGTTGAAACTTGAAGATGAGTCTTTTATAAGCTTCAGGGTTGCTTGGAGTGGATTGGAGCGTCGAAATGAGGAGCTAAAGTTGTTAAGGGCGACTTGTGATCTTGGATCATAATTGGGCTAATTGAGGTATAATCTTCGTTTTACTTTTGTAATTGAAGATTTCATGTTATGATAAGTTATAAGTGATCATGTGATTTGTGTTATGAAGTTTGATAAGTGACATGGATTGTAGAAGCCTAGAGCAGAAAAGGACATGATTAGCCTTTTGAAATTGAAATCTGATTTTGGTCGTTTATTAGAATCGTCGCATGTTTACCTCTTGAGGATTGTAGTAGTTGTGTCGATTGCGGCTTGATATCATGTTATACTAAACCACTTGGATTAAAAGGAATTGGAAGCGATTTGTATTGTTGCTAATTGCGAATTGACATTATAGTTTAGACTAGTTTGTTATCGTTTGTGGTGAGCCAATTGGGGCTGTTTGGTTATTCATTGTATTGAACTACCTTATAAATTGTGGTGAACGATTGGGGCTGTTTGGTTATTGTATTCGGCCTTGAAAAGGTGGCAAAGTTAGTAAAAACAAAGGAAGTCTTTGTCAGATTTTCCGTAGAATTTAGTGACTTGCACTTGGAATATTCTACGTTTGAAACTAGAAGTTAATAGGCGTACTATGGTCATTATAGGTTGGCATACTACGTGCGGCGATTGGACTTAGCAAGTGGATCAAGCCAGAAGAGGTATGTGGAACTTTCTTATCTCTTGAGCATGATTAAGTTGTAAATGTATAGTGCGGTGAGCGTCTGAGATTTTGACAATCTAGTCTATTTGATATCCTTGGCTTATTTTAAGAATGCCCGAGTTGTTTGAGTTAGGAATTAACTCACTTGTTTAATTATTAAGGATATCTTGGTTTCAAAAGTTAAGAGACTTTAAGTATGTTGAAAGTATTTTGATACTTGTTTTGTTGGAAAGTTTAAGTCTCTTGGTTAAAAAGAAGTATGTAAGTTGCTAATGTATAAAGCTAGTATAACGGCTTTATGGGAAGTTGGTTATAATAGCTTTATGGAAAGTTAATAAGAGAATGGTTTACTCTTAAGTAATTTAAGCATGATAAGGGACTTGAAGAGTTTTAAAGAATGTGACACTTGTTTCGTTTTAAACGTATAAGTCCCTTGGATAGGAAATTGTACTTGACTTAGGTATAAAGTGAATATAACGATTTTATGGGGAGTTGGTTATATTGGCTTTATGGAAAGATAAATGGCTTGATTTATTTGAAAGGCAATTTGATTTAAAGGCATCAATTGCCTAAGGCTTTTACGAGAGAAGAAGTCACTTGATTTAGAAGCCTAATTTTATTTCTAAAAGTATTGTGACTTGTCTTGAAAAAGAAATTGTAACTTGATACTACGGTTATTAGTATCTTGGAAGTTTTATAATGAAATGAGTCATTTTGAAAGAATAGAAGTACGTAGTACTTTGGGTTAAATTCCCGGATTTTTATAAAGAACATGTTAGTGCCTTAAGTAAACTAAAATGAGAGTGTATATGAAACAAAATAATAAGAAGTTAGGGGATTGATTAACTTGCTTATATATTTTATGATAAGCCGGTAGTGCTTATGTTATGTGTAATAGCCGGATTTGTGCTAGTAGTTCAGTAATAATTGCGGGGTCATTTCCCGGGTTTGTGGCATTGCATTTTCCGTGGATTTGCTACCCACGATGCGAGGAATACCTCATGCGAGTCCGTAGGGCTTATGCGGGTGAAATAGTCCCGTGCGGCGGGTCCGACCTATCGAGGAATACCTCATGCAGTCGTAAGGGCTTATGCGGGTGAAATAGTCCCGTGCGAGGAATACCTCATGCGGGTCCACGCGATCTATGCGGGTGAAATAGTCGGGAATAGGATTGCTTAATGATCTGCGGACGGTGGTCTGTTTTGATCGTGAGCTTCCTACTTTATATTGTAAGTATACACTATTTACTCTCATTGTTAGTAAGGCACGATGTCTTTGTTAATTGAGTATCATACATGTCTCGGTTTATTATTAGACTTATGATTTCATTCACAGTACTTCCGATTTCACATATTTGGTACATGTTATCTTGACCTCGCTTGAAGTGCGTTAAATCTGCATGAGTAAAGTGCAGGTTGTTGATCCTCGCTCTTAGGATCCTTTGTTGTTGAGAAGCTCCTTTATTAGGAGGCTTATCCACAGTATTGTCGGTTATTGTACATTCGGGGTATGGCGGGGCCTGTCACTTGAGTTGATATTCTTAAGTGCAGTAGTCACATTGTGGATGGGTTGTAAAAAAAAAATGTCTTGTTCTATTTACGGATTGAGTATATTTTTACGGAATGAGGCCTTATCGACTATCCTGTTGTTAATTTATGTTTAAGTATTTTATTTAGTTGTGTATGTTCATTGCTATTCTCGATGTTTCTGAAAGGGTGCCCGGGTAGGGCACGATCGCGAGCAGGTCGGAGTCGTGACAAGCTGCTGCGCATCGGCTATCCTCGTCGCCACGATCACGGCGATGGCGGGCATCTCTGTAACCCGTCTCATCGCTCCGGTGTGGGGTGGAGGTGCAGTCTTGGGGTCATCAGCCACTGCTGCGGCCCTAAACCCTGCTGGGGCCGCCGGCGTCGTAGAACTCGCCGTCTCGGTATAGGCGGGCACGAGCCTCGTGACTCGGTGTCTACTAGCGGCTCCTGCGCCTTGCCATACAGGCGGGTTGCCTTACGTGGAGGCATAAGCATTCTGAAAGGAATACGTTAGAGGTCGACTTATAACACGACTCTAAGCACGATCTGGTCGGAAGAATGAAACCAATCCTAAATATCCTATAGCCTCTCACGATTATTGGTGTGGTGCCTGCACAACAGATAATCAGACTTCTACTAGATACGGTCTGTAGACACCTTTCGAGGATTAACTGCTCTGATACCACTTTTGTCACGACCCGTTCGGGGCGTGGTAGTGCCTTACCGGGCACCCAGTAGTCGAACATCAGTAATCAGTGAATATAAAAACACAAGACATGAAACAATTGTAAATGAGACATATTTTATCTGAGAAAAGGGTGTCTTTCGGCATATATATATAAGAATCTGGCAGTTTACATCCCAACTGTACAATAGGACTACAGACCTCTAAGGAAGTAAACAACTATGGCGGGACAGGGCCCCGCCATACCCTGAATGTACAAAACTATCTACACAACAGGGAGATCGTACCCAAGTCGAGCCTCGGAGAAGATGGAGCTCACGACACCAAAGCAAAAGATCCTAAGGATGTGGATCTAGCACTGCTTTCCACCTGCGGCATGAGCGGCCCCAGGAGAGTCGATCTACAGTACCAAGTATGTGAAAGCGTAAAGTACTTAAATGAAATCATATCATTTTAAAACCAATTTTACAAATATGCGAAACAACCGATGTATGCGCATAGTGCCACATCATAAACAAGAGCAACAATAGGTAAAGCGCGAGGTCTTTTCTAGGCTGCGAATGATCGAGCGGGGCCAATCACCTATAGTATCATTATGCAAGCCTAATCACGGACTCCGTAGTCGCGCATAGGCCACCTAGGCGCGTGAGGTATCCCCGCGTCGAGGTAGCTACTCACCGGCATCGTCACGGACTCGTAGTCGCGTGGCCACATAGACCGCGTGAGGTATAACCCGCACACTAACACGGAACTCTCGTAGCTCCGCATAGGTCCCACTGGACCCGCGTAGGTATTCTCGAATCATGGTCCCGGACCGCTGAGTCTACCCCGCGTGGAGGCGACAACCCGGTATCATGTCAAGAGGTGAGTGATATAATACTAACATAACAACTTATCGTTAAACAACATAAGCACAAATAAGAATGACCTCTTTACACAAGCGTTACAAGATACTAACACACATAGCATCACAATATGTCTACTCATCAAAATCATCTTATTATACTTTTAAATCAATACAAGTCTTTTATAAACACACAAGTAAATTGTTCCTTTTATCTTCCTTAAGTCGTTATACCTAACTTCCCATAAAGCTAGTATAACTCTTAAGCTTTTAAAAAAACAAATATTCTTCTCCTTTCAAAAATGATTTATAATTCTTTTGTGACTTCAAGATTTTTATTATTAGGGCTTAAGTCAAAAGACATTGCCGTGAAACTACGTTCGATTAACACACGTCGTCTACCGTACTATATATATATTTTAAATCATGCTCGAGTATAGGAAGAATCACATACCTTCTGTGAAATCCACGCCAAGTCGGTATGTCGCGCGAGTATCAACCTATAATAGTCAATAACGTCTATCAGCGTCTAGACTATACTTGTAGAATATTCTAAGCGAGGGTTCTCTATTCTACGGAAAATTGGCACACTTCCCTACTAAGCTATACAAGTCTCTAAATACAGTCATATGTAAATCAGTTCTATCTCTTTAAATCTTACGATGTGATTATAGTTCAATTCTCTCTTTGTAATACCCTTCATGTAATTACAGTTCACTTCTCTTCTTTAATATCCTTCTAAGTGTTTTATACTTATTTCTATACTTCTACAGTATGTATTCTCCAATTACAATAGAAGGACAAGATTATTTACCTCGATAAGCCCAATATTATCCAAGATATAAGTCGGTCCTGAGCAAGGTTTAGCTCTGTCTGCACGCTCAATCCGCTCCAAGAAACCCTTAGAAGTTTCTAAACAACCTACTTTCTACTTCAACCAACTATGAAGTTTCTCTTAGGGTTTCGTTTAGTGACTATAGGGATACAAGGTAGTATTTCCGGATTCTACGTATAGAGGTAACTTTGGAAATACTAAAAGATATACGGCTAGGGTATTTGAGGATAATAACAATACTTGGAGAGTATTTTCTACCAAAGGGGGGGGGGATGGTGTTTCGGCTAGGGCACTTCAAGAGGGGGGATGGTGTTTCGGCTAGGGCACTTCAAGAGGGGGGGAAGAGAAGAGCTTTGGACGAAAGCTTGCTAAGGGGAGGGGGAAGTTTTTCAAGACTTGGAAAATATTTGTGGATGAAGAACTTCTTCAACTTAGGGGGGTATTTATAGGGCTTTCAAGGGCTAGGATGAAGGCAAGTGGAGGGCAAGTGGAGGGTGTGGATGCACCCAAGTGTCCTTATCCATCTACTACACAAAAATATCCTACCTAACCTTGACTTGTGCAAAGCCACAAAATCGTCCAACTTAGCCCATGTTGCCGTCCACTTGAGGGTGACAAGTGTCACCCTCTCGTTGGTCCAAAACATTTCATCTCTCGGAAAAATCCGCAAAAATTAGAAATGACATAGCCGTAATTTTCCCTTCGCAAGTTTTGTAAAACGTTTCGTCGGAAAACGATTCTTTTAGTGAGTTGTGCCCAAATTCGTCCTATGCCTAATCTTTAAGGCTTAACTTTGTCGTCATGCCTACGTACATACTCTGGAAATCTGAGGGTATATGATAAGTTTCATGTATGTTCGTGATTATCTCGATGTATATGTCACGACCGATTAGGACCGTGGTGGTGCCTTACCGGGCACCTAGTGATACAATATCAGTAATCAGTGGAACATCACGATCTGAGACATATTATGAAATATGAAACAATAATCTGAGAAAAACTTGCCTTTGGCATATATAAAAATGACAACTTTTTCAACATGAGCAGTTTAATCCTTTTTACAAACCACACACAAGATTACTACGGACCTCTACGAATGATATGACAACCGTGGCGGGGCGGGCCCGCCAAACCCACGAATGTAAACACTTACTACGACGGGGACTATATACGTGATAAGCCTCGAGAAAGCGGAGCTTCCAACGGCTGTGACCACGAGAGCTAGGATCAACGGCGGTGTACCTCGACTGCGGCATGACGCGGCCCGAAGGAGTCGATCAACAGTGCAAGTATGTGGCGAAAATACATCTGTAAATGAAATCATAGCGATCATATAAAGCGGGAGACATGTATGATAAGCAAACTACGATTTACAACAAAGCGATCGTGTCAAGTCGGGGACTCGCGCCTCAGTCATCACTCAAGTATAACAATGGGTCTCGGGCCCACAACATCAATCATGCCGTGGAATACCTTCGCCACTGCGGCGATCTATGATATAAAAGCACGAGAACACACGCATGAACACGGGTCCACGTGTCATAATAAAGCATGCGGGGGTAAATGCGAAGGCATGGCCGACTACTAAAAACCCACAGTACCAACAAGGTCATGAAGCGTATCATAAGATATGTCTGGGCCGTCACATGATCAAAGGCGGCCACTTGCCCATGATATCGATGTGCGCGTCTAACCCTGGAACTCCGCGACTCGCGTAGGCCAATCGTCGGCCCGCGTGAGGTATTCCGCGTCGGTAGCTACTCCGGCGTCGTCACGGACTTCGCGATCCGCGTAGCGCATGGACGCGTGCCCGTAAGGCGCCACGCTAACACGGAACTCTCGTAGCTCCGCATAGGCCCACAGGACTGCGTAGGTATTCTCGAATCATAGGTCCATCGACCCTTTGAGTCTACCGCGTCGGAGGCGACAACCCGGAATCATCTCGAGATGAGTGATGTAAAATACTAACACACGACTTATCGTTAAGCAACATAAGCACAAAGGAAACCCTTTACACAACATCACAAGATACTAACACACGTAGCATCCTAGCATGTTTACTTATCAATCAACAAGAAAGTATTACGGGCTATCACAAACCAACACAATCAAGTTATACACACGAGGTACTTTCTACTATATGCCAACAAGTTCGGGTTTTATCCCAAAGTACTTCATACATTAACTCTTTAAAGATCGTTACTTTCACAATGTCACACAATACAGTAGTATAAAATAGAGTGACTATCCTTTTAAAGTAAATCAATTACTTCTCTTTGTAAAATCAAGTAGCAACATTCTTTTCCAATGATCAAGTTTGCCTAATTTCCAATGTTCAATTTTATCAATTTAGAAAGTTTTAGTAGTTAATAGTCTTATTCATTTAAGATTATAATTATCCTTTAATCTATCTGAAACATAAGTCTTATATGTGAGTAGGATATTCTTATTTATAACAATCTTATTACAGTGACCGTGATCTAGGAAATATCATTTGTCTCATCTTAGCTTCTATGCGGATGGAAGTTTCTCTGGTTTTAATAATACTTAATTATTAAAAACATTTCCTCTTATAAACGCTGCGATGGTTTGTCGATACACATTCGATTTCCAAAATCGGTAAAACATTCTTAAGGCGTTATACCTAACTTTCCATAAAGCTAGCATAACTCTTAAGTTTTCAAAACAAATCAAGTATTACTTAACTTCTTTCGAAATGATTCAAAATCTTTTGAAATACTTCAAGTTCTTTATTAACACATAACACGCATGATTATAGTTCAAATCGATTACCTTTTTAAAAACCACAAGTATTTTCTTACCAACATAAAGTGTTATAACCAACTTCCCATAAAGTGTTATAACACTTTATGTTTTAAACAATCAAATACATTTTAGCACGTATGCGTCTCGTACTACATAGTTCACACATATCATGCTAGAAGAGATAGGAAGAGGTTCACATACCTCGCGGAGTATCGACTAATAGCAAAAGCGCTCAAGTACTTCAAACCGTCGGCTACTCCTTGCGATGGATCGCGCCATACGTAGTACTTGACTATAAGGCCACAGGTGCTTATTAACATTTAGATCCCGTAGAACATTCTCTAGAAAATTCGGCCTCCCCACGCATGACAGCGTAAATCTCCACCTCTAACGAGGCTACCAAGCCAACCAGGGGTTATACATCTAACCACTAGCGGTACAATTCTACTCCACGGTACTTCACAAATCTCTTGTGTCTACACCTAAGTAATTACGGTTCAAATCTTCTTTAAATTCAGCTTAAGTCAAAAGACATTGCCGATAACTACGTTCAGTTCTAAATATATAGTATACTTCAACTATATAGTCTAACAATCATGTAATTTCCAATTACAATAGAGGACAAGATATTTACCTCGATAAGCCCCATAATTATCCGAGTTTAAATGTAGGTCTGAGCAAGGTTTAGCTCTTACTCAGTGCGCTCAGGCCGCTCCAAACAACCCTTAGAAGTTCTAACCAACTTCTACTTATGACTTCAACTACGGGTGAAGATTTTCCTTAAGGTTTCGGTTTTGTGACCAGGAAGTATAATAGCATTCTGGGCTTTTTGTATAGGTATAACCTTAGAATACTACAAGGTATCTGGCTAAGGTAATTTGGGCATTATAACAATACTTTTGAGTATTTCTACCAAGAGAGGGGGTATTATATGAAAACAACTAGGCTAGGGGTACCCACGGCTAGCACCCCAATGAGGGGGTGTATACCCTCGGCCCCACTGGGGAGGTACTCGACGAGGGAAGGTGCTCTCGGCTAAGCCTCGCAAAGGGGGACGAAAACACAACAAGGGAGGAGAGTTTAACACTTAAAGATTTGTGGAAAGGATGAAGAATTCATCAAAGGGAGAGGGTATTTATAGGTCAGGGATGGCCAACCAAGGCAAGATCAATCCATGTGTTAGGCAAGTGTAGGGCTAGGATTTACCAAACACAAATATCCTACCTACCCTTGACTTTGTCAAGGCACAAAAAGCGTGCCTTACGCTTGTCCATTTCGTCCAAGTTGGGCGATTTCAAGCCACGATTGGAGGTGCCAAGTGGCGCCCTCTTGTTGGTCCAAAATGTTCGTCTCTCGGAAAAATCCATAAAATTTAAAAATGACATAGCGGAAATTCCCTACGAAAGGTGAAAGCGTTTGTAAAAGCGACTCTAGCAGGGTGTTGTGCACAAAATTAAATCGTGAGCCTACTTGAAGTTCGAAATTTCCTACGTGCGTTCCTGCGTACATACTGGAAATACGGGTATAACATTCTCCTCGCCGAAACATTCGTCCCGAATGTTCCTTCTAAGTCTCAAAACAAGCGCGCCCGATATAGTCTTCACTACTATACTTACGAGAACAAACACACCACATGCCACGAAACAAGCTGCGCCAAAATACTTATATCCAAGTACGAGAAACACCTCTAACATCACCACAACCGCTCTCCGAGTGCAAATATACTTCCTTCGTACTCTCTACAAAAGAAATGATCACATCTATGCTCGCCATACATGCTCGCTTCTCTCTTTACTC
Organism: Przewalskia tangutica; assembly: GCA_029844215.1. Lineage (NCBI taxonomy): Eukaryota > Viridiplantae > Streptophyta > Magnoliopsida > Solanales > Solanaceae > Przewalskia > Przewalskia tangutica. The sequence continues at coordinate 63,034,116 of CM056720.1, forward strand.
ATCGTAGATACCACTTTGTCACTTTGTCGCGAGCCTTGCTCCGACCCAACAAATGGTGCGGGCTGCTTGCGATCCGGAGGATGTCGTACACTCGAACTCTTACCACATTCGACACGGCGATTATCAAAACTGGGGTTACTATCTCTAACGTGGTCATCATTAGCGGGAACACTCTGGATGGATCTTGATACTTCCCGAACATCCTGTCTGAAAAGGCCGGACCTTTGCCTCTACGTCGGACGGCAAATGCTAACATAAAGGCAACGGCCTATCCTTCACATGAACTCACAAAGGCCCAAAGTAACTGGGCTAAGTCCTCTGTTTTCCAAAACTCGTCGCACCCAAACAGGGTGGTACTTTCGAAGACCGGCCGTCGGCTGAACTCTAAGCGTCGTCGCCGATTATCCGCCGCGATTTCTGAAGTGCCAAAACCTCTCCTAGACGACTTCCCTATCCATAGTCTGTTTGGAACAAGCTGAACCAACTATCTGCACCGCCAACATCGAACCAATCGGCCGCAACTTACACTTCCTACCGGGCTTCAAAGGGCGACATCCGAACATTGAAATGGTAGATCAAACACTACCTCCACGGGAGACAACAATCCCACAACTATCCACGAAATCAAACAACGGCGAGGCGAATGCGGTCTCGAGACTGCTGAGTTCCTAACCTGCACAGTAAACTTTTAGAAAGCGAAAATAGCCACAACACAGGCTTCATGCGACATAAGGTGAAGGTAGGCACCCGTGCAGCCTTTCAACCTTCGGATAACTCAACACGGTAGATAAGCGGTCGAGCGAAGAACACGCGATGGGCTGCCCCGTCGACGACCACCGGTCGAATGTCCACGAACTTCGTCTGTGGTTAGCGAACATGGGCCTAACACCCTCGTGACCCTACCTGGCGGGACCACCACAAACTGACCCGCGCCACAAAGCTGCGGGTTGACCGCAGCGTGGCCTCGGCCGACCCGGCAACGCGCGTCATACTAGCTCCCGGCGGAACAATCTCACTAATCACGTTACGAAAACCTGGCGGTCTTCTTAGCTCAACTACCCTCTTTCATTCCACACTACTAGGGACTGTCCCAACATAACTCACGTGCGTGCACTATGCACTCAGATAAAGTCAAACATAACACTACACCTTTTTCTCGAGATGGCCTCACCTCTAAGGTCTCTACGTATAAAGCTCTAAGGCTACTTTCTCTATCCCCCAATCTTACTCGGTTAAACAACCATGATTTCAAATCACAACTAACACCTTGCTATCGAACATAGCACCTAAGGTATACTCACTTATCACTATACAAAACTACAGAGGGTTAAGGATAGATCTATGTCTCTTCTTCACTCCCTTAGTCGTTCTAATCAAAACTGCCGTAGTGCGCAGCTAAGGGAGGTGACGAACTACCCACCGTCGAAGGCAAAGTCCTCCTACAAGGACACTCTATCGACAATGGACCACGGCGGTCATAGGTGCAACAAGTACCCGACTAAAAGCGACATTCCCGAGATGGCGTGCATCGCGATGACCGGAAGATGCGGAGTTCGACCAACTCCTGCGTGCCGAGCGTCACGATATCCATGGAAGACCACTGCGCTGGCGGAGGTGCATATCAAATCTGCTTTGGTGGCGACTTGCCTCGAAAGTTACCAAAGGACCTTCTTTGCTCGGCCTCTCTGCTGTCGCCCGTTAACCCGTCGATCTCTCGCTTCTCGGCTGCTGCGCAAGCCCGTACAGGCCATGCTCAAGCCCAATGAAGAATTACTCTTGCACAACCTCTTTTAGATAGTCCTCAAGACTCGCGGTACATCGGTATACTCTGCGGTAGCCAAATCTATAGCTAATGTGGTCGCCTCTTTGCAATCTAAATTCTGTTCGATGCGTGGGCGAAGGTTCAAATGTCATGGCGCGGTAGGAGGCTGCCGCCGTGCTAAACTCTATTTGGGGCTAGTGACGTCGCGAACTCCCGAATGAAGCACCACGGTGATGATTGGGCATGTGCCCACGTAACCTCTGTACTCTGCTCGCGGCTCGCCGTGCCTTGCCCTCACTGGGCGGGTTGCCTACGCGGAGGCATAGCGGTAAGGAAAGAAATCGTCGGAGGTCGACTTACAACACGGCTCTAAGGCACGATCTCGAGTGAGAAGAATAGAAACCAATCCTAAATACCCTATAGCCTCACGATTATTGGTGTGGTGCACACCGATAATCAAACTCTTGGATACGGTGCGTAGACACTTTCAGAGATTAAGCGCTCACGATACCACTTTGTCACGACCCGATTCGGACCGTGGGTGCCTTACCGGGCACCTAGTGATACAACATCAGTAATCAGTGAACATAAAGCGATACAAGACATATTATGAAATATGAAACAATAATCGAGAAAAACTTGCCTTTCGGCGTATATAAAAATGACAACTTTTTCAACATGAACAGTTTAATCCTTTTTACAAACCACCCCGCGATTACTACAGACCTCTACGAATGATATGACAACCATGGCGGGACGGGGCCCGCCAAACCACGAATGTAAACACTTACTACGACGGGGACTATACCACCGATAAGCCTCGGAGAAAGCGGAGCTTCCCAGCCTGGCTGTGACCACGAGAGCTAGGATCAACGGCGGTGTACCTCAACTGCGGCGTGAACGCGGCCCCGAAGGAGGTCGATTACAGTGCAGAGTATGTGGCCCGAAAATACATCGTAAATGAAATCATAGCGATCATATAAAGCGGGAGACATGTATGATAACCAAACTACGATTCTGACTAAGCGATCATGTCAAGTCGAGGACTCACGCCTCAAGTCATCACTCAAGTATAACAATGGGTCTCGGGCCACAACATCAATCATGCGTGGAATACCTTCGCCGCTGCCGCGATCATGATATAAAAGCACCAGGAACACACATGAACACGGGTCCACTGTGTCATAATAAAGCATGCGGGGTAAATGCGAAGGCATAGCGACTACTAAAAACCCACAGTACCAACAAGGTCATGAAGCGTATAATAAGATCTGTCTAGGCCGTTACATGATCAAAGGCGGCCACTTGCCCGCGATGTCGATGTCGCGTCTAACCACTGGAACTCCGCACTCGCGTATGCCAATCTCATCGGCCGCGTGAGGTATTCCCGCATCGAGGTAGCTACTCCGGCGTCGTCACGGACTTCGCGATCGCGTAGGCCACATGGACGCGTGCCCGTAAGGGCCTTGCTAACACGGAACTCTCGTAGCTCGCGTAGGCCCACAGGACTGCGTGAGGTATTCTCGAATCATAGGTCCATCGACCGCTGAGTCTACCCGCGTCGGAGGCGACAACCGGAATCATCTCGAGATGAGTGATGTAAAATACTAACACAACGACTTATCGTTAAGCAACATAAGCACAACAAAGGAAACCGCTTTACACAACATCACAAGATACTAACAACGTAGCATCCTAGCATGTTTACTTATCAATCAACAAGAAAGTATTACAGGCTATCACAAACCAACACAATCAAGTTATACACACAGGTACTTTCTACTATATGCCAACAAGTTCGGGTTTTATCCCCAAAGTACTTCATACATTAACTCTTTAAAAGATCGTTACTTTTCACAATGTCACACAATACGTAGTATAAAATAGAGTGACTATCCTTTTAAAGTAAATCAATTACTTCTCTTTGTAAAATCAAGTAGCAACATTCTTTTCCAATGATCAAGTTTGCCTAATTTCCAATGTTCAAGTTTCTCATTTTAGAAAGGTTTAGTAGTTCATAGTCTTATTCATTTAAGAATATAATTCTCCTTTAAACTATCGAGAAACATAAGTCTTATATGTGAGTAGGATATTCTTATTTATAACAATCTTATTACATGACCATGATCTAGGAAATATCATTTTGTCTCATCTTAGCTTACATGCGGATGGAAGTTTCTCTAGTTTTAATAATACTTAATTATTAAAAACATTTCCTCTTATAAACGCTGATGGTTTGTCGATACACATTCGATTTCCAAAATCGATAAAACATTCTTAAGGCGTTATACCTAACTTTCCATAAAGCTAGCATAACTCTTAAGTTTTCAAAACAAATCAAGTATTACTTCTTCTTTGAAATGATTCAAAAATCTTTTGAAATACTTCCAGTTCTTTATTAACACATAACACGCCAGTTATAGTTCAAATCAGTTACCTTTTTAAAAACCACAAGTATTTTCTTACCAACATAAGGCTGTTATAACCAACTTCCCATAAAGTGTTATAACACTTTATGTTTTAAACCAATCAAATACATTTAGCACGTATCGTCTACCGTGCTACATAGTTCACACATATCATGCTAGAAGAGATAGGAAGAGGTTCACATACCTCGCGGCGAGTATCGACTAATAGCAAAACGCTCAAGTACTTCAAACCGTCGGCTACTCCTTGCGATGGATCGCGCCATCGTAGTACTTCAACCTATAAGGCCACAAGGCGCTTATTAACATTTAGATCCGCCGTAGAACATTACGAGAAAATTCGGCGACCTCCTCCCCATGACAGCGTAAATCTCCACCTCTAACGAGGTCGGCTACGAAGCCAACGGGGTTATACATCTAACCCTAGCAGTACAATTCTACTCCGTACTACTTCACAAATCTCATGTAATACTGACCTAAGTAATTACTGATTCAAATCTTCTTTAAATTCGGGCTTAAGTCAAAAGACATTGCCGATAACTACATCGATTCTAAATATATAGTATACTTCAACTATATAGTCTAACAATCATGTAATTTCCAATTACAATAGAGACAAGATATTTACCTCGATAAGCCCATAATTATCAGAGTTTAAATGTCGGTCTGAGCAAGGTTTAGCTCTACTCAGTGCGCTCAGGCCGCTCCAAACAACCCTTAGAAGTTCTAACCAACTTCTACTTATGACTTCAACTACGGGTGAAGATTTTCCTTAGGGTTTCGGTTTTGTGACAGACGGGAAGTATAATAGTATTTCTGGGCTTTTTGTATAGGTATAACCTTAGAATACTACAAGGTATACGGCTAAGGTAATTTGGGCATTATAACAATACTTTTGAGAGTATTTCTACCAAGAGAGGGGGGTATTATATGAAAACAACTAGGCTAGGGGGGGGTACCCCACGGCTAGCACCCCAAGGAGGGGGGGGTGTATACCCCTCGGCCTACCCCACTAGGGGGGGGTACTCTCGGCCAAGGGGGGGAAGGGTGCTCTCGGCTAAGCCTCACAAAGGGGGGGGGGGAGAGTTTAACACTTAAAGATTTGTGGAAAGGATGAAGAATTCATCAAAGGGAGAGGGGTATTTATAGGTCAAGGGATGGCCAACCAAAGGCCAAGATCAATCCATGTGTTAGGCAAGTGTAGGGCTAGGATTTACCAAACACAAATATCCTACCTACCCTTGACTTTGTCAAGGCACAAAAAACGTGCCTTACCTTGTCCATTTCGTCCAAGTTGGACGATTTCAAGCCACCAATTGGAGGGTGCCAAGTGGCGCCCTCTTGTTGGTCCAAAATGTTTCGTCTCTCGGAAAAATCCGCAAAATTTAAAAATGACATAGCCGGAAATTCCCCTACGAAAGCTGTGAAAACGTTTCGCCGAAAAACGACTCTAACCGGGTGTTGTGCACAAAATTAAATCGGCCAAGCCTACTTGAAGTTCGAAATTTCCTACGTACGTTCCTGCGTACATACTGGAAATCGGTATAACGATATACAGCAAGTGCCCGGGTAGGGCACCGATCGCGACCGGTCGGGTCGTGACACACGCCATCAAAGTCATCACTCAAATATAACCATGGGTCTCACGCCCACAATATCAATCATGCCCGTGGAATTCCTTCCTCACTGCCGGCAGTCTACATATAAATTGTATGACACACATAACATGTCCCGGCCCATCCCTGGTACTCGTGGTAGAATCGTGTGGTGTACATGTCTCGGCCCATCCCCTGGGACTCGAGGTAGAATCGTATGGTATACATATCTCGGCCCATCCCATGGGACTCGAGGTAGAATCGTATGGTATACATATCTCGGCCCATCCCATGGGATTCGAGGTAGAATCACCCATAATATTTAAACCCTCTTTTAAGACAGATTAAGACAATACCATACATTCCTCTTAAACCAAACTAAGGCAATATCATGCCTTCCTTTTAAAACAAAAAACTTTCCCTTTTAAAGTCAAGTAACAATATTCTTTTCTAATAGTTCAAGTTGCATAACTTCAAATACTCAAGTCTCTTATTTTCGAAAGATTTCATAGTTCATAGTCTTAATCACTTAATAACGTAATCTCTTTTAAAATTGAGTAACATATGCCTTATGTGTGAGTAGGTTATACTTGTTTATAACTATCTTATTAAAGCAGCCATGATCTATAAAATGTAATACAATTTTGTCTTATCTTAGCTTCTATGCAGATGGAGGATTCTACTTGTTTTTAATTTAATTGATTGTCAATACATTTTCCTTTATTAACGCTGCAATGGTTTGTTCGATACTTATTCTCATTTCTGAAATCAATATAACATTATCCTTTTAAAGACCAAGTACCCATTACTCATGAATGCGGTTTCACAACTTTTTAACACCCTTTAAGTCCTTAACATTTCTTATCAAGTCATTTATAAGTTAAGTCTCTTATTTTCTATGATCAAGTCTCTTAACTTCTAAAATCAACAAACCATTCTTTTACCTACATAAAGTCGTTATAACTAACTTCCCATAAAGCTATTATAACACTTTATGTTTTAAACCGACCAAATTCGTTTAGCACACGTACGTCTATCGTACTACATAGTTCACAACAATCATGCTAGAAAGGATAGGAAGAGGTTCACATACCTTGCGACGATTATCGACAATTAGCAAAATGCTCCAAAGTACTATAACCTTGCTAGCCTTTTCCACCCTTCAAGTAGAATACGCTACTCGTAGTACTTCAACCTATAATGGCCATAAAACGTTTATCAACTTCTAGAACTCTTCATAGAACATTTCTAAGTACAAGGTTCCTTATTCTACGGAAAATTCGGCAGCACCTCCCCTGTAACTACTTACCACCACCTCTTTCAAGGCCCGATACCAATAGCAACATGCCGCATTTAAGGCGCAGTAATACAACAACTCAAAGGGGATTACACGCCTACCCGGACGTGTACAATTCCGCCCCACGGTATACCAACAGTCTACTGTAAATACAGTCCAATGTAAATACAGTTCAATTCTTTTTAATCATTCTTCCATATATCTTATACTCAATTCTAAACTACTACAATATGTAATCTCCAATTACAATAGAAGGACAAAGATCATTACCTCGATAAGCCCAAAATTATCCAAGATTTATAAGTCGATCCTGAGCAACGTTTAGCTCCTATTCCTTACGCTCCAATCCACTCCAAGAAACCCTTAGAAGTTTCTAAACAACTTCTCTTAACACTTCATCCAAGCTATGAAGATTTTTCTAGGGTTTCATTTTGCGACTATTGGAATAAAGTAGTATTTCCGGGCTCTTATGTTGGGATTACTTTAGAATACTACTAGGGATACTAGGCTAAGGTATTTTGGATAACAACAACACTTGAAGAAATTCTTCACAAGAGGGGTGTTTGGGACGAGAACTCACCAAAGGATGGAGTATATTTAGTGACTTGAAATCTCTAAGTGTGGATGATGAAGTCTTGCAACTTAAGGGGGTATTTATAGAGAAATCAAGGGCTAGGATCTTAGCAAGTGTGTGGTGAGATTGGGGACAAGTGTGTGTGGGTCCCACCATCCACATGTGACAAAACTTGAAACAAATGTCATGGCCATTTCGGCCAAGGTGAATGATGGCTAGCCACTTGTCCCACCCATTTCGCCCATGCCACCTAAGGGGTGACACGTGTCTCCCAATTAAATCAAAATATTTCATCTTCCGAAAATATCCATAATGTCCAAAATCTAAAACAAAGTGGGCCCTACAAACCAGTAAATTTCTCCGTGGACCCAGTGACCAATTCGGAAAATAAAATCCATAATTCTATTATATTCCTGAAGTCAGAATACCAAAAGCTGAAATCCAATTCCATTAACGAACCTTTTTCCTTCACAAAATCCGGAAAATTTTCCGTTGGAAAATCAAATCTTTCTTCCTTTCCAATCTTTATGTCGTATTCTCGTACATACATCCTTACATACATACCCTGGAACTACGGGGTGTAACAGTTTTAGTGGACTATTAATATGGATTAAGAGGATGAATTTACATGATAAGTGGGTGTGTAAATCCCCTTTGTGGATGTTTTGGTTGTGCCCTTAAGTGGTGCTTGGTTATTGATGTTATTGGTCTTATTTGTAAGGTGGAAATGTATGTTTAATTAGGGGAAGTGCTGCCCAAATTTTATGTGAAAGGAGAACCATTACTTGGTATATGACCTACACTAGTAAGCATGAAATTGATAGATGTGTTATCGTTATTATAGGTTGAAGTACTACTTTAGGCGTATTCTACTTGTCGTGTTGGTATAGCCGATAAGGTATGTGAAACTATCTTTTCTTCTTTTGGCATGATTAATATTTAAATGAGTGTACGGCGGGCGTACATAGTTTTATTGGGTTATAATCCAACATAATACATGATACATAGTGCCTTGGTTTTCCAAATGAGGTTTCACAATGATATATGATTTGATAAGTGCCTTGAATTTCCAAATGAGGTTTAAAAAGGATACATGACATGATAGTGCCTTGGTTTTTCTAAAATGAAAGTTCATTTTAATGATTTTATTGAGAATCAAAAGATGATTTAAATGTGCATATGGTTGTTCATGGTAGTCTATTCGGCTGATGTGAGTAGATCATTTCACTGCGTCCTTTACTAGAGGGCCGGACTGTATATGTGTATTATTCAGTGGACTTGTATCCATGATGCGGGTATAGATTCCCATGAGAGTGTATTATTCCATGGACTTACATCCATGATGCGGGTATAGATTCCCATGAGGGCATATTATTCTGTGGACTTGTATCCATGATGCGGGTATAGATTCTCATGAGAGTGTATTATTCCGTGGACTTGTATCCATGCTGCGGGTATAGATTCTCATGAGGGAATATTATTCTGTGGATTTACATCCATGATGCGGGTGTAGATTTCCATGAGAGCACATGTATCCATGATGCGGGTATTGGTACCCACGACAGTATATGATTATAGGGACAAACATTCATGATCTTGACATGACTCTCACTTTTAAAAGGTACAGTTGGCTCTAGTCTATATGGCATGGTTGGATCTGGTATTTGATTTTTATACTTGTCCCTGTCATCTTTTGTACAATCGTGATCTTATTTACTGTACTTTATGTTTACATACTTGGTATATTGTTGTAACTTCTCCGGGGGCTGCGTTCATGCCCACAGGTATAGGTACTCAGTTTGGTGATCCGCGAGCTTAGGATCTTGCCCTGCTTTTTGAGATAGCTCCACTGTTCTGGGGCTTGTCTTTTTGGTACAGATCTCCCATTATAGGATTATATATATTGAAGTGCAGCGGGGGCCTTGTCCCGTCACATTTCATTATCATACTCTTAGAGGTCTGTAGACAGGTGTGGGTTGTATATGTATTTGGACATGTGTGAGTTGTACTCGTTTTGGATATTCTGTATATAGTGGCAGCCTAACCGGCTTGTCTGTGTTTATATGATTTTAGATTCCTACATTTTTCCGAGTCTCAATGGAGTATATGTGATGTGTGGGTAGAAGAGTGTCAGGTAGGGCACCAGTCGCGGCCCGTCGGCTCGGGTCGTGACACAATAATACACATATACACCAATACAAAATACCTTTATCATCTCATTACTTAAAGATCAACCCAATATACCACCTAAATCAGTCCCAACACCTTATACAACACAACTAATATTTTGTAACATTATCTAGTCATTCAACTTACATATCTCATCTTCTAAGAATAATTATATCACCAATTAACTAATATAATACATGTTCATACTTCCAGCACCTAGGCATGACATGAATCTACAACTCAAGTCTATGATTCATCTATTCTCCAACTCACAACCTATAACAATTAACATGATAATACATCCAACATGTCCAGCACACAAACTAACATATATACATGATTTCCAGCCCCTTAACCATCACAAGAACATCAGTAAGCAACCTAACCAGGTGGTGTAGCAATACTACAAATAATTCTTGAGCGAAATCCTGCAACTTCTTAACTAAACAACTTAGCTAGGACTCAGATATGATTGAAACCATGTAGGACAAGGAAGAACATACCTCACACAGCAAGAACAACTCTTGAACAACCTCCCTTTAACTAGGAAGAACCCTTAACACATCCAACTTTAGAAACTAAGAAGAAAGCACAACTAGATCCTCATCAAGGATTCTCTATAGCAAGATATGGGTGGTTTACTCTTGAATTTGATTTGGGATGATATGAGAACTCTTGGGAGGTGTTTGGGAGATTTTGGGGCTGCCTTAGTTCAAATGAGACAGTGGATAAGGTTGTGGAATGTTTCTAAGTGAGAATGAGATAGTATATATGTATATATGGCACATTAAATGGGCTTGGAAAAATAGCTCTTGGGTTGCCCCAAATCTGGCCATCTCTATCCTCTTTCCTTCCCTTTTAACTTGGTCCACACATTTTAAGTAGATGAATCACCTACTTACCACCTACTTAAGTAAGTAGCTTTCTAACTAGCTCTAAATATGTGTGTCATCCTCGTTTAATAAGTAGGACGTGAAACAAGTATGACGTGAAAAAAGTAAGACGAGAACTAGGTCAAACAAGTATGACGTGGAAACAAGTAACTCAATCAAGTAGGATGTGTAAGTAGTATCCAAAGCATGTAGGACGTCTAAGAAATTAGGTGAAACACATAGGTGAATCTAGTAGGCCGTCTACCTTTTTCTGACGCCTTATTCGTTTATAAATCTCATTTAATTTAAGTAGACTTAATATATATACAGTTAGACCCTTAGGCAGTAACTATAGCCTTATTCTTTCATATACAAGTAAGTTCGTCGACTTCAACTTAGTCATACACATAATTAGAAGTACGGGGCATTACATGTTTGGCCACAACTTTAGTTTTAAACTATTACTAACCTTCTGCAAGTCCTTATCCTCCTCAGATAACTTAACGTATGACGACGTTATATAACGCGAAAAAACTCAGGGCGTTACATCTACACTTCCCGACAATATCAAATAGGGTGTTAAACATTCATAAGCTTAAGGAGGACCTAATTGTCCAAGTCTACATCAACTAACTCACGACGCACATTAACACACAAAAGTACTGAATGTAACACCATTATTTCAGACCGAGGTGCTTAGTTCACAATGAAGTTTTAGAAGTCCTTTCAGAAAGGATTGGGTACCAAGGTAAATCTTAGCACAACTTTTCATCCTCAGACGGAATTAGGGCATGTGTTCTTGATTTTTGAGGTAATTGGGATGATCACTTGTCTCTCATTGAATTTGCTTATAATAACAATTATCATGCTAGTATCAACATGGCACCGTTCGAAGCTCTGTATGGGTGAAGGTGTAGATATCTAATTGGTTGATTTGAAGTTGGTGAAGCATAATTATTAAGACCATATTTGGTCTATCAGGCTATGTAAAAAGTCAAGTAGATTTAGGAGCATTTGAAAATGGCTCAGAGTTGCCAAAAGTCTTATTTAGATGTGAGGTGTAGAGACATGTAGTTTCAGGTTGATGATTGGGTGTTTCTGAAAGTTATACCTATGAAGGGTGTCATGAGATTTGGGAAGAAATAGAAACTCCGCCCCAGATATATCAGACCATGTAGGATCCTACGAAGGATTGGCCAAAGTGGCTTACGAGCTTGAACTACCACAAAATTTAGTTGATATGCACTTAGTGTTTTATGTATCCATATCGAGAAAGTGTGTAGGAGACCCGTCGTTGATTGTTCCTACCGAATACATCATAGTTAAGAATGTCCTAACATATGAAGAGGTCCCTGTGGCTAATCTGGATCGTCAGGTTCGCAAGTTGAAAACTAAGGAAGCTGCCTCAGTGAAAGTGTTATGGAGAAGTCAAAAAGTTGAGGAGGCTACATGGGAAGCCGAAGAGAACATGAAATCCAGATATCCGCACTTATTTGAGGATCAAGAATAAAGCGTACAAGGTAAATACCTTTAGTACTTATGTCATGTCCCTTACGTATCCATGTCTCATGTTTCACGTTCATGTACTACATATTCATGTATCATGCCCCCATGTTCGAGTTTTTATGTAATTGTTATACCCCGTATTTTCAGAGTATGTACGTGAGGGCGTACGTATAAAAGTTTAAGCCTTAAGTTAGGCAAGGACCGAAAATTTTGGGCACAACTAGCGAAAAGAATCGTTTTCCGACGAAACGTTTTCCGGACTTTGCGAAGGGAAAATTACGGCTATGTCATTTATTATTTTTGCGGATTTTTCCGAGAGATGAAATATTTTGGACCAACGAGAGGGCGACACTTGTCACCCTCAGTGAAGCGTCAAGTTGGCGAATGGTGCGTTTTTGCCATGTTTTGAGGCCTAAACCATGGGTCAATGTTTGGAGTGATTTGAGGAGTAGATGGCTAGGGTGCACTTGTGAAAATCTTGACCCTACACTTGCCTACCACTTGGCTTGATCTTGGCCATTGATTTCCCTATAAATACCCCTAACTTGAAGGTTTTCTTCATCCCTTAAATCATTTCTAAGTCTTGAAATCCCTCCCCTTCCTAGTTGTGCTAGCCAAACCCCTCCCCTTTGTGAGGCCTTGGCCGAGAAATACCCTCCCCTTCCTAAATGGTGCTAGCCAGAAAGTACCCCCACTTTCCTTGAGTTGTTTCGTAAATACACCCCTTGGTAGAAAAGTATTCTCCAAGTATTGTTACTATTCAAAATACCTTGGCCCAAATACCTTGTAGTATTCCAAGGTTACACCTATACTAAAAGCCGAAATACTATTATACTTCCCTTGATCCAAAACGAAACCCTAAGCAAAATCATCATACTTGTTTGAAGAAGTAAGAAGAAGTTGAGTATAACTTCTAAGGGTTGTTTGGAGCGGGTTGGAGTGCACGTAGTAGGAGCTAAACCTTGCTCATGATCGACATTTAAACTTGGATAATTATGAGCTTATCGAGGTAAATATCTTGTCACCCTATTGTAATTAGAGTTACATATTGTTGAAGTATAAGAATTAAGTATAAGGTATATCTGAGGAAAGTATATAAGAAGGAATTGAACAGTACTTACATAGAATTTGTATTGTGATGACTTGTGAAGTTTGTGGGTAGGAAGTCTTGCCCTTGATTTTCAGTAGAATCTTGTTTATAGATTTATTCTACCGAGTAGTCTAGACATTGATAGACTTGTATAAGTTATAGGTTGAAATCTTTGCGATGGCGTATTCTACTCGAGAAGGGTGGAAAAGGCTAGCATGATTACGATTGCTTTGGAGCTATTTGCTAATAGTCGATAAATCGTCGCGAGGTATGTGATTCTTCCTATCCTCTTGAGCATGATATTTTAAAGGAATATATTTAGTACGGTGAGCGTGCGTGGGTTAAGCGAGCGTAGTTTTACGGCAATGTCTTTTGACTTAAGCTGAATAATAAGAATCTTGAAGTATTTCAAAAGAATTAAGAATCGTTTTGAAAGAAGAGTAATACTTGGTTTTAAAAGCTTAAGAGTTATACTAGCTTTATGGGAAGTTAGGTATAACGACTTAAGAGAGGTAAAAGAATGGTTTCTTGATTTTAGAAGTTAAGAGACTTGATCTTAAAAGATAAGAGACTTGACTTAATTGAATTAATATGAATTTTGTTAAAAGTGTGAAACCTCGTTCGTGAGTAATGAGTACTTGGTTTTTAAAAGGAATAATGTTTCTTGATTTGAAATCGAATAAGTATCGAACAAACCAACTGCGGCGTTAATAGAGAAATGTATTGACTAATTAAGTATTATTAAAACTAGTAGAAATCTCCATGCATAGAAGCTAAGATGAGACAAAATGATATTACATTTCTAGATCATTTGCTTTAATAAGATTGTTATGAACAAGAATAACCTACTCACACAGAAGGCATGTGTTTCTCAAATTGTTTTAAAAGAGAATTATATTATTAAGTGATTAAGACTATGAACTACGAAACCTTTCGAAAATGAGAAACTTGAGTATTTGAAATTAGGCAAACTTGAACGTTTGGAAAATAATGTTCCTACTTGATTTTACAAAGAGAAGTGTTTTGTTTACTTAAAAATATAGTCACTCTATTTTTATACTACGGGTATTGTGTGACTTTTGTGAAAGAAACGGATCTTTTAAAGAGTTAATGTATGAAGTACTTTGGGGATAAAAACCGAACTTGTTAGCATAAAGTAGAAAGTACCTTGTGTGAATAACTTGATTGTGTTGGTTTTGATAGCCTTGTAATACTTTCTTGTTGATTTGATAAGTAAACATGTTAGGATGCTACGTGTGTTAGTATCTTGTGATGTTGTGTAAGGGGTTATTCTTGTTGTGCTTACGTTGTTAAGCGTTAAGCGTTATCTTGTTATTATATCACATACCCTTGACTTGTTATCCGAGGCTTGCCACCTGATCGCGGTCTATCGGCTATGCGGTGTGTGACTATGCGGGCGGCGGTATGCTCGAGATTGATCATTCCGTGTATTATCCCGATCACGAGGAGTGCCTTATGCGATGCAGTGTGACTATGCGGTCTATGTGACTATGCGGACTGCGGGAGTCGGGAGGGTATCGGGGTTAGCTACCGTCGCGGTCTATCGACCTATGCGGGTCTATGTGTGACCTATGCGAGTGCGAAGTCGAGATTAGGCACGCATAATGATACTATGGGCGATTGGCCTTGCCGATCATTAGCGGCCTAGAAAAGACCGATTCTGATATATATGTTTTGCTCTTGTTTATGTTGTGGCACTATATGCGATTTAAGCGATTGTATTTACAAATGGTTTTAGATACTTGATTTCATTTGATGCTTTACGATTTCACATACTTGGTACTGTTATGCGACCTCCTTGAGGTGCGTTAAATCATGCGCGGTAGAGGTATACTAGTCGTCGATCCTCGTTCTTAGGATCACAGTTCAGCGTTTTGGGAAGCTCCGTTTCTCCGGAGGCTTATCAGTGGTATAGTCCCCTGGCGTTGTAGGTATTTACATTCAGGGGTATGGCGGGGCCTGTCCGTCATTGTTGTCATATCATTCTTAAGTGCATGAATCTTGTTGTGGCGAGTTGTCAAAGGATGTAGCTGTTCGGATTTAAGTTTTTATATGTATATGCGAAAAGGCAACTTTTCTCGAATAAGCGTTTCATATTTCATGTCTTGTTTTATATTCCGATTACTGCGATGTATGTCTACTTGGGTGCAGGTAAGGCACCGATCGCGGGCGGGTTTGGAGTCGTGACAAAAGTGGTATCGAGCGATTAATCCTCGGAAAGTGTCTACTGACCGTATCTAGTAAGTCTTGATTATCGGTGTGTTGTGCACCACACCAATAATCATGAGGCTATAGGATATTTAGGATTGGTTTCCATTCTTCTCACTCGAGATCGTGCCTTAGAGGCGTGTTATAAGTTGGACCCTCTAACGTAAATTTCTTTCCACTTACCGATTATGCCTCCGCGTAAGGCAACCCGGGCCTGAAGGGCAAGGCATCAGGAGGCGAGTAGAGCACGGAGGGTTACTAGGGCCGCGAACTAATCATCACTGGGGTGGTGCTTACGTTCGGGAGTTACCTCGTCACGGCCCGGCAAAGTTTAGCACGGCGCGATTCCTCTGCGGCCATGATATATGAGCCTTGGTTCCACGGAGAGCGAGAACATGGATTACAAAGGAATGGACACTGTTACTAGCTAGGATTTTAGCGACGGGGAATATAGAGTGCGATATATCACGGGTCTTGATGACTATCTAAAAAGGTTGTGCAAGAGTAGCTCTTGATCGAGGCATGGATATTGCCAGCGTGCGGGCTTATGCGCGGCAGCGAGAACGTAGAGATCGGCGGATTAACCAAGATCGGTGAAGAGGGCGAGAACAACATGGTCGCTGGTAACGCCGAGGCGAATCGCCTCGTGATGGATATGCGCTCCGCCCGATGCAGAATGGTCCTCCGCGGGGTTCGGGGCGTTCGGGGTATGCGAGAGTTGATCGGTGCTCGGGGCTTGATTCCACGATACACGTCGGTTCCGGCCGGATTGATGGTTCGGAGAGGAAGGGTGCTAGCGGAGGAGGCCGCGCCGATGATTAATGGCGTTGTGGTAGATGTCATTGTGGGAGTGTCGTGCTTCGACACTTGTTATGCTTGCGGCCAGCGAGTCCATTGTTATACCGTAGTTCCGGGGTATGTATGTGAGGGCGTCGTGCGAGAATACGGCGAAATTTTGGAAAGAAAGGAAGATGTGATTTTTCGACGGAAAAGTTAGGTTTTGTGAAGAAAAGGTTCGTTAATGGGAATTGGATTCCCAGTTTGGTATTTGGACTTCTTGGATTATATTAGAATTTTGAGGTTTTATTTTTGAGAAATGGTCACGTGGGACCCACGGGAGAAATTTACGGTTTTGTGGGGCGCTTTGTTTTGAGATTTCAGGTATTTTGGATATTTTGGAAGGCGAAATATTTTAGACGAATTGAGGCGACACGTGTCACCCCGTGTGGCACTTGGCGAAATGGGTGGAATGTGGCTAGGGCTGTCATGGCGATTGGCCCTCACACTTGGCACCATTTTCGTTTGGCCATGTGGTGTGGTGGGACCCACACACACATGGCCCAATCTTGACCCTACACTTATATAGATCTTGGCCCTTAATTCCTCTATAAATACCCCCTTAAGGTTGAAGAGTATTTCATCCTCACTTGAAGATTTTCCATAGCAAATACTCCCTCCCTTTAGCCCTATTTCGTCCCCCCCTCCTTTTGTGTAGAAAATACTTGGTGTATTGTTTTATAATCCCAAATACCTTGGCCTAGTATCCTAGTAGTATTCCAAAGTTATTTCAATACTAGGAGCAGGAAATACTACTTTATTCCGATAGTAGTAAGCGAAACCTAGAAAAATCTTCCTAGCTTGGTGGAAGTATTTAGAGAAGTTGTTTAGAAACTTCTAAGTCGCTTGGAGGCGGGTTGGGCGTAAGGATTGGAGCTAAGCGTTGCTCGGGATCGACTTATAACTTGGATAATTTTGGGCTTATCGAGGTAATGATCTATGTCCCCTATTGTAATTGGATATTACATGTTGTAGTAGTTATACTTGAGTATATTATATTGGAAGGATGATTATAAAGGATTGATGTATTTACATTGGGTGTACTTACAGTAGACTTGTGTAAGTATTATTGTGAAGCATATTTGAACACGTCAGGTTAGGCGTGTAATCCGCAGGAGTTGTTGGCACATTAGCGGGCACAGTTAGGAGGAGATTTATGTGATAGCGGGGAGGAGGTCTTTGCCGAAATTTACGTAGAATAAGGAATCTTGTGTTTAGAATATTCTACGGAGAGTGCTAGAAGTTGATTTATATATTGTGGTTGTTATAGGTGGATCTTTCTACGCGGCATACTTGACTTGGCTTGTGGTTTAAGCTAAAGGTATGTGATTCTTCCTATACTCTTGAGCATGATTGTTGTGAACTATATAGTACGGTAGGCGTGCGTGTGTGAAACGATTTTTGTTTGTTTTAAAACATAAAGTGTTATAATGGCTTTATGGGAAGTTAGTTATAACGACTTTATGAAGATAAAGAAAGATTTGGTTTTTGATAAAAGCGACTTGATTTTGAAAGTTAAGAGACTTGATCTTGAAAGATAAGAGACTTGACTTATAACGACTTGTTTTGGAAAGGAGAAGTAACTTGATTTAAGTATAGGTTACTTGTTTTGAAAGAGTAAGTTAATTGGGTTTTAAAAGAGTATACTTGATGTTGTTCTAAAGAAAAGCACTTAGTTTATAAAGTATAAAGTACTTGATTTTAAAAGCCTTGTAAAGATTTTTACGAAGGTGAAGTAATTTGGTTTTAAAAGTAAAGCGTGTTTTCTTTATATACTACAGTATTAGTATCGTGTGGCTTTTACGTAGAAAGAGGTCTTTTGAAAGAAGGAAAGTATGTAGTATTTTGGGTTTGAAACCGGATTGTTGATTAAAATGAATGTATGTTAAACTTGCACATGCTTGTTGTGATAGTCTTTGATGTGCAAGTGTTTTGTTGATGTCTTCTTGTGACTCTGCAGGGAGGCGGCTATCGATTGATTATTTGGACATCGCGGCGTTGGGTGGTCGCGAGTATGCGTCCACTTTGAGTATTGACTGGTTGTTTCTGTACTGTCGTGACTCTCTGGGAGGGCCGGCTCTCTGATTTATTTCCTTGGGACATGCTGGCGTGATGGATGTTCCACGGGCATGCGTCGATGAGATGGTTTCATGGCCATGACTTAGGTAAGATCTTGGGGCATGCGGTCATTGTGAGGTTGATTGTTAGTCCATGGGCCGCTAATCCATGAAGCTTGCGCGGTGTGGCGATCACGGGCTTGGTTTATGCGTGTGGTTGAGCACACTCTAGATACTTGTTCGTCATTTTCGTGTCTGGTAGCCTCGGTAGATAGCTTAAGATACTTGCCTCGGTCATATCTTGTGAGACGGTAGGCTGTTATGCGTTAGCTTAAGATACTTGCCTCGGCGATTGCGTGGCTAGCTTTTGGGTAGTAGTTGGCTTCGTACCTTGCGTGATGGGATATGACTAGCTTTTGGGTAGTAGTTGGCTATTCTACTTGGCGTCCCGGTTTTGATAGCGAGCGAGGATCTAGTGTTCATGTTCACATAGTGGTGTTGTTTTACATCATGTACTGACTGCAGTGATGAATGAGTTCCACGGGCACGAGTGGTATTATGGGCGTGAGAACCATAATTATGTGTGAGTGATTATTCGGGATATCGTCCGCACTTGACCTGCTTGTTTACTTATGGCGAAATGGTTTTATAAAATGATGAAATGTGATTTCATTCTGATATTTTGATTTCACATACTTGGTACTGTTATCGACCTCGCCCGGGCTGCGTTCATGCCGCGGTAGAGGTATACGATTGGTTGATCCTCGCTCATAGGATCGCGATTCAGCGTTGGGAAGCTCGTTCCTCGGAGCTTATCTTTTGGTATAGTCCTGTCATTGTAGGTACTTGTACATTCGTGGTATGGCGGGGCCACTGTCCGTCATAGTTGTTGTATATCTTAAGTGCATGCCTTTGTTGTGGCGGGGTTTGTAAAAAGGATAAGCTGTTCGGGTTTATGTATATATCTGAAGGCAACGGTTGGGTTGGCTGTTTATTTATTTATGTCTCTCATTTCATGTGTAAAGTTTTTATTTCATTGGTTTTCTCGATGTTGTATCACTAGGGTGCCGGGGTAAGGCACGATGTGGCGAGTTTGGGCGTCCAAGTGGTATCGAGCGATTAATCCTCGGAAAGTGTCTACGCATCGTGTCTAGTAGAGTCTTGATTATCGGTGTGTTGTGCACCACATCTATAATCGGAGAGGCTGCAGGACATTTAGGATTAGTTTCTATTCTTCTCACTCCGAGATCGTGCCTTAGGCGATGTTGTAAGTTGGACTCCTTCGACGTGTTCTTTTACGCGATTATGCCTCGCGCCGAAGCAACGGGCCCGAAGGGCAAAGCGGCCGTGGGAGCTGCTAGTGGGACACAGAGAAGTGCGAGCGCGAGCCGGTCATTACGAGATAGTTCTTGACGGCGAGTTTTGCGGCGCCCGCCCAGCGAGAGTTAGAAGCGCGGCGATGGGCTGCAGAGACCACAGTACACGAGCCTCGATCCCGCGGCTGGAAGCGAGAGGAGATGGGTTACAAGGAGATGGCCCGATTCTTGGCGGGATCGTGGCAGAACACGAGGAGAATGGATCTGGCGATTCGATTCGATAGCCGTAGTTCATCCCGGTCGGATAGTTTGAGGCTACGGGATTTTACGAGTTGTATCCACTTGAGTTCTGGTCGAGGCACGAGGATGATCGCGAGGAGTTCATCCGTCGATTCTGAAGGATCATCACGAGTGATCAAGCTTGAGACCGAGTCCGTGATTTTCGGTTCGCATCTGCGTGATACCGCATGATCGTGGTTTGATTCATGGGAGCTGTCGGGGAGCATCGCCCCGGTATTTGGGGCGAGTTCTGGAGGCATTTCTCGGCCATTTCTTGCCGCGCGGATGAGGAGAACGCGGGTAGCGAGTTTCGATCTTTGAGGCGGGGAGGGCCTTGCGATTCGAGTACAACGTAGAGTTCGACTCGTTGGCTCGATATGTCCCTGCGTTAGTAGCTAATATGGAGGACGAGTGCACCGCTACGTCCACAGGCTTGATGACTACTTGGCGAGTCTTGTTGGTGTATCGCTTGGCCGGGCATGGACATCGCCGCATGCGAGCTCATGCGCTAGGTGTGAGGCACGGAGAGACCGGCGGATTGACCAATATCGGCGAAGAGGGCCGGGCAGCGAGGTCCTTTGGTAACTTTCAAGGCGGACGCCTCAGCGTGAACTAGTTATACGCGCCGCCCGATGCAGTGGTCCTCTGATCTTGAGGCCTCAGTATTGGAAGCGGTCGGGGCTCGAGGTTGAGTTTCGGGGAGTTGGGGTCTGGCGGAGAAGCCACCCCGACCTAAGTGTAACGATGTGGTAAACCCATTCGAAGTGTCGAAGGACTTGTTTTACATGTGGCGGCGGGGCCATTTTGCGAGAAATTGTCCTACGAGGTAGCGCGGATGTTGAGACTTCGGCGCCGGGATCATTGCGGGTTCTTCGCCCGATAGCTAAGCGGTGTTCATATCTGCGAGCGAGCGAGAAGTCGTGGTGGAAGTTCGATTATAAGCGGTCCTTGAAATCGCCTATTTGTTTTTGTGATATCGGTATATCCTTGACCTCTAGAGACTAGTATGCATTTGTATTAAGATAAGTATATTTTTTTAATTATTATGTTACGATAGCATTATGTTGGTGTGATAATTCCATGGGTAGTGTAAGATGGAAGTGGTAGCTTTCATGGCGTGAATTAGTAAGATTGTTCGGATCGGGAACGAGAGAGATTAGGCGCGATGGCGGTGGGTTGAGGCAAGTCGCGGGTCAACCCGCGGCCGGATTGAGGTGGGGTCGATTCGAGGTGGTCCACGTGGTAGGGTCACGGTGCTAGGCCCAGTTTAGGTAACCATCGTATGAGTTCGGGGATGTGTTCGATCGAATCGGATCGTGAAGGCGGAGATAGGCCTTAGAGTAAATTGAAGCTAGTAGGAGTGTTGTGAGATTAGAAATGATTTCCTCGTTAGCTTGGATTTGTATGTTACTATGGCCGTTGATGGCGTGATTGGTTTCGTAAGTATAGTAGTGAAGACTATCTGGCTGCGTTTGATTAGAGGCGTAGAAGGAACATTCGGACGAATGTTTCTAAGGAAGAATGTTATACCCGTAGTTCGAGTATGTATGTGAGGGCGTGCGTGCGAGAATACGGCGAAATTTTGGAAAGAAAGGAAGATGTGATTTTTTCGGAAAAGTTCGGTTTTGTGAAGAAAAGGTTCGTTAATGGGAATTGGATTCCCAGTTTGGTATTTGGACTTCTTGGATTATATTAGAATTTTGAGGTTTTATTTTGAAATGGTCACGTGGGACCCACGGGAGAAAATTCTACGGTTTTGTGGGGCCGCTTTGTTTTTGAGATTTCGTATTTTGGATATTTTCTAAGACGAAATATTTTGGACCAATTGGGGCGACACGTGTCACCCCATGTGGCACTTGGCCGAAATGGGTGAATGATGGCTAGCCACTGTCTCTTGGCCGATTTGGCCTCACACTGGCACCATTTTCGTTTGGCCATGTGGTGTGGTGGGACCCACACACACATGGCCCAATCTTGACCCTACACTTATATAGATCTTGGCCCTTAATTCCTCTATAAATACCCCCTTAAGGTTGAAGAGTATTTCATCCTCACTTGAAGATTTTCCATAGCAAATACTCCCTCCCTTTAGCCCTATTTCGTCCCCCCCTCCTTTTGTGTAGAAATACTTGGTGTATTGTTTTATAATCCCAAATACCTTGGCCTAGTATCCCTAGTAGTATTCCAAAGTTATTTCAATACTAGGAGCCCGGAAATACTACTTTATTCCAATAGCCGTAAGCGAAACCACTAGAAAAATCTTCCTAGCTTGGTGGAAGTATTTAGAGAAGTTGTTTAGAAACTTCTAAGGGTCGCTTGGAGCGGGTTGGAGCGTAAGGATTGGAGCTAAACGTTGCTCAGGATCGACTTATAACTTGGATAATTTTTGGGCTTATCGAGGTAATGATCTATGTCCCCCTATTGTAATTGGATATTACATGTTGTAGTAGTTATACTTGAGTATATTATATTGGAAGGATGATTATAAAGGATTGAACTGTATTTACATTGGACTGTACTTACAGTAGACTTGTGTAAGTATTATTGTGAAGCATATTTGAACACGTCCGGTTAGACGTGTAATCCAGGAGTTGTTGGCACAGTAGCGGGCACGGTTAGGAGGAGATTTATGTGATAAGCGGGAGGAGGTCTTTGTAGAAATTTACGTAGAATAAGGAATCTTGTGTTTAGAATATTCTACGGAGAGTGCTAGAAGTTGATTTATATATTGTGGTTGTTATAGGTGGATCTTTCTACGCGGCATACTTGACTTGGCTTGTGGTTTAAGCTAAAGGTATGTGATTCTTCCTATACTCTTGAGCATGATTGTTGTGAACTATATAGTACGGTGAGCGTGCGTGTGTGAAACGATTTTTGTTTGTTTTAAAACATAAAGTGTTATAATGGCTTTATGGGAAGTTAGTTATAACGACTTTATGAAGATAAAAGAAAGATTTGGTTTGTGATAAAGCGACTTGATTTTGAAAGTTAAGAGACTTGATCTTGAAAGATAAGAGACTTGACTTATAACGACTTGTTTTGGAAAAGGAGAAGTAACTTGATTTAAGTATAGGTTACTTGTTTTGAAAAGAGTAAGTTAATTGGGTTTTAAAAAGTATACTTGATGTTGTTCTAAAAGAAAAGCACTTAGTTTATAAAGTATAGAGTACTTGATTTTAAAAGCCTTGTAAAGATTTTCTGAAGGTGAAGTAATTTGGTTTTAAAAGTAAAGCGTGTTTTCTTTATATACTACAGTATTAGTATCGTGTGGCTTTTACGTAGAAAGAGGTCTTTTGAAAGAAGGAAAGTATGTAGTATTTTGGGTTTGAAACGGATTGTTGATTAAAATGAATGTATGTTAAACTTGCCTATGCTTGTTGTGATAGTCTTTGATGTGCAAGTGTTTTGTTGATGTCTTCGCCGTGACTGCAGGAGGGGCTATCGATTGATTATTTGGACATCGGCGTTGGGTGGTCGCGGTATCGTCCACTTTGAGTATTGATGGTTGTTTGTCTTGTCGTGACTCTGCAGGAGGGCGGCTATCGATTTATTTCCTTTGGACATCTTGGCGTGATGGATGTTCCACGGGCGTGCGTCGATGGGATGGTTTCATGGCCATGACTTCCGAGGTAAGATCTTGGGGCATGCGGTCATCGTGAGGTTCGATCGTTAGTCCGTGGACCGCTAATCCATGAAGCTTGCGCGGTGACGGCGATCACGGGCTTGGTTTGTATGCGTGTGGTTCGAGCCACTCTAGATACTTGTTCGGTCATTTTCTCGTGTCTGGTAGCCTCGGTAGATAGCTTAAGATACTTGCCTCGGCCATATCTTGTGAGGCGGTAGGCTATTATGCGTTAGCTTAAGATACTTGCCTCGGCCATTCGTGGCTAGCTTTTGGGTAGTAGTTGGCTTCCGTGCCTTGCGTGATGGGATATGACTAGCTTTTGGGTGGTAGTTGGCTATTACTTGGCGTCGGTTTTGATGACGCAGCGGGATCTAGTGTTGTGTTCACATATTGGTGTTGTTTTACATCATGTAATGCAGGCAGAGAGGAATGAGTTCCACGGGAACGAGTGGTATTATGGGCGTGAGACCCATAAATATGTGTGATGATTATTCGGGATATCGTCCTTACTTGACATTGTTTACTTATGGCGAAATGGTTTTATAAAATGATGAAATGTGATTTCATTACGATATTTTCAGTTTCACATACTTGGTACTGTTGTCGACCTCGCCCGGGCTGCGTTCATCTGCAGTAGAGGTATACGATTGGTTGATCCTCGCTCATGGATCGCATTCGGCGTTAGGAAGCTCCGTTCCTCGGAGGCTTATCTTTTGGCATAGTCCCTGTCATTGTAGGTACTTGTACATTCGGGGTATGGCGGGCCTGTCCGTCATAGTTGTTGTATATCTTAGAGTGCATGCTTTATTGTGGCGGGGTTTGTAAAAGGATAATCTGTCGGTTTATGTATATATCGGAAAGCGGCGGTTGGGTTGCTTATTTATTTATGTCTCTCATTTCATGTGTAAAGTTTTTATTTCCGGTTTTCTCGATGTTGTATCACTAGGGTGCCCGGTAAGGCACGATGTGGGCCGGAGTTTGGGCGTCACATCCATTTTGCGAGTGTCAGGCAGTGGCGCGGATATAGAGACTCGACGCCGTGATCGATGACGATTCATCACCTTCACTATATGCGCCCAGGCGAGATTGATTAGACGACAAAGGGAGTGAAGCGATGAATCTGGTATATCCTTAACCCTCTAGAGATTTGTATGTGTGATAAGATGAGTATATCTTAAGTGTTATGTTCAGATAGCATTGTGTTAATTGTGATTAGAAATCATGGTTAGTTAAAAGGGTAAGTTTGGGGTCAGGGAAATTGTGAGCCTTAGAATATTATAGAGACCTTAGATGCAAGGTCATCTTGAGTAAAGGATTTATATTTATGTTTGACCCTTATCGAAGTGCATAGTATACGTGGGATGTATTTTTGTAATAAGTCCCTGAGTAGTGGAAATGAAAGAGGGTAGTTGAGCTAAGAAGACCACTAGGTTTTCGTGACTCGATGGTGAGATTGTTCCGGATCGGGGAACAAGAGTTTGCGCGATAGCGGGTCGGGTTGGGGATCGATCGCGGGTCATCCCGCGGCCTGTTTTGTGGTGGGGTCAGTTCGGGGTGGTCCTTGGTGGTAAGTCACGAGGTGTTAGGCGAGTTTAGTTAACCGTCTGAGTTCGTGGATGCGTTCGACCGATGGTCGGGCGATGAGGTCACCCATCTTGTCTTTCATCGGGCCGTTTACTCGAGAGGAGTTATGCGAGAGGTTATATCGGGAAGGTTGTAAGGCTGCGAGGTGCCTACTTTCACCTTATGACGATGGAGCCAGTTTACCATTTCTTTTACGGAGGTTTTACCAGCGGGGTTAGAACTCGTGAGTCTCGATGACGCATTCGCCCTCGAGCCAGTGTTTAGATTTCAGGGGTAGCTGAGAGGATTGTTGCCTCCTGTTGAGGGAATGTTTTATAGCTACCATTTCAAGATTCGATATCGCCTTATGACGCCTGTGGGGTAGAAGTGTAAGTTGTCGATCGATTGGTTCGATGTTGGCAAGGTTGAGATAGTTGGTTCATACTTGTTTCAGCGGGATGCGGATAGGTGAAGCTTATCCAAAAGAGGTTATTGACAGCCTCAGTCAGCGAAGTCGTCATGTAATCGATGACGACGCTTGAAGTTGAGTCTTGTGGTCAATATTCTTGAAGGTACCACCGGAAAGGGTGTGACGAGTTTTGGAAAACAGAGGAAACTTAGCGAGTTACTTTGGGCCTTTTCGGATCATTTGGAAAATAGGCCAAGTTGCCTATAGGTTAGCATTGCCGTCCGACTTAGGAGGCGAGACGTCGGTCTTTTATGTTGTTATGTTCGGAAAAGTATCGGAGATCCATCCAGAGTGTTCCCAGTTAATGATGATCAAGTTGGAGGTAGTAACCCAGAGATTTTGGAAATAGAAGCAGTAACATAAATGTGATAAGTTATGAGAAAGAGTTCGAGTGTACGAGAAGGGTACGACGAGTAAGGGAAGAAGCGAGCATGTGTTAAGAACATAGATGTGATCATTTCTTTTGTAAAGTGAAGGTGCGAATGGAGTATCTTTTAGCCCTTGGGTGGGAGTTTTTTTTTATGTTAGAGGTAATTCCTCGTGGACTTGAATTAAGTATTTGCGCGTGTGTTATTTTATGGCCAGGTGTGGCATGATTGTTTTTCGGAAGCATAGTAGTGAAGACTATACTGGCGCATGTATGTTTTGAGACTTAGAAGGAACATTCAGGACGAATGTTTGTAAGGAGGGGAGAATGTTATACCCCGTATTTCCAGAGTATGTACGTGAGGGCGTACGTATAAAAGTTTAAGCCTTAAGTTAGGCAAGGACCGAAAATTTTGGGCACAACTAGCGAAAAGAATCGTTTTCCGACGAAACGTTTTCCGGACTTTGTGAAGGGAAAATTACGGCTATGTCATTTATTATTTTTGCGGATTTTTCCGAGAGATGAAATATTTTGGACCAACGAGAGGGCGACACTTGTCACCCTCTAGTGGGCGGTCAAGTTGGCCGAATGGTGCACGTTTTTGGCCATGTTTTGAGGCCTAAACCATGGGTCAATGTTTGGAGTGATTTGAGGAGTAGATGGCTAGGGTGCACTTGTGAAAATCTTGACCCTACACTTGCTTACCACTTGGCTTGATCTTGGCCATTGATTTCCCTATAAATACCCCCCCTAACTTGAAGGTTTTCTTCATCCCTTAAATCATTTCTAAGTCTTGAAATCCCTTCCCCTCCCTTCCTAGTTGTGCTAGCCGAAACCCCTCCCCCTTTGTGAGGCCTTGGCCGAGAACTACCCCTTCCTAAATGGTGCTAGCCGAAAGTACCCCTGTCCTTGAGTTGTTTTCGTAAATACACCCCCCCCCTTGGTAGAAAAGTATTCTCCAAGTATACCTTGGCCCAAATGTCGCACCCGATTTTGAACTCTCAGGCTTAAATGCGCGACGGAATGGTTATCCTCCCAAAATGTAAAATAAAATGTTTAAGGGAGTCGCCACCTAATTAATTGGGTGAATTAGGACACCTAAATACTAACTGATTAAAGTCAGCATTAACTCCGTTTAATGGTCTGTGGAACTAAATAAGATTCTGAGTAAGGATTCTTTATTATCCTAAAGGGAATGTGTAAGGCACCACAAAAGTCCGCTAACTATGATTGTCCGCTCAAACGTAGGTTAAATAATTAGGCTAAGGGATGTATATTTTTTAAAAAAAAGATTATT
The DNA here is from genome assembly GCA_029844215.1 of Przewalskia tangutica. NCBI lineage: Eukaryota > Viridiplantae > Streptophyta > Magnoliopsida > Solanales > Solanaceae > Przewalskia > Przewalskia tangutica. The sequence goes on from CM056720.1 coordinate 63,061,446, forward strand.
TAAGTAAAAGGAATGTGGCAATGTCTAAAGAATATATATTGATAACTAAAGGGTCTTATAAGATTCAAAAAAAATAGCCAAAGTTGAATATGAAATGAAATTATTTTATTATTTTTTTTGACAACAAGTAAGAAAATGATTATTCCTAACAGTATATGTAAGGTTAAGATTCTTATATAAAAAATAAAAAAATTAATTATAAAATTATTTTTTGTACGTATGTGTGAAAATTTACTTCCTATGATATTTATGACGAGTTTATGATAAAGTTTATTTCTTAAGGAGAAATATATTAACTACATGACTAAAGCTTAGCTAGGATTAATTATTTTAGGTTTAGACTTATATAATGAACCTAGAATAAATAAGAGACGAATTTATTTTTTAAACTACCCCTCCAAAATATTCAAAAGACTAATAGAGTTAATTATCCTATTAATTACAAGGTGAATAAATATGGCAATAATAAATAAACAAATAATAAATGCGTAAATAGGCAAAGAGAGGAGTGAGATTGGAGTTGTTGTAGCATCTAGAACGGATGGCGACACCGTCTATCTTATAATTGTTTGGAAGCCCTGCGGCGGAAATGCGGTTGGTGATATGGAGGCCATAATGAGTCTACTACCGAGACTCTCAATTATTCTCCCGATGCATGCCATGTAAAATAAGAAAGAAAAAGGAAAATGATTATTAAATAATATAAACTCCATCATATACGAAAAATAAGTAGGATGCTAAATTAAGTGCACACACACATGCTGCCAGTTGATCTGTGGCAGTGACGAGTCCCACCCACAGTAAAAAAAGAACATTTAGAAATCAGTCAAATCGAATGGGCCTCAATACGCAGCCAACATGATTGGTTTGTTTCTTAGATCTCAAAGGGGAACATCAAGGTTATCACCTGCATGCATTTACGTATACCAACTCCACTCCAATATATCTTAGTCACAAAGGATTAATATATACATTAACCATGCAGTCGCCACCCATATATGCTAAGTATATACCAGTGAGACGTAAACAGAAAGTCAAATAACAGAAATATTGTTCACTTAGCAGGTATGAGGATGAGTATGTAGTTATATTTGTTATGATACATGACCCCTAATACATTGAATTGGCAGAATTCGAAAGGGAAATACAGGGCAAGCACTTTAAATAAATTTGGGACGAACTCATTTTAATTCTAAGTAAACTGCTTGGACTCACACATAAAGAGTCATATGAATGTATATTCCCGCTTTACTCAATTACACATAAATCAGGTATACGGGAAAAACACCTACACAAGTTCAATCCCTCTGAACTATCTACCGACCAAAAGGCTCCAGACTCATATCAAATTACAGAGGTCTATCAGATATATCCACAGACTGAGTGAATAACTTTGTTAACAGGATATGCGAAGTATGATGGTTTGGTTAACCAGTGATTCATTTCAAAGTTAAACTAATTCGGGTACATAAAAAAAAAAAACAGGACTCGTCAACCAAACAGGATTCGTACTGTTACATAGGGATCACTTTAGCACAGACGACCTACAACTTAATGTTCTAAGAAAAGGGGGGCTGAATAGGTTCCGATACGAAATAAGTCTAATCAGAGTAGTGTCCGCCTAATATTTTAGCATGATCTCGATACGCAGTATACCTGGAAATCATATGAGATAATAAAATCTATTCCTCACTAAATTTCAGATTCAGTGTCGGGGCAGTAAGATTCAGAGGCAATATACTTTATGTATTGGATCATGGATTATACTAAGACAAGAGAATGTAGAAATCTGAGATTTTGAACCACCCAACAATGGTCGTCTAGGTATTAGGCAATCTTCATGGGTTCAATAAATAGCAAGATAGGTATTACCTTTTTCCAGACTTGGAGTAATTTTAACAAGCATTTAGCAGCATATATCAACTAACGACACAATATGAACCTAAGACCTTTATACAAATGTTACACTTTAACCATACCCCAAAAAACTCGAATACACACATGCTCAGAAACAGAATCAACACCCCAACTATTGAAGAACCACAATTAACATATTTACTTAGAAACGACGCATAAACTGAATCAGGCAGATTCGATAGAACAAACATATGAATCCAATCACAGAACATGCAGTACAACTAAACAGTAGAAAGAGAGTAGATTTCCGGACCTTTTGCGGGTAGCGGCGAAGCGGCGGCAAAGGTTTTTTCCGAATTGTCGAAGGAAAGATTCGTGAAGAAAAGATAGTAGTAACTTTGAATAGAAACAAAAGAGTTTGGATATGCTGCTGTCTGTATTCCTGATCCCTGACGACTAATCGATGGATGCATCTGCATGTCTAAACGTCGGTACTTATAGCCCCTGTTTAGGATTCGCCCTTATGGTAAGTCTAGGATGGGTGTTAAGGACGATTTGTACTGATTTTTCGAGTGATTGTTTACCAAAAATAGGTGCTGATTTTCGACTATCCTAAGGACTGATTCGCGGATGATTTGACGGGGATTTTGGTGTAATTTTAGGTGTTATATGGTAAGGTTTGATTTCTGAAGTTTCGGTTATGGCAAGTTACCATTTTAGGGACGATTTTGATATTATTCTTGTTGGAACGATTTGGTTATGATGGAGGCGAGGATTCGGTTTGGTTATGCCAGATTTTCCACCTGAAAATCTGGCGAGATTCGTGGGTAGGGGGGAAGGGTGCATGCGGCGGATGAGTTGAGTGGAAGGGTTAGGGTTTCTGTGAGGATGAGGGAGATGATCTGCGGTTGTGGGCTGACGGGGGTGAGTTAAAGGTTAAAGGAAAATGGACCGCGGGTCGTGGGTTGAATGGGTGAGGGTAGTGGGCCGCGGGTTGAAGGGGTGAGGGTAGTGGGCCGCGGGTTGAAGGGGTGAGGGTAGTGGGCCGCGGGTTTGACGAAAATAGGGTGGGCTTGGGGTATTTTAATTAGTTTTGGGTTGGGTAGAGTTTTAGGTATTTGCTATTTAATTAATGGGTTATAGATAAAGCCTTAGGTGTATTATTTAATTAGTGATAGACAAAATGAAATCTAAATTGTGATTAAATTATTTAGGTGTTTTATTAGTCTAAGTTATTATTATCCTAATAAATGTGGGCATGCTAATTAATTAGTGTTTAATATTTATAATGCGAGACTTTTATTAAAACTTATTTATTATGTGTATTTTGCGATGCAAAATTTGCGGTTCTAACAAAAGAAAAATTGTTTAATTTATGGTGATTTATTTAAGGGGGCTGGACAAAATTGGGTGTCAACAGTTGTCCCTCTTTGTATGGAGAAGATGAAAGAATCTCCAGACAAAGACGTTGACTTATAGCCAATTTTGCCTGGGTCATTGGAGTTGGAACAAAGTGTTGCTGGTGTCTGAAAACTAAGTGTGGGGCTGACGAGGATTTAAAATTTGTCTCAGTGTCAAGCTATGGTGACTATGAGTTATTGTGGTGCTAGAATGTTGGGAGAGAGTAGGTCGACGTTCGGGTCCACTTTTGCCTTTTGTTGGGAAGCCTTGCTCCCAACAAATTACCTCAATTCGCCGTAAGAGGTAGGTCCACGTTGTGCTCCATCTTTTGCAGCTTGTTAACGTTCCTGTAGATTGAAGCTAAGATAGAGGCATTAGTGCATAAGCATCACGACCAAACGCCCGCGCCCGGTGCCTTACCCGCACCCAAGTAGTCAAACAACATCGAGAAAATCGTGAAATTAAAACTCATACATGATAACCAATGAAAAGAAAACAAAGCAACTAAGCGTTACCTTTTACGAAAAATAACTAACACTGAATACAATCCGCATCGCATTTATGCACCTTTAGAATTTTTATAACATCTCTCGATTTGACAGGGCCGCCATACCCTCGAATGTACAAAAAGTTCTACAACTTCGTGGAACCGTATCAAGTGACAAAGTCTCCGAAGGAATGGAGCTTTACGAGAACCGAACGATCCAAAGTGCGGATCAACAAGCGATGTATCTCAACTGCGGCATGAACGCAGCCGGGCGAAGTCGATTAACAGTGCCGAGTATGCGAAGTAAAAATATCGTAAATGAAATCATAATAGTCTATAAGAAAAAGCAGAGACATGTATGATAACCAAACTACGATTACACCACGTATATACAGATTCGGTCAAATCAAATCACATCAAGTCGTGGACTCGCCGAAAGATCATTACTCAAAGTGGGCGATACTGGTGGGCTACCCAACGTGTCGGTATGTCAACCCAATAACAAGATAGTACTCACGGTGGACGATACTCGTGGGCTACCCAACGTGTCAGTATGTCCCAACCAATAACAAGATAATACTCACTGTGGACGCATACTCGTGGGCTACCCAACGTGTCAGTATGTCCCAACCAATAACAAGATAATACTCACTGTGGACGATACGTGGGCTACCCAACGTGTCAGTATGTCCCAACCAATAACAAGATAATACTCACTGTGGACGCATACTCGTGGGCTACCCAACGTGTCGGTATGTCCAAACCAGTTTACAAGATAACACTCCTAATAGAAGCATACCCGTGGGCTACCCAACGTGTCGATATGTCCCAAAGGATCAATATAGTGGAAGCATACCCGTGGGCTACCCAACGTGTCGATATGTCCATCATACCACCCGATATCCGCCCTCGTCGAGACTCGGTAGCACAAAGTTAAACACTTGCACAATAACAAAACTATCACCACAAGCACAGGCAAGTTACACACAACTCAAAGTACCTTCGTTTAAGTCGACAAACCGGGTTCCAACCCCAAAATACTACATTCTTTCCTACCTTCAAAGACCTCTCTTTACGTAGAAACCATACGATACTATCACACGTAGTATCACACACATTCATGTTTAAAACACGTACTTCAAACACAATTAACATAACGTCAAGTATACCTTTTAAAAGTCCAAGTAATTAACTCCTTTAAGGTCAAGTATTCCTACCTTTTAAAACCAAGTCATTTACTTTTCCCTTAAGAAAAGTTCGATATTTGAAAACAAGTGATTTATACTTTCAAACTCAAGTTACTTCTCTTTTCCAAAATCCAGTACATTATCCTTTGCAATCCATTAAGTTCATTCTTTGGAATTTTAAGAAAAGTCAGAACTTGTTATCAATGATTCTCATTTAAGAAGCCATGATCTAGGAAATGTAATATCATTTTGTCTTATCTTAGTTTCTATGCGGATGGAGGTTTCTCTGGTTTTAATATAATCAATTAGTCGAAACCATTTCCTTTATTAAGCCTGCGATGGTGTGTTCGATACTTGTTCCCACTTTCAAATCCATTTCACATTCTTATGCCGTTATACCTAACTTCCCATAAAGCTAGTATAACTCTTAAGTTTTCAAAAACTAAGTATTACTCATTACTCACTTAATGAGGTTTTAAATCTTTTGAATTAATTACAATACTTTCACAATTCTTATTTAATTCTCTTATCTTACAAGATTAAGTCTCTTAACTTCTACCAATCAACAACCGTTCTTTTACTCACATAAAGTTGTTATAATCGACTTCCCATAAAGCCGTTATAACCCTTTATGTTTTAAACCAACCAATTACCACATAAACATTTATGAGACCAAGAGGGCTCATTCTTTAAGCACCGAGTGCCCATTACTAACTGATAAGACTTACTACTCTTACACCTAATGAAGCCCTTTACACTTCATAACAAGTCAAGACACAATTTGGAAAATCAATTTCCTTTAACACGTCGCCAACCGCACTATATATTTCACAAATAGTCATGTGAAGAGGATAGAAGAATCACATACCTCGCGACGATTGTCGACACTAAGCAAAATGCTCCACGACTATCTCCTTAAGAAGAATATGCTACACGTAGTACTTCAATCCTATAAGGGCCATAAAACGCCTATCAAACTCTAGTTTGAACGTAGAGTAAACTAAGTACAAGGCCCACATTCTACTGGAAATTGGACAGAACTTCCTTTGTTTCTATTAACTTGCCACCTTCACAAGGCCGAAATCAACAAGGCTACAAGATCCAAATCTAAGCCAACTTAACTATAATGTCTCTTCGCTCACAAATCTATACAAACTTAACTATAATAAATTTCAGCTCACAAATCTATTCAAACTCTAAATATAACACCTCGAGGCTCACAAATCTATTCAAACTCTAAATATAATGACCTCGTGCTCAGATCTATACTACTATCACAAGTACTAACTCAAAACCAGAGAAGGAAACTCTTACCTTTTAGAAAAGCCCACAAAAGCCCTTTCCTACCACTTCTTCCGTCAACTCAACCACCGCTTCCACAAGTTCACCAACACTTTTTCCTTCTTGCGCGCTCAACAGTTCCCTAAGGCCAGTTTCTCAAAAACCTGAGAGAAGGAGAGGGGTTTTCTCTTGGGAGGGTTTGAAATGAAATGGCCAAGTCTTCCAAGACTTGGCCTAAAATAGGCTTCTATCGGTCAAAGGATGGGAGGACACTTGTCACCCTCCCATAGGCTCTTATAAAAATATCCCGATTTTCTCCTTTACCCATGAAAATCCCGCCTCGGCGCGCCGCCGCGCGCTATGCTCTTTCTCGAAATAATTGCAGCGTCAGGCGCGCGTGCATTCGGCGCGGCGCCAACCCGCAGACCCTCGGTACAATCGGCGCGCGGCCACTTTCTCCGTGGCGCTACTGAACCCTGAATCAAGTCAACGCTACTTGATCACGCCAAACTTGAAACTTCCATAACTTTGACTCATGTCAATCGGCGAACGGTTGGTTGCGTTGGGACCTAGATTCAACGGACTACACACTAGGCCTTTTAAACACCTTACAATCCTTAACAACTGGTCCAATACTCAAAGGTAAACTCAAAATCCTTCCAACACATGTTTGCCAACTTATCTATCCTCTAGAATTTACTGGTGTAACATTCTTCCTCGTAAACATTCGTCCCGAATGTTCCTTCTAAGTCTTCGAACACATGCGCGGTATAGTCTTCACTACTATACCTACCAAAACTCATTTATGCCTCTCATGGCCATAATATAGAAATCACGCGTCTCCAAATTCCAATAACGGAAATCACCTCTAACGTGCAAACATCACTATTTTCTCCTCCTTGGTCTAAAGGATACTCTCCTTACTCGGCGCATCTTCCTTGTACACTCACACCTCTCTAGTACACGTTCACAATTCATCCACTGCCTGCTTTCTACCACCTTGGAGTCACTACCTCCAACTCGTCCATCTTACTAATCCACGTCATGGAAGCTACCACTTCCATCGCAAACTACCCATGGAATCATCACACAAAACTCCATGTATACCATACACTCCGACAAGGATTAACGATGAAAGGCTTCTACCCAAGACGGCCTTACATCTAAGGTCTCAATCGTTATAAATTCTAAGGTTCAAAATTTTTCTCATCCCCTTACCCTCTTTATTAACCATGCTTCCAAATCACATTATATACACAAAGCTACCCGAACATAGCACTCAACACATCACCACAACATCAAAGCATACAATACTCTAGAGGGTTAAGAACATACCTGTAACTATTGCTTCACTTCCCTTCTTGTCGTTCTACTCATGTTCTTTCCCGGCACGACGCACAAAAGGAGGAGGTGAATCGTCCACTGATCCCGAAGGCTGAATCTCAACCTCCGCTTATCTCTGGTGGACAATTCCTTGCAAAATGGTCGGTGGCGCATGTAAAGCAGATTCCTATTAGCACGACACTCCCATCGTGGAGCCTACCACAATGGTCACAACGAGGTAAGGGTGGTCCCATCCGACTAACATCCTCGATCCCAAAACTCAAACCTTGGAGCCCGACTGCTCCTGAATTTTTGAACGTCGACGATCGAGGTGGAGCACTCCGTCTTGGCGGGCGCATAACTAACTCTTCAAAGGCTGCTCCCGAAGGTCACCAAAGGACCCTGCTGCCTTGGCCCTACTCTGCTGATCTTGGTCATTCCGTCGACTCCTACGTGCCTCACATCCAAGTGCATGAGCCTGCATGCGGGCAATGTCCATGCCCGGCTGAAGAGCTACTCGAGCAACTCTCGCCAAATAGTCATCAAGCCTGTGACATGGCGGTGCACTCGTCCTCCATGTCGGCTACTAACGGGGGCGTCGAGCTAGTGAGTTAAACTCCACGTTGTACTCGAACCGTGCCTGCTCGCCTCAACATCAAAAATCGCGGCCCGAGTCCTCCTCATCCGTGGAGGCAAGAAATGTGCAGAAATGCCTCGAGAACTCGCCCCATCTCTGGAAGTGCATGCCTCCCGACAGCTCCACGATCAAACCCGATCGGCGCGGTATCACGCGGCCGACGCGAACCTAGACCACCGACTCGGTCTCCGATGCCTTGATCACTCTCATGATCCGTATCGCCGGATGAACTCCTGCGGATCATCCTCGTGCCTCGACCGTAGAACTCGCGGGCCTGACTCGAAAAGTCCGCAGCCTCAAACTATCCGATCTCGGGTGAACCATGGTGCTCTTTGGGCTGCTGCGTCCGGCCTATCCTCGTGTCTGCCTGACCACGGCAATAATCGCCAACTCCATAACCCATCTCCTCTGCTCCGGGCCGTGGACTGGAGGCTCGAATCTTGTGGTCTCTGTAGAGGCTGCCATTTGCTCTACTCGCGACTCCTCTGCGCCTTGCCGCCTCGGCCACTGGTTGCCTTTCGCGAGGCATAACGGTAAAAACGAAACACGTCGAGAGGGTCCAACTTACAACACGCCTCTAAGGCACGATCTCGGAATGAGAAGAATAGAAACTAATCCTAAATGTCTCATGACCTCCACGATTATAGATGTGGTGCACAACACATCGATAATCAAGACTCTACTTAGACACGATGCGTAGACACTTTCCGAGGACTAACCGCTCGATACCACTCGCCACGACCGAACCGGACGCGACGGTGCCTTACCCGCACCCAAGTAGTCAAACAACATCGGAGAAAATCAGCGAAATTAAAACTCATACATGATAACCAATGAAAAGAGAAAACAGCTAACCAAGCGGTTACCTTTTCTCAAAAATAACTAACACGCGATTACAATCCGCCACATCATTACTACGGACCTTTAAGAATTTTATAACATCTCTGCGGGACGGGGCCGCCATACCCAGAATGTACAAAAGTTCTACAACTTCGTGGAACGTACCAAGTGACAAAGTTCCGAAGGAATGGAGCTTTACGAGAATCGAAGCGATCCAAAGTGCGGATCAACAAGCGATGTATCTCAACTGCGGCATGAACGCGGCCCGAAGAAGTCGATACAACAGTGCAGAGTATGCGAAAGCGTAAAAATCGTAAATGAAATCATAATAGTCTATAAGAAAAAGCAGAGACATGTATGATAACCAAACTCTGATACACCACGTATATCTGATTCACCAAATCAAATCACATCAAGTCGAGGACTCACGCCGAAAGATCATTACTCAAAGTGGACGCATACTGGTGGGCTACCCAACGTGTCGGTATGTCAACCCAATAACAAGATAGTACTCACGGTGGACGATACTCGTGGGCTACCCAACGTGTCAGTATGTCCCAACCAATAACAAGATAATACTCACTGTGGACGCATACTCGTGGGCTACCCAACGTGTCGATATGTCCCAACCAATAACAAGATACTACTCGTGGGCGCATACTGTGGGCTACCCAACGGTCGGTATGTCAAACAAATACCGGATAATACTCGCGTGGACGATACTGCGTGGGCTACCCAACGTGTCGGTATGTCCAAACCGGTTTACAAGATAACACTCCTAATAGAAGCATACGTGGGCTACCCAACGTGTCGATATGTCCCAAAGGATCAATATAGTGGAAGCATACCCGCTGGGCCCAACGTGTCGATATGTCCATCATACCACCCGATATCCGGCCCTCTCGAGAGACTCGGTAGCACAAAGTCAAACACTTGCACAATAACAAAACTATCACCACAAGCACGGGCAAGTTACACACAACTCAAAGTACCTTCGTTTAAGTCGACAAACCGGGTTCCAACCCCCAAAATACTACATTCTTTCCTACCTTCAAAGACCTCTCTTTCGTAGAAACCATACGATACTATCACACGTAGTATCACACACATTCATGTTTAAAACACGCATTTCAAACACAATTAACATAACGTCAAGTATACCTTTTAAAAGTCAAGTAATTAACTCCTTTAAGGTCAAGTATTCCTACCTTTTAAAACCAAGTCATTTACTTTTCCCTTAAGAAAAGTTCGATATTTGAAAACAAGTGATTTATACTTTCAAACTCAAGTTACTTCTCTTTTCCAAAATCCAAAGACATTATCCTTTGCAATCCATTAAGTTCATTCTTTGGAATTTTAAGAAAAGTCAGAACTTGTTATCAATGATTCTCATTTAAGCAGCCATGATCTAGGAAATGTAATATCATTTTGTCTTATCTTAGTTTCTATGCAGATGGAGGTTTCTCTTGGTTTTAATATAATCAATTAGTCGAAACCATTTCCTTTATTAGTATTTGCGATGGTGTGTTCGATACTTGTTCCCACTTTCGAAATCCATTTCACACTCTTATGCCGTTATACCTAACTTCCCATAAAGCTAGTATAACTCTTAAGTTTTCAAAACCAAGTATTACTCATTACTCACTAATGAGGTTTTACAAATTTTGAATACATTACAAAACTTTCACAATTCTAAGTTAAGTCTATTATCTTACAAGATCAAGTCTCTTAACTTCTACCAATCAACAACCGTTCTTTACTCACATAAAGTTGTTATAATCGACTTCCCATAAAGCCGTTATAACCCCTTTATGTTTTAAACCAACCAATTACCACATAAACATTTATGAGACCAAGAGGGCTCATTCTTTAAGCTAGAGTGCCCATTACTAACGGAAAAGACTAACTACTCTTACACCTAATGAAGCCCTTTACACTTCATAACAAGTCAAGACACAATTTGGAAAATCAATTTCCTTTAACACACGTGCGTCAACCGCACTATATATTTCACAAATAGTCATGCTGAAGAGGATAGGAAGAATCACATACCTCGCGACGATTGTCGACACTAAGCAAAATGCTCCACGACTTATCTCCCTTAAGAAGAATATGCTACACGTAGTACTTCAATCCTATAAGGGCCATAAAACGTCTATCAAACTCTAGTTTCGAACGTAGAGTAAACTAAGTACAAGGCCCCTACATTCTACGGAAATTGGACAGAACTTCCTTTGTTTCTATTAACTTGCCACCTTTCACAAGGCCGAAATCAACAAGGCTACAAGATCCAAATCTAAGCCAACTTAACTATAACAGCCTCAGGCTCACAAATCTATACAAACTTAACTATAACAGCCTCAGGCTCACAAATCTATTCAAACTCTAAATATAACAGCCTCAGGCTCACAAATCTATTCAAACTCTAAATATAACAGCCTCAGGCTCACAGATCTATACTACTATCACAAGTACTAACTCAAAACCCAGAGAAGGGAAACTCTTACCTTTTAGAAAAGCCCACAAAAGCCCTTTCCTACCACTTCTTCCGTCAACTCAACCACCAGCGCTTCCCACAAGTTCACCAACACTTTTTCCTTCTTGCCGCCGCTCCAACAGTTCCCTAAGGCCAGGTTTCTCAAAAACCTAGAGAGAAGGGAGAGGGGTTTTCTCTTGGGAGGGTTTGAAATGAAATGGCCAAGTCTTCCAAGACTTGGCCCTAAAATAGGCTTCTATCGCTGGTCAAAGGATGGGAGGACACTTGTCACCCTCCCATAGGCTCCTTATAAAATATCCACGATTTTTCTCCTTTACTTGAAAATCCCGCCTCGGCGCCCACGCCGCGTGCCAAGGCGCTAACACTTCAGAAAATAATTGCACGCGTACCGGCGCCGCGGCCCTGCATTCCGGCGCCGCGGCGCTTCAACACCCGCAGACCCTCAGTACAATCGGCGCGCCGCCATGCTCTCCGGCGCGCTGAACTGTCCCCGAAGTCATCGCTTACTTATCGCGCCAAACTTGAAACTTCCATAACTTTTGACTCATGTCCAATCGACGAACGGTTGGTTGCGTTGGGACCTAGATTCAACGGACTACACACTAGGCCTTTTAAACACCTTACAATCCTTAACAACTGGGGTCCAATACTCAAAGGTAAACTCAAAATCCTTCCAACACATGTTTGCCAACTTATCTATCCTCTAGAATTTACGGGGTGTAACAATAACTGTCAAAACAATGTAAGGATGTGAATATGTGTTGTGGTTGTAGTCAGATTGTGTATACTATGTGATGATGCGCCGTCCTGTATAGACGAGATGCAAATGTTCGTCGTTGTATGGACGAGATGTAGATGTTCGTCGTTGTATGGACGAAATGCAGATGTTCGTCGTTGTATAGACGAAATCTGAGATGTTAAATGCGTTGTATAGAGCGAGATGCAGATGTTAAATCGTTGTATGGACGAAATGCAGATGTTCGTCGTTGTATAGACGAGATGCAGATGTTAGTCGTTGTATGGACGAAATGCAGATGTTCGTCGTTGTATGGACGAAATGCGATGTTAAATCGTTGTATAGACGAAATGCGAGATGTTCGTCGTTGTATAAAGATGCAGATGTTAAATCGTTGTATGGACGAAATGTAGATGTTCGTTGTATGGGCGAAATGCAGATGTTCGTCATTGTATAGACGAATGCAGATGTTAAATCGTTGTATAGACGAGATGTAAATGTTCGCCGTTGTATGGGACGAAATGCGGATGTTAAATGCGTTGTATAGGCGAAATGCGATGTTCGTTGTTGTATAGACGAATGCGATGTTAAATGCGTTGTATAGACGAGATGCAAATGTTCATCGTTGTATGGGACGAAATGTAGATGTTTCGTTGTATGGACGAAATGCGAGATGTTAAATGCGTTGTATAGACGAGATGCGATTGTTAAATCGTTGTATGGGACGAAATGCATATGTTCGTCGTTGTTTAGACGAGATGCAGATGTTCGTCATTGTATGGACGAAATGCAGATGTTAAATCGTTGTATGAACGAAATGCGATGTTAAATCGTTGTATGGACGAAATGCGGATGTTCGTCGTTGTATAGACGAAATCAGATGTTCGTCGTTGTATAGACGAGATGCAAATGTTCATCGTTGTATGGACGAAATACGATGTTCGTTGTATAGGCGAGATCTGATATTTCGTTGTATGGACGAAATGCAGATGTTAAATCGTTGTATGGACGAAATGCGAATGTTAAATCGTTGTATAGACGAATCACGAGATGTTAAATCGTTGTATAAACGAATGCAAATGTTCGTCGTTGTATGGGACGAAATCACGAATGTTAAATGCGTTGTATGGGCCGAAATGCGAATGTTAAATGCGTTGTATAGACGAATCACGAGATGTTAAATGCGTTGTATGGACGAAATGCAGATGTTCGTTAAATGCGTTGTATGGACGAAATGCACGATGTTAGATGTAATGCGTTGTATGGACGAGATGCAGATGTTCGTCGTTGTATGGACGAGATGCAGATGTTCGTCGTTGTATGGACGAGATGCAGATGACGCCTTGTGCGGCATAGATAAAAAATTGTTCTACATATGGAATTGTGTTATGCATAATCAAAGCTAGACGAAATAATAAAAAATGTAAATGATGTGGGTAAAAAAGAATGGCTTTTTGCGAGATGTATTTGATGTAGACTTGTTACAGATGGACTCCGTGGGCGAATCTGTTGTATTGGGATGTTGTTGTCTTCCTTGTCCGTGTTGTCCTGCAAAATTCACTCAAAGAAAAATTGTGAGTTCGGGGAGGGGGTCGGCCGATTTGTGTTGGCTCTTGATACTTGCACGCGTTGTCTTGTCTGGACATGTAACCCCTGTCTGATTTCGAGTCTCGGTCAAAACATTTTGTTGAAAAATATTCTATCTTGAGAAAATATACTTATATATGCGAGAAAATTATGTCGATATTTGAATAGTGACATGTTGTGAAACAAAACGAACTTCCTTATCCAAAATCGGTATATTCTTCCATACTTTCGATTGCTCATTGCCAGTCGACTCTCTTTCAAAATTTGTCGCTTTGGGACATGGAACCACTGCGTAAATTGACCATGTCCATTGACGTCGCTTGTAAATGAGTCCTTAAAATTGTCCCGGTTATGTCGATCCTTGAGCATATAGAATCATATTTGTCGGCGTCCGCCGTGGCGAAATCCTAAAATTGTCCCGCTTTTGGTATGGCCCGGGTCGGATATATATCGTAGATTTGTCTTGTATGTACGGCAAGACTGAGTACAAACCACAAAAAATGCAAAATGACAAAACTGAAGATTTCCTTATGGTGCGACCGAGGCCGATGTAGGCCGCCTACGTATCCGTTAAGGGAATCAGGTCGAACGTAGTTCGTTCGCATAAGATTTTAAAATTTTAAAGATGGGGACCGAGGCGAGGTGGCGCCACGCACTCCGAGGAATCAGGTCACACGTAGTTCCGATTACAAGCAAAAGAGAAATTTGGATTTTCTAAAAGGTGGGACCGAAGCCGATGTGGCCGCCTACGTATCCGCCAAGGGAATCAGGTCTAACGTAGTTCCGATTACAAGCAAAGTAATTACACGGAAAATAAAGAATTCTAAATGTAGTATCTCTTCACTGCATCTGCGTTGATGACCCTTGGCCACACTTCGCCATCCATTTCAGCTAAGATGAGGGCTCCTCCCATAAGCACTCGGTGAACCATGTAAGGCCCTTGCCAATTGGGCGCGAATTTCCCTTTCGCCTCACTTTGGTTAGGGAATATACGTTTCAGCACCAGCTGTCCCGGTTGGAAGTTTCTTGGTCGTACCTTCTTATTAAAAGCTCTGGCCATTCTGTTCTGGTAAAGTTGTCCGTGACAGACTGCATTCATTCGTTTCTCATCAATAAGAATCAATTGTTCGTACCTACTCTGTATCCATTTGGCTTCATCTAGTTCGGCTTCCTGGATGATTCTCAGAGATGGTATTTCCACCTCCATTGGCGGCATGGCTTAGTTCCATAAACCAAGAGATACGGTGTTGCTCCTGTGGAGGTCCGGATTGTAGTACGGTAACCCAAGAGGGCGAAAGGCAAATTTTCATGCCAATGCCTGTAGTTATCTATCATCTTCCTCAGTATCCTCTTGATGTTCTTGTTGGCCGCTTCGACTGCTCCTTTCATTTGTGGTCGATATGGAGTAGAGTTGCGATGAATGATCCTGAACTTATCACACATTTCCTTCATCAGACCACTATTGAGATTGGACCCGTTGTCGGTTATGATTGATTCTGGAATTCCGAACCGACAGATGATGTTGTGATGAACAAAATCCACTACTACCTTCTTGGTCACAGACTTGTACGATGATGCTTCTACCCATTTTGTAAAGTAATCGATCGCCACTAGGATAAACCTGTGTCCATTTGACGCTGCCGGCTCAATAGGACCGATGACGTCCATGCCCCAAGCTGCGAATGGCCATGGGGAACTAGTGACATTGAGCTCATTTGGCGGCACGTGAATCAAGTCGCCATGGATCTGGCATTGATGGCACTTTCGCACGAAACTGATGCAATCTGTTTCCATCGTCATCCAGAAGTAACCTCCTCGCAGTATCTTCTTTGCTAGCATGAAACCGTTCATGTGGGGTCCGCACATACCTCTGTGTGTCTCTTCTAATAACTTGTTTGCTTCTCGAGTGTCAACACATCTCAACAAACCCAAATCCGGAGTTCTCCGATAAAGGATCTCGCCGCTCAGGAAGAAATGGTTTGCTAACCTCCGAAGAGTCTTCTTTTGTATGTTGGTCGTGCCTTCCGGGTACTCACTTGCCTTGAGGTACCTCTTGATTTCGTCATACCATGGTTTGCCCTCTGATTCTTCATCTATCTGAGAACAATAGGCTGGCTGCTCTAGCACATCTACTTTGATTGGGTCAATATAGTTCTTGTCTGGATGTTGAATCATGGAGGACAAAGTTGCTAGAGCGTCTGCAAACTCATTTTGAGCCCTCGGAGTATGCCTGAACTCTATCTTAACGAACCTCTTGCGCAATTCTTTCACGCAGTGTAGGTAAGGAAGTATCTTCCTATTCTTGGTGGCCCATTCGCCTTGCACTTGATGAATCAACAGGTCTGAATCCCCTATGACCAGCAACTCTTGTATGTTCATGTCAATAGCCATTCGGAGTCCTAGTATGCAAGCCTCATATTCAGACATATTGTTGGTGCACGGGAATCTGAGTTTTGCTGATATTGGGTAGTGTTGTCCAGTTTCTGATACTAAAACTGCTCCGATACCTACTCCTTTGAAATTCGCGGCGCCATCGAAGAACATTCTCCAACCTGGATATTCTTCTAAGATGTCTTCTCCTACAAACATCACTTCTTCATCTGGAAAGTAGGTCTGCAAGGGGACGTATTCCTCATCTACCGGATTCTCTGCGAGATGATCTGCTAATGCTTGCCCTTTGACTGTCTTTTGGGTGACATATACGATGTCGAATTCACTTAAAAGAATCTGCCACTTTGCAAGTTTTCCAGTAGGCATAGGCTTCTGAAAGATATACTTGAGCGGGTCCATCCTTGAGATGAGATAGGTGGTGTATGCGGACAGGTAATGTCTGAATTTTTGGGCAACCCAAGTCAAGGCACAACACGTGCGTTCCAGCATTGTGTACCGAGCTTCATAAGGCGTGAACTTTTTACTCAAGTAGTATATCGTTTGTTCCTTCCTTCCCGTCTCATCATGTTGTCCTAACACACATCCGAATGCATTTTCCAATACGGATAAATATAATAGCAAAGGCCTCCTGACCTGGAGGCACCAAGACCGGCGGATTTGACAGGTACTCTTTGATTTTGTCAAGGGCTTGTTGGCACTCCAATGTCCATTTAGTGGCAGCGTCCTTCTTTAACAACTTAAATATTAGTTCGCATATTACTGTTGATTGTGCTATGAACCTGCTGATATAATTCAAACGACCGAGAAAACTCATCACTTCCTTGCGATTTTTCGGAGGCAGTCCTTGAATGGATTTTATCTTCGAAGGATCCAACTCTATTCCCCTTCTGCTCACAATGAAACCCAACAATTTTCCTGCTGGGACGCCGAAGGCACACTTTGCCGGATTTAACTTCAGGTTGTATTGCCTAATCGCTCAAAAACTTCTTCGATGGACGAGTGGTCCGTAGCCCTCCGCGACTTGATAATGACGTCATCCATGTAGACTTGATTTCCTTATGGATCATATCATGAAAAATGGTAGTCATGGCTCTCGTGTAAGTGGCGCTGCGTTTTAAGTCCAAATGGCATGACTCGATAATAATATACCCCGCGGGGTGGTGAACGCGGTCTTCTGCATCTTCGTTCATTAAGATTTGATGGTACCCAGCGAAACAATCGACAAATGACTGCAACTCATGCTTCGCACAATTGTCGATGAGTAAATGAATGTTTGGAAGGGGAAAATCATCCTTAGGGCTTGCCTTGTTGAGATCCCTGTAATCAACACAAACTCGTATCTTACCATCCTTCTTTGTTACCGGGACAATATTGGCTAACCAAGTAGGGTATTTTGCTACCCGAATGACATTTGCGTCCAATTGTTTGGAGATCTCCTCCTTGACTTTCAAACTCTGATCCGACTTGATTTTCCTTGGTTTTTGCTTCACTGGAAGGCATGATGGTTCAATGGGCAGCTTATGAGAAACGATGTATGTGCTTAGACCTGGCATATCATCATAAGACCAAGCGAATATGTCGACATCTTTGTCAATAGGGCCACCAGATCTTCTGCATGCGGTATTCAAGTGAACGCGATCCTTGTTTCCTTCACGACTTTATCATCTCCTAGGTTCATGTTTACATTTCATCCAGTTAGGTTTCACTTATCCTCGAACTTTCCTAACTCCTCGTTAATTCCCCATGGAAATTTCTCGGGTTGTTGGATTATTCGACTTTGCTCGCTTGTTTCATGACATGTCACATTTTCATTATCGATAAGTATATTATTTTGTATCTTTGAAAGAAAGGGAATAAAGAGCGTTGATTAAAACATAACTTGTTATTAAAACTTGAGGAAATAAGCTCATAAAAGCGTGTTCCATAATTCGTAAAAATACGAATTGAATTGTTTAAAAGCGTCTAATTATTAATTCTACCTGCACTCATGAAAAAGCAGTGTTGAAGTGCAGGTCGATTGCTCAAGACATCTCACGGCTCTGCACTCCAAATGGTCCAGTCATGCATGTAGTCTTCCAAAACCGCATGACACTCGCTTCTTCCTCGAATTGAAAAGGCCTTGAAGTCCTCCGCAGAATGTGCGTCCTCCTCTTCTGGTAGCTGAGCAGGGTATGCTTTGACGAATGAATGATTCAGGGGTGGAACAGGTCTTGGCAGGTGAGACTCACCCTTCCTTCTGAGATCAAATAACATCATCTCTCCTGCGGTGGTGATATCCTAGCCAAAAGTGTCCTTCTTCTCGGCGGTGAATCGGCTTTGTGATTCCTCCTAATCTTGGTCCAAGTCCTCGACTGGCTCAAACCATTTCTTATCATCTCTCGCCACCATTTTGGGAGTGCGAGGTAGTTGTATCCCTTTAGCCTTGCTAACGTCTACGATCTTGTTCATATGGTAGACAGATCCATCCAGCTTCTCCATACTCTCGATGATTGGAATTGCCCCTTTGGTGTTAGCAGTGTTGTCCTTGTCTCCCTCAACCACAACTTCATGATGATTCCAGATGAATTTCAAAACTTGATGCAAAGTGGAAGGGACGGCTCCGACCACGTGGATCAGGTCTGAGCAACAAATTGTAGCATGTGGATATGTCCAATACACGGAATTCTATCTCGAACTCTGCGGGCCCAATCGTAGTGTCAAGTCGGTCTGCTGCGACGCTCCTCGTGGTCCCATCAAACCTTTTACCCTTGTAGCTCTCACGAAGTTTCCCAATGTTGACTCAAAGTTCAAGAGTATTCAAAGGGCATACATTAACGGTGACCCTCCATCAATCAAGACTCGGAGATAAACTTATTAGCACACTTATGCATTATGTTCAATGCCTTATTATGACCCCGACCTTGTGAGGCAATTCATTCTCATGGAAAATTATCTTTGCACCTTTTTAATTTGCCGATCGGTCTTTGAAAAGTTCTCATCAGCGATCTCGGTACACATGAGCCTCTTTCAAAACCTCCATCAAAGAGGTTCGGTGGTTCACGAAATTCATCAACAGTGACAATAGAGAGATTTGTGCTGGTGTTTTACTCAACTGTTCTACAATGGAATAGTCTCCTGTAGGCATCCTTCTCCAAAATTCCTCTACTTCTGGTTCGGTCACAGTCTTTTTCTGGGGTGTCTTTCGATACTTCTCTGGATGTGTGCGTTGCGGACCTTGTCACCCCCGCTACAACAACTTCTACCACCTGTTTCTGTTTACCCTCGTTATGTTGCTTGATCGAGTGGATCCATCCTGGTACTAACGGCTTGTGACGGCTCAACTCTACTTCCAACGGCGCCCTGGCCTTGGCAGTAATCACATGGGCAATGTGGGCTGAAGATCCCCCTGTTTCCTTTCCCTTAATTGGTACGATGGTCCCTTCCATATCGTACACATCATCAAAGGTGATCATGTGCACGCCAGCATTGTCGTGATTTGGCAGGGGATTGTTGTTGACATTCGGGGAGGGCTCTTTCAACCGAATAGCTCCTTCTTTGATTAGTTCCTCAATTCTGTTTTTCAATGCATAACAACCATCTGTATTGTGCCCTGATGCTCCAGAGTGGTATGCACAATGCTTATTTTCATCATGCCATGGTGGGAGTGGATTGGGATTTTTCCATGGGATCGGCTGTATAAAACCAGCGGCTCTTAGTCTTTCATATAGTTGGGAGTATGGTTCAGCCAACGGAGTGTATGATTTTGTGGGCCTCCTCTCGGTGTTGGTTCGGGGTATGGGTGTGTTTTGTGTGTGGTATTGTTGTGGGGTGGGTATCTTTGGTCGGTATTGTGAGGAATTTGTGTGGGCGACGCCGTGGCGGTGTATATTGGTGGGTGGTGTAGATGGGTGAAGGTTGATTGTATGTGGAAGTATTTTGGCCAAAGTGGTCATAGGGAGAGTTTTGGAATGTGGGGGTTTGGTATGTTTGGGGTTGGTATGTTTGGGGTTGGGGTTGGTATGTTTGGGTTTGGGGTTGGTATGTCAGGGCTCGATTCGTTTTGTGTTGTTGCACCGTCATGATAGGGGCTGCTACATCCTTCTTCTTCTTATTCATCCCTCCTATTGACTCTGATTGTATTTCTTTGCTTGTTGCTTGCAAAGCAGCCAAATTCGTGATCCTACCTTGCGAGTCCTTCTTCCAAAATCTCCCATTTTACTACTTGAGAAAAATTGCGTCGATGACGATCAACCTCTCATAGTCGTGGGGTCCGAGATTGTACAAACAGTGTTGTCATTTCACTTTCTTCCATAGGTGTTGGACCTTGCCGCTTGAGATCTCCACCTCATTGCATATTCCCTAAAGGTTTCTATTGACTTTTCTCGATTTCATAAGATAGAATCTGTCGGGGCGTTGTCCGTATTAAACTGAACTGTCTACAAAGTCTGGGCATCGCCCCCAACTACGCCACTTCGCGATCTGGCTGGTATACCAATCCAAGGCTTCTCGGTCAGCTCCTTATAAACAACTTCATGATAATTGATTGATCTCTTCCCACACCCACTAATTTGTCGCAATAGGATCTCAAGTGTGCACGAGGATTACTTTTGCCGTCAAACAGGTCAAACTTTGGTACCTTGTATCAGCAGGCGATTCGACGTCGGGATCGTGCATAAATCCTCGTATTCCAATCCTCGTGACCACTTGTCCATCTGAAGGTTCTTAAAAGCTTTCTTCAATTCGTGAATTTCTCTGGCAAAGTTTTCATCTATACAAACAATTGTCATCTTCTCCATATCTTCATAACTAGCAAACTCCGGGGAGGGTATAGGTACGGGTGTGAGATGTGGTGCATGGGTCACATATACGGGTGATCCGTATTGTTTATTATGGTATGTCATCTGTGCTGGTTGAGTAGGTTGGTTGTTTTAGGCGGGTAAGGTGGCTGGTATTATCTGGGGCTGAGGTGTGTGCGGGTTAGGGTCATTTATGGTCTGTGGGTTATGATGAGGTGTGTTGTTGTGTTGTGGCTTTGGGGGCTGTGGGTTATGAGGAGGCGTGTTGTTGTATTGTGGATTGGGAGGTTGTGGGTTATCTGTTGGGTGTTGGGGATGGCGTGGAAAGGACGGTGAATTAGGAAGTGTGGGTAGTTGTGTGTTGAGGCTTATAGATAGCTTAGTAATTTCCCGGAGTCTATCCATTTACCTTGCATGACCACCATTGTTGCGATGCTTGAGCAAGGTATTCATCGGAATATGGAGCATTTCCCCTTTCTGATGTCTCTGGTTCCTCGCGTTGAATGGCGATGAGTCCCAAGCCATCCTGTTCGTTTGCCCCTGAATCATTCATTTTTGTTGCTCGTGCTTTAGATCTTGTGAAATATGGGTGCTCCGCCAGTGCTTGCCAACACAAACCGGCCGATAAGGGGAGTAGTACAGCAAAATCCTTTTGTTCAAAACATGTGTTAGTATTAAACAGAATAGCGGAACATATGGGCATATAATGAAGTTTCAATAAAGTAGATTAAAGCGCGTCCTAATATGCAAAGGGCCTCTATTATGCGAGAGGTAGGCCTAAGCGTCATATATGAGATAATGATGGATTGGTCCGAGCCATCGGATGCTTTTATTGGGGGAAAAAAACTAAAATTAAATTGCAACAAAGAAATGTCAAAATTAAGATCATGTTGACGGAGAATGCGGTGGTGGTGCAATGGTGTTGCTAGGCCCTGCTCCTGCATTTTCCAAGTATTGCATGATATTTTGTAGTTGATCCCACGTTTCAGGGGAGATGGCGTTGCTCTCTAATCTGCACACTTTTACCCAATTGGTCATGTCGATATCCTCGAAACCCTGTTTGCCTACGGACTCGGGCCACAATCTTGTGAACCATGCATAGTATTCGAGCGTACCTCGCCTTGCTCATATTTGACATTTATTTTCTCAACATTGTTCCATTCGTCAAGGATTTGCTTCTTTGCGGGGAAAGTGCAATTCGCCCCAAACGACCTCCGATCCTTCATATGCGATCGGAGAGGATCACCGTTCTTGACCAAGCGACGAAGTACCGCGCGGAGCATATGGCTGAAGTCCTCTTAATCTGATGAGCTCGATGTAATAACGGCCTTTACTCCTTACGTAAGCTTCGTTGATACGGGATAGCAGTGGGTACCTCCATTGCACTTGGTTGCTACTGCGGGATGCCAGAAATTCATACCAATCCACAGTGCAAGCCAGGTGACACAAATCGCCGCTTCGTGCCGTAAAAACTTACAATCCTATAATCATTGCTAAAACAAATGTCTGTCATATTTGATCGTTGATAAGAGTGTTCCATGGCATCTGCGGGATGAGGTTACATCCTCGAAGAAATTGGTTTCCTTTCGCTTGCATTTTCCTGCAGCTCAAGTATCTCGGCTAGAATCATAGGAACCAAAGTAAGTTGCGTGCCATTAATGCCTTCAAAACCATTCGGTCACGAACATATGCAATCTTGATCCGTCCATGCTCGGTGGAAACACTAGAGTGCTATGCAGCAACGACGCGGTATGTCGTCTAGTTTTCCATTGTCCCAACCGCAAGAACTCCTTCGAATGGTGATAGCTATCTTGGCGACTATATCTGTCACGACCGACGGGGCGTGGATAGTGCCTTACCCGGGCACCCCAGTAGTCATACATCAGAGAAATCAGCGGAATATAAAGACAATACATGAAACCAATGTAATAAGACAGTGAAATAAGAAGACAAGCTAACCAAAAACGGTTACCTTCAGTATATATATAAATAACAATTTGAACAGTTACATCCCTTTCTACAACTCTGCCCACAACAGTACTACAGACCTCTAAGAATGATACGATAACAATGGCGGGCGGGGCCCGCCATACCCTGAATGTAAAACCTACAACGACGGACTATACGAGATAAGCCTCGGAAAGCGGAGCTTCCCAAGCTGTGACCCTAGGCGAGGATCAACGGCGGCGTACCTTTACTGCGGCATGAACGCGGCCCGAAGGAGGTCGATAACAGTACCAAGTATGTGGCGAAAATCGTAAATGAAATCATAGTAGTCTATATAAAGCAGGAGACATGTATGATAACCAAACTACAGTTCACAATAAGCAGTCATGTCAAGTCAGAGACTCACGCCCTCAAGTCATTACTCAAGTATAATAATGGGTCTCACGCCCACAACATCAATCATGCCCGTGGAATACCTTCCTCACTGTCGGCAGTCCATGATATAAAAGCATCAAGCAATACACATAAACACCAGGTCCCACCTGTGTCATAATAAAACCGTACGGGGTAAGTACGAAGGCATAGCCAACTACTAAAACCCACAGTACCAAAATTGCTATAAAACTGTATCACGTGGTCTTTCTAGACCGCACCACATGATCGAAGCTGGCCACTCGCCCGCAGTATCAATGTGCGCGTCTATTCATGGAACTTACCGCAGCTCCGCATAGGTCACACACAGACCCGCATGAGGTATTCCTCGAATCATGGTCCCGCATCGCTGAGGTATACCCGCGTCGGAGCGGCTTAACCCGGTATCCGCTGGACTCCGCGCCGCGTAGTCTCAATAGACCGCGTAGTCCATGGGTGCATAGGGCATCCCGCGTCGGGCTAAACACCGAATGATCAATCCTCGAGCATACCGCTGCTCGCGTAGTCTCGCGAACCGCGCCGTAGTATAGACCGCATCGGGTGGTGAGCACCGGTATAACGATCGAGGGTAGGTGATATAATAATAGTACAACGGACTTACCGGTTAGCAATGTAAGCACAGCAAGAATGACCCCCTTACACAACAATCACAAGATACTAACACACGTAGCATCTTAACATGTTTACTTATCAAATCAACAAGAAAGTATTACAAGGCTATCACAAACCAACAAAATCAAGTTATTCACACAAGGTACTTTATGCTAATAAGTTCGGGTATCTATCCCCAAAGTACTTCATACATTAACTCTTTTAAAAGATTCGTTTTCTTTCACAGAAGTCACACAATACCCGTAGTATAGAGTGACTACCTTTTTAAGTAAACCAAAACACTTCCCTTTGTAAAATCAAGTAACAACATTATTTTCCAAACGTTCAAGTTTGCCTAATTTCAAATGTTCACGTTTCTTATTTTAGAAAGGTTTCGTAGTTCATAGTCTTATTCATTTAAGAATATAATTCTCTTTTAAACAATCTGAGAAACATATGCCTTATATGTGAGTAGGTTATTCTTGTTCATAATCAATCTTATTAAGCGACCATGATCTAGGAAATGTAATATCATTTTGTCTCATCTTAGCTTCTATGCGGATGGAGGTTTCTCTTGGTTTTAATAATACTTCATTAATTACAACATTTCCCTTTATTAACTGCGGTGGTTTGTCGATACTCATTCTGATTTCCAAATCAAGAAACATTATTCCTTTTAAAACCAAGTACTCATTACTCACGAATGAGGTTTCACACAAAATTCATATTAATTTAATTAAGTCAAGTCTCTTATCTTTTAAGATCAAGTCTCTTAACTTCTAAAATCAATAAATCATTCATTGTATCTCTCTTAAGCCGTTATACCTAACTTCCCATAAAGCTATTATAACTCTTAAGTTTTAAAACCACAAAGCATTTTCTTACCTACATAAAGTTATAACAACTTCCCATAAAGCGTTATAACACTTTATGTTTTAAACCAATCAAATACATTTAACACGTATGCGTCTGCGTACTACATAGTTATACACATATCATGCTAGAAAAGATAGGAAGAGGTTCACATACCTCGCGACGATTATCGACTAAAGCAAAAGCGCTCAGTACCTCAATTGTCTACTCCTTAAGCCAGTAGATCACGCCATACGTAGTACTTCAACCTATAGAGTACCCAAGGCGCCTATTAACATCTAGATCTCAACGTAGAATATTTTACAGAAAATTCGACACCTCCCCGCATGTGCGTAAATCTCCTCTCTATCGGTAGGCTATCAAGCCAACGACGGGTGTATCGTCTAACGGACGTGTACAATTCTACTTCACATAATGCTACACAAGTCTCATGTCTGATCTATGTAATTACAGATTGATTCTCTTCTTTAAATTCGGGCTTAAGTCAAAAGACATTGCCGCAAAACTATGTTCATTACTATATATAGTATACTTCAACTATATATTCCTACAACATATAATTCCAATAACAATAGGGGACAAGATTATTTACCTCGATAAGCCCAAAACTATCCTAGTTATAATGTCGATCTGAGCAACTTTTAGCTCTACTCGTGCTCGACCCGCTCACATAACCACTTAGAAGTTCTACGCAACTTCTCTTAATACTCAACCAACTATGGAGATTTTCCTTAGGGTTTCGTTTTTGTGACTGAAGGAAGTATAATAGTATTTAGGCTTTTGAATAAGTGTAACATTGGAATACTACAAGGTATCTGGCTAAGGTAATTTGGGTATAGTAACAATACTTTGGAGAGTATTTCTACCAAGGTGTACCCCTCGGCCAACCCACTAGGAGGGTACTCTCGGCTAAGGGAGGGACTCTCGGCCAAGGGCCTCGTAAAGGGGAGAGGAGGCTGGGGCGAGAACACACAAGAAGAGGAAGGGATTTTCAAGACTTAGCACACTTTTTGGATGAAGGAGTTCATCAAAGGGAGAAGTATTTATAGGTCAAGCAAAGGCCAACCAATGGCCAAGATCAATCAAGTGTCATGCAAGTGTAGGGCTAGGATTCACCCAAGTACACCTTATCCATCTACCACACATATCACAAAATATCCTACTCCCACTCCCAATCGTCAACATTGCCGTCAAAGCCCGCAATTAGAGGGTGCAAGTGTCGCCTCTCGTTGGTCCAAAATGTTCGTCTCTCGGAAAAATCCGCAAAATTAGAAATGACATGCCGTAATTTACCGCCATGAAGTTTAGTAAAGCGTTTCGTCGAAAAACGACTCTAACTGGGTGTTGTGCACAAAATAAATCGGCCAAGCCAACTTTAAAGTTCAAATTTTACCTACGTACGTCCTTACATACATACTCTGGAAATACGGGGTATAACATTCTCCCCTCCTTAGAAACATTCGTCCCGAATGTTCCTTCTAAGTCTCAAAACAAGCGCGCCAGAGATAGTCTTCACTACTATACTTACGAGAACAAACCTTCCACGCCTGGCCACAGAAACACCTCTAACCTCACAAAAGAAATTATCACATCTATGCTCGCCATACATGCTCGCTTCTTCCCTTACGTGCCGTACCCTTCTCGTACACTCGAACTCTTTCTCATAACTTACCACATTTACATTTCTTGGTTCCAAAACTCGTCACACCGCTTTCCGGTGGTACCTTCGAAGACCACCGTCAACCTGAACTCCAAGCGTTATGAGATTATCCGCACGACTTTTGTTGACTCTGAGTGCCAAAACCTCTCTGGATAGCTTCACCTATCCACATCTGCTGAACACGTATGAACCAACTATCTGAACGCCAACGTCGAACCAATCGGCCAGCAACTTACACTTCGCCCTAAGGCTTCATAAGGCAATATCCGAACGCGAAATGGTAGCTACAACACTCCCTCTACGAGGAAACAATCCTCACAATACCCGAAATCAAAACAACGGCGAGGATGAATACGATCGGAGACTACGAGTTCCTAACCTGCTGGTAAAACTTCGAACGAAAATAGCGTAACTGGGCTCCAACGCGACATAAGGTGAAAGCGGGCACCTCGTGCAGCCTTACAACCTTGCGATATGATCATCTCGCATAACCTCTGTAGAGTAAGCGGTCTGACTAAAAGACAAGAGGGGCCGACCTGCGTCGGCGACCTGCGGTCGAGCGTCCACGAACTTCGTCTGTGGTTAACTAAACTTGGGCCTAACACCCTCGTGACCCTACCACCTGGTGGGACCACCACAAACTGACCCCACCATAAAATAGGTCGCGGGTTGACCCGCGACATGGCCTCAACCCGACCCACATTCGCGTAAAACACTTGCTCCCCGATCCGGAACAATCTCACTAATCCACGTTACGAAAACCTAGCGGTCTTCTTAGCTCAACTACCCTCTTTCCTTCCACACTACTCAGGGACTTATCACACAAACATATCTCACGTGCACTATGCACTCCGATAAGGGTCAAATATAAAATACCTCTTTTACTCGAGATGGCACCTCTAAGGTCTCCACGTATAACATTCTAAGGCTCACCTTCCTTATCCCCAACTCTTTCCTGGTTAACTAACCATGATTTCTAATCACAATATACTTATGTTATCTGAACATAACACTTAAGATATACTCATCTCATCATACGTGCTAATCTCTAGAGGTTTAAGGATATACCTGTATCTACTGCTTCACTCCCCTTAGGCGTTCTAATCAAATCCTACCGTGGCGTGCATGCTAGGAAGATGACGAACTACCCACCGATCTGAAGGCTGAGTCCTCCTACTAGGACATCCTTTCGACCACATGTACGGCGGCCGCGGTAACATGAGTACCAACAAAAGAGCGACATTCCACAGGATGGCGTCCGTCACTATGAATCTTGAGGAAAAGCGAATCGGTGCTGGAACCTACGTGTAGCTGTGAACCGGAAGCTCTGGAGCTCTGACCAACTCCTGCATACCCCGAACGTCCTGAACCCTGTGGAGGACCTCTCTGCACCGGCGGAGGTGTGTATCCAGTCTGCTGCTGAGGCGATTCGCCTCGAAAGTTATCAAAGGAACCTGCTGTTACGGCGCCTTACCTTGTCGCTTTGTTAACGTCGATCTCTACGTTTCTTGGCTGCTGCGCATAAGCGTACGAGCCGTGCATGCTCAAGCCTAGCGGCGAGCTATTCTTGCACCACCTCTTAGATAGTCGTCAAGACGCGATAAATCGATACATCATATACCCTCGGTAGCTACATCGCTTAGCTAGTAATAGGGTCGCATCTTTGCAATCTATATTCTCTGTTCCGTGGATGGCGGAAGGTTCAACTTATCATGGCCGGTAGGCTGCTGCGCGTGAAACTAAACTCTGTGGAAATTTGGTGATGTCGCGAGAACTCCCGAATGAAGCACCATGTCGGATGATGATTGGGCTGTGCCACGTAACCCTCGTACTCTGCGCGACTCCTCGGCTGCCTTGCCCTCTGGGCTCGGGTTGCCTTGCGGAGGCATAGCGGTAAGGAAAGAAATACGTTAGAGGGGTCCAACTTATAACACGGCTCTAAGAGTACGATCTTAGAGTGAGAAGAATGGAAACAATCCTAAATATCCTATAGCCTCACGATTATTGGTGTGGTGCAACACACGATAATCAAGACTCTTGGATACGATGCGTAGACACTTTCAGAGATTAATCGCTCGATACCACTTTTGTCACGACCGAGCAGGGCGTGGATCGTGCCTTACCCGCACCCCGGTAGTCATACATCGAGAAATCGGCGGAATATAAAGACAATACATGAAACAATGTAATAAGACAGGTGAAATAAGAAGGCAGGCTAACCAAAAAGCGGTTACCTTCGGTATATATATAAATAACAATTTGAGCGATATCCCTTTCTGCAACTCGCCAGCAACGGTACTACGGACCTCTAAGAATGATACGACAACAATGGCGGGGCGGGGCCGCCATACCCCGAATGTAAAACCTACAACGGCGACTATACGAAGATAAGCCTCGGAAAGCGGAGCTTCCCAAACGCTGTTGTGACCACTAAGAGCGAGGATCAACGGTAGCGTGCCTTTACTGCGGCATGAGCGGCCCCGAAGGAGGTCGATCAACAGTACCAAGTATGTGGCGAAAATCAGTAAATAAAATCATAGTAGTCTATATAAAGCGGGAGACATGTATGATAACCAAACTACGATTCTGATAGCGATCGTATCAAGTCGGGGACTCACGCCCTCAAGTCATTACTCAAGTATAATAATGGGTCTCACGCCCACAACATCAATCATGCGTGGAATACCTTCTCATCCGTGATCCGATATATAAAGCATCAAGGAATACATAAACACGGGTCCACGTGTCATTATAAAACGTGCGGGGTAAATCACGAAGGCATAGCCGACTACTAAACCACAGTACCAACAATGCTATAAAAGCGTATCACGAGGTCTTTCTAGACCGCACCACATGATCGGTGGCCACTCGCGCGATATCAATGTGCGCGTCTATTCATGGAACTTACGCGACTCGCGCATAGGTCACCACAGACCCGCGTGAGGTATTCTCGAATCATGGTCTAGACCGCTGAGGTATACCCAGCGTCGGGCGGCTTAACCCCGGTATCCGCTGGACTCCGCGGCCGCATAGTCTCAATAGACCGCATAGTCCCGTGGACGCGTAAGGCATCCGCGTCGGGCTAAACACGGAATGATCAATCACGGAGCATACCGCATTGCTCGCATAGTCTCACAGACGCGTAGGCGTATAGATGTTATACCCGTATTTCGGTATGTGCGTAAAGGAATACGTACAAAAGTTTGGTCTTAAAGTTAGGCCTTGGGCGATTTTTAGGCACAACTCACAAGCAGTTTTTAATGAAAGCGTTTCCCACGGCTTTCGTAGGATAAATTCGGCTATGTCATTTCTAATTTTTGCGGATTTTTAGAGAGGCGTAACACTTTGGGCCAGCGAGAGGCGATATTTGCCACCCTCTCATTGGTGGACTTGTCACGGCAATAGGGCGAATGGATGACCATCCTTGTCATAAAGTTGGTTAGATATTTTGTGTGCAAGTTGGCTAGGTACACTTGCCCTAATCTTGACCTTACACTTGCCTAGCACTTGGCTAAATCTTGGCCATTGGTTGGCCATGTCTTGACCTATAAATACCCCTCTTGAGATGAAGAGTTCTTCATCCACAAAAGCTTTCAAGTCTAAAAATCCTTCCCTCTCCCTTTGTAAGCAATTCGTCCAACACACTCCCTTGAGAAGCTTGGCGAGGCTACCACCCCTAGCCTGGAAACCTACCCCCTCCTTGGTAGAAAAGTTGCCTTCTTGTATTGTTATAATGCCCAAAATACCTAGCCCAAATACCTTAGTACTTAGTAGAAGTTGTGAAGAACTTCTAAGGTTTCATGGAGCATACAACTTAGGAGCAAAACCTTGCTCGGTGCGACTTTTCTAGGATATTATTGGGCTTACCGGGTAACTAATCCTAACCCTCTTTTGAATTAGAGAATACTTCTTGTTGTAGAATAAGAATAAGTATAAATACTTAGAAGGTTATTAAGGAATAGAATTGAGCAGTAACACCTTAGAAGGGTATAAAGAAGAATATCTGACAGTACTTACATAGGACTGCTTTCACGATGAACTTATATAGCTCACGGGTAGGGTTGTGCTGCCCGACTTTCCGTAGAATTGAGGACCCTCTGTTTAGAATGACCTACAGAATAGTCTAGACTTTGATAGATATCTGTGACTATTATAGGTGATTCTCTGTGCGACATACTCGACTTGGCGGTGGATTTCCGAGAAGGTATGTGATTCTTCCTAAAGCATGATATTTTACAATATGTATATAGTACGGTAGACGTACATGTGTTAACTGAATAATACTTACGGCAATGCCTCGGCTTAAGCACGAATAATAAGAAGCAAAACATTTCAAAAGGACTCTTTGAACCATTTTTTTCTGAGAAGAGAATTAATTGGTTTCTCAAATGAAGCTTAAGAGTTATACTAGCTTTATGGGAAGTTAAGTATAACCACTTAAGATTGATAAAAGAAACAAGTTGCCTATGTATTTCTAACAGACTTATATGAAATTGTGAAAGAATAATAAGATGGTTTGATAAGTAGACATGACATGTTGCTATATGTGTTAGTACCTTGTAACGTTGGTATAAGTGAGTATCCTTGTTGTACTTATGTTGTTTAAAGATAAGTCGTTATGTTAGTGTACTATCACTCACCTCTTGAGATGATCTAGGAGGTTAAGTCGCCTCCGTCTGGGGTAGACTCGGTGATGCAGGACCGTGATTCGAGAATACCTCATGCGGGTCGGGGGCCTATCGAACTCTGAGAGTTCGAGTTAGTATGCGGGGTTATGCCTCATGCGGTCTATGTGGCCATGCGGACGAGTCGGGGCGATGCAGGAGTAGCTACCCTCGATGCGGGTTATACCTCATGCGGGCCCGTGCGAGTGGCCTATGCGGACTCAGAGTCGAGATTAGGCTTGCGAGAATGAGGATGTGGTGAGTGGCCTGTTTCGATCATTCGCAGCCTAGACAAGGCGTATTCTGATTACCTATTGTTGCTCTTGTTTGTGATGTGGCACTATGTGCGGTTTCTGGTTGTTTCACATATTTGTAAACCGGTTTTAAAAATGATATGTTTTCATTTAAGTACTTTCTGATTTCGCATACTTAGTACTGTTGTCTTGACCTCCTGGGCTGCGTTCATGCAGCGGTAAGGGCAGCGGTGCTAGATCCGCATCCTTAGGATCTACGTTGGTGTCGGGAGCTCCATCTCTTGGAGGCTCTACTTTTGGTATGATCTCCTGTTGTAGATAGTTTTTATCTGATCGGTATGGCGGGCCCTGTCCGCCATAGTTGTATATTTCCTTGAAGTGCTGTAGTCATGTTATGCGATTGTCGGATGTAGCGCTAAAACATGATTATATATATATCTTAGAAAGCGATATTTTCTCACATAATCTATGTCTTGTTTTATAAAGCGTTTCATGTCTTGCTTTATGTTTCCGATTACTCGATGTATGACTACTTGGGTGCCGGTAAGGCACGATCCACGAACCGGGCAGTCGTGACAAAAGTGGTATCGAGCGATTAATCCTCGGAAAGTGTCTCTGAGCCGTATCTAGTAGAGTCTTGATTATCGGTGTGTTGTGCACCACACCAATAATCAGGAGGTTATAGGATATTTAGGATTGGTTTCCGTTCTTCTCATTCCGAGATCGTGCTTTAGAGCTGTGTTATAGGTTGGACCCCTCTAACGTATTCCTTTCTATGCAGATTATGCCTCACGTAAAGCAACCGGGCCAGAAGGGCAAAGCGGCCGGAGGCTGCTAGCGAGACACCCGAGTCACGAGGGCTCGAGGCCCGGTCTATACGAAGACGGCGAGTTCTATGGCGCCGCCCGGCCCAGCGAGAACCACAGTACCCACCTCGCATCCCACGATGCGGGCGGAGAGTTAGGGTACAAGGAGATGCCCGGCTTTTGGCTAAAGTTGTGGCCCGTCTGAGAAGGCTGAATCACGGCGGTTCGATTCGGCTCGGTCTTGGCCGCACCGTTGTTCACCGGCGAGAGAGTTTGAGGCTACGAGACTTCTTGGTAGCCGCGGAGTTTTATGGATCGAGGCGGAGGATGATCGCAGGAGTTCATCCGTCGGCTTGAGGATTTTGAGAGTGATCGGGCGTCGGAGACCGAGTCCGTGATCTTTGGTTCACATAATTTGCGTGATACGCGATCGATTGGTTTGATTCATGGGAGTTATCCGGGAGAGCACGCGTCCCGGCTACTTGGGATGAGTTCTCGGAGGCTTTCCTCACTCACTTCTGCCTCACGGATGAGGAGGCGCGGTGATAGATTTTTACTCTGCGAGCGAGAGGGCGCTGTCGTGAGTACAATGTCGAGTTTGATTCATTGGCTCGATATGTCCCAGCATTGGTAGCGAGATATGGAGGATAGGGTGCACCGCTATGTCACCGGGCTGAAGCGACTATATGGCGAGTCATGTGCGGGGTTTCTCTCGGCCGGTATGGACATTACCGCATGCGAGCTCACGCCCTTGGATGCGGAGGCGCGAAGGTCGGCGAGTGGGCGAGCGGCGAAGAAGGCGGGGCGGGAGGGTCTTGGTGGTTATCGTGGTGGCGGCCTCGGCGATCTGATTCGCACCACGGCCGGCCTGAGCACTCTGCGCGTCCTCGGCCACGGCCCACGATTTTGAGGCGGACCGGGGCCCGGGGCTTGAGCGTCCAGTAGCGAGGTGCGGCGATCGGGACCACCCGGTGTGGCGTCGGTAGATCCATTACGGAAAGTGTGGTACTACTTTTGGATCTTATTACGATTGTGCCAGCGGTCACTTTGCGAGGCTTGTCGGCCAGGCGTGGCGGTGGTAGGGCTCGGCCGAGTTACATTGCGCTTCATCATCTCCTGATTACTCGCCGGGCGGGGTGCTCATGGGTCGGCCAGTCGCAGCGGCCGTGGCTCGGTCCCGATTCTAGCGGTCCTCGGAACCGCATTTATGCTTTGTCGGTAAGCGGGATCGGGAGGCCTCACCGATGTCGTCCATGTACCTTATCGGTTCGGGTTTGATATGTATGCTTTGATAGATCGGGTTCTACTCTGTCTATATATCTCCCTTGTTGCTAGTAGGATAGGGATAGAGCACGAGTCCATAGACCCTTTCGAGGTAGCTACGCGATGGGTGATTCGGTGGTAGCTCGGCGGGTATATAGAGCTTGTCCTGTGATCATTCTGATCGTCGGACCGGCGACTTGATAGAGTTGGAGATGATTGACCGATGTGATCATGGGGATGGATTGGCTAGCTTCTGCTACGCCAATGTAGACTGCGAGAGAGAATAGTGCAGTTCGATTTCTGAGGCCGGTTGTTGAGTGGGAGGAGCACGGTATCGCCGAGGGTAGGTTTATTTCCTACCTCAAGGCTAGGAAGATGGTGCGAAGGGTATATCTACCATCTCGTTCGGGTGTTTGATCTTTGAAGGCTGCGGTACCAGATTTTCCGTCGATTCGATGGTCGTGAGTTCCCAGGCGTGTTTCAGATGACCTCGGGTATCCTCCCGAGAGGAGATCGAGTTTTGTATAGATGTGTTGCGGATACTCGGCCTATTTCCATTCCGCCATACGAGAATGGCACTGCCGAGTTGAGAGAGTTGAAGGATCGGCTTAGGGATTTGCTAGAGAAGGGCTTCATTAGGCCTAGTGTTTCTCCTCAGGAAGCGCCGGTATTGTTCGTGAAGAAGAAGGGCGGGGCCAGCTGCGCATGTGTGTTGATTCTGAGCGGTGAACAAGGTGACCATTAAACGAATACCCCCTTCCTAGGATTGATGATTTGTTCGACGATTGCGGTGCGAGATGTTTCTCAAGATTGATCTGCGATCGGGCTATCATCAGTGCGAGTCGAGAGGTGGATGTCCCTAGGATTGCATTCGGACGATGCGGGCATTATGAGTTCGGTCATGTCTTTTGGGTTGACAATGCTCGTGATATTCATGGATTTGATGAACCGAGTGTTCAAACCATTTTGGACACGTTTGTGATAGTGTTCATTGATGATATCTTGGTTTATTCTCGCTCAGAGCGAGGAGCATGCGGGCATTTGAGGCTGTCTTGTGATTCTCGGGACCAGCGATTATGCGCCAAGTTTTCCAAATGTGAGTTTTGGTTGACTTGATGGCGTTTCTTGGGCATATTATGGCTGATGGCATTCGAGTTGTCGGCCACGATCGAAGCGATCGGGACTTGGCCTAGACCTACTACTCGGCAGAGGTTCGCGATTTTACGGGCCTTGCGAGGGTATTATCGGCGGTTCGTGGAGAAGTTTGCTTCTATCTACGCACCATTGACTAGGTGACTCGGAAGCGGCCAAGTTTGATGGTGATGCTTGTGGCGGGGTTTCGATTCTTTGAAGGAGGTGGCGGCCGCCCGTTCTTACTCTTCCGGAGGGTCGGATGGTTATGTCGTGTATTGTGATCGTCGGGCATCGGGTTGGGATGTGTGTTGATGCGGCATGGCGAGTTATAGCATATGCATCCCGACGGTGAAGAAACACGAGAGGAACTACCCCCATGATTTGGAGTTGGCGGTGTGATTCACGCTTTGAAGATCTGGAGGCACTATTTGTATGGGGTTCACGTGGATATTTTTACGGACCACAAGAGCCTCGATATATCTTGACGAGAGGAGCTGAACTTACGGCGAGGCGGTGGTTAGAGTTGCTTAAGGATTACGATGTGGACATCTGTACCACGGGCAAGGCAATGTTGTGGCGGATGCCCTTAGTCGTAGGTCGATGGGAGCCTATCGGATGTGCGGCTAGAGAGAAGGGACATGGTTCGTAATTTGCACGATTAGCGAGCCTTGGTGTCCGTTTGATTGATTACGATAGCAATGGGGTTAGAGTTCGTGAGGTTGCGAGTCTTCCATCGTTGAGGAGGTGAAGAACCTTGATTCGAGATCGGCTTTGATTCGATATCGTGATCTGACTCTTCGTGAGGCGAGGTCCTTTTGAGTAGCACTGGATGGGGTGCTAAGGTTTGAGGCGAGTTGTGTGTTCCGGATGTTTGAGGACTTCGGCGGAGTTCTTGGGAAGCACGGTAGCGGCGTTACTCTATCCATCCGGTCGACCAAGATGTACCACGACCTTAGATCGTGTATTGGTGGGATGTCTTGAAGAGGGGCGTTGCGAGTTCGTAGCTCGGTGCGTGTTGTCGCAGTGAAGGTAGAGCACGAGAGACACGGTGGTTTATTCTGGCGATAGAGATCCGACACGGAAGTGGGAGGTAATCAACATGGACTTCATCACGGGATTACCTCGCACTCGGAGGAGACATGATTCTATATGGGTTATCGTCGACGGTGACGAAAATCAGCCCACTTTCTTCCCGTCGGGGCGACTTTTTCGGTGAGGATTATGCGCACTTTACATCAGAGATCGTCGATGCATGGAGTCCCTACTTGATCATATCGAGCAGGAGCCCGATTTACGGCCAACTGGAGGTCCTTCGAGAGGGTTTAGGGGCAGTGAGCACGAGTCGCATTTCATCCACGCAGAGCAGACGGAAGCGAGCGCACTATCCGGACTCGAGGATATCTTTGCGAGCTGTGTTATTGACTTCGATGGTAGTTGGGAGGATCATTTGCCTCTAGTTGAGTTCGCGTATAATAATAGCTACCACTCCGGTATTGAGATGGCGCCTTATGAGGCCTTGTATGGGAGGAAGTGCGGATCGCCTATAGGTTGGTTCGAGGTGGGCGAGAGTGCGGCTAGTGGGACGATTTGGTGCAGCAGCGATGGATAAGGTGAAGCTTATCCGAGGCGGCTATTGACTCGAGTCGGCCAGTCGTATGCAGATCATCGTCGTCGACATCCGAGTTTGCGATTGATGATTGGGTTTTCTGAAGGTGTCACCCATGAAGGGTGTGATGAGATTCGGGAAGAAGGGAAACTTCGGCCCAAGGTACATTGGGCGTTTGATTGTCGCGAGGTAGGCAAGGTTGCCTATGAGTTGGATCTGCCGTCCGATGCGGAGGCGGTGCATCCGGTGTTTCACGTTTCTATCTTTGAGAGATGTCTCGGGGATCCATCTAGGGTACATCCGATTGGCGATGTCGGTGATCGAGGGGTTATCGTATGAGAGATTCCCATAGCGATAATCGATCGTCGGAGTTAGGCGTCTGCGGACGAAGGGCGTGGCTTCAAAGTCTTGTGGCGGAACGAGCTCGAGGAGGAGATGGCGTGGGAAGCCGAGGAGGACATGAGGCGAAGTATCCTCACTGTTCCCCACCCTCCGGTAATTCATTTTCCTACTTGTAAATCTTCATTATCGTTTATGCCTAAGTGTTGTTTATGGCGTGTGTGGCTTTTGCAAGCTGTTTAAGTTTTGAAGAACCTTATCGTTATCTGTCTTGGGAAGGAACATTCGGGACGAATGTTTCTAAGGAGGAGAATGTTATACCCGTATTTCCAGTATATACGTAAAGGAATACGTCACAAAAGTTTGGTCTTAAAGTTAGGCCTTGGGCGATTTTTAGGCACAACTCACAAGCGAGTTTTCCGACGAAACGTTTCCACGGCTTTCGTAGGATAAATTCGGCTATGTCATTTCTAATTTTTGCGGATTTTTCAGAGGCGTAACACTTTGGACCAACGAGAGGCGACATTTGCCACCCTCTCATTGGTGGACTTGTCACGCAATAGGGCGAATGGATGACCATCCTTGTCATAAAGTTGGTTAGATATTTTGTGTGCAAGTTGGCTAGGTACACTTGCCCTAATCTTGACCTTACACTTGCCTAGCACTTGGCTAAATCTTGGCCATTGGTTGGCCATGTCTTGACCTATAAATACCCCTCTTGAGATGAAGAGTTCTTCATCCACAAAAGCTTTCAAGTCTAAAAATCCTTCCTCTCCTTTGTAAGCAATTCGTCCAACACACCCCCTCCCGAGAAGCTTGGCGAGGCTACCCCACCCCTAGCCTGGCCGAAACCTACCCCTTCCTTGGTAGAAAAGTTGCCTTCTTGTATTGTTATAATGCCCAAAATACCTAGCCCAAATACCTTAGTACTTAGTAGAAGTTGTGAAGAACTTCTAAGGTTTCCTTGGAGCATACAACTTAGGAGCAAAACCTTGCTCAGGCGCGACTTTTTCTAGGATATTATTGGGCTTACCGAGGTAACTAATCCTAACCCTCTTTTGAATTAGAGAATACTTCTTGTTGTAGACTAAGAATAAGTATAAATACTTAGAAGGTTATTAAGGAATAGAATTGGTGTAACACCTTAGAAGGGTATAAAAGAAGAATATCTGATGTACTTACATGGGATTGTTTTCACTGATGAACTTATATAGCTCACCGGTAGGGTTGTCTTTGCCCGACTTTCCGTAGAATTGAGGACCCTCTGTTTAGAATGACCTACAGAATAGTCTAGACTTTGATAGATATCTGTGACTATTATAGGCTGATTCTCTGCGCGCGACATACTCGACTTGGCAGGTGGATTTCGCCGAGAAGGTATGTGATTCTTCCTAAAGCATGATATTTTACAATATGTATATAGTACGGTAGACGTACATGTGTTAACTGAATAATACTTACGGCAAT
The DNA here is from genome assembly GCA_029844215.1 of Przewalskia tangutica. NCBI lineage: Eukaryota > Viridiplantae > Streptophyta > Magnoliopsida > Solanales > Solanaceae > Przewalskia > Przewalskia tangutica. Next base: position 63,099,481 of record CM056720.1, read on the forward strand.
GCCTCACGGCTTAAGCCTGAATAATACGTACGGCAATGCCTGGCTTAAGCCTGAATAATAAAGAACTGAAAACATTTCAAAAGGACTACTGAACCATTTTTTTTCAGAAGAGAATTAATTGGTTTCTCAAACAGAAGCTTAAGAGTTATACTAGCTTTATGGGAAGTTAAGTATAACCACTTAAGATTGATAAAAGAAACAAGTTGCCTATGTATTTCTAACAGACTTATATGAAATTGTGAAAAGAATAATAAGATGGTTTGATAAGTAGACATGACATGTTGCTATCTGTGTTAGTACCTTGTAACGTTTGTATAAGTGAGTATCCTTGTTGTACTTATGTTGTTTAAAGATAAGTCGTTATGTTAGTGTACTATCACTCACCTCTTGAGATGATACCGGAGGTTAAGCTGCCCTCCGATGCGGGGTAGACTCAGGCGGTCTGGGACCATGATTCGAGAATACCTCATGCGGGTCCAGGGGGCCTATGCGGAGCTACGAGTGTTCCAGGTTAGTATGCGGGGTTATGCCTCATGCGGTCTATGTGGCCATGCGGACAGCGAGTCCAGGACGATGCGAGTAGCTACCCTCGATGCGGGGTTATACCTCATGCGGGCCCGTGCGAGTGGCCTATGCGGACTCGGAGTCGAGTTAGGCTTGCGAGAATGAGGATGTGGCGAGTGGCCTGTTTGATCATTCGCGGCCTAGACAAGGCGTATTCTGATTACCTATTGTTGCTCTTGTTTGTGATGTGGCACTATGTGCGGTTTCCTTAGTTGTTTCTCACATATTTGTAAACCGGTTTTAAAAATGATATGTTTTCATTTAAGTACTTTCTGATTTCGCATACTTAGTACTGTTGTCTTGACCTCCTTGAGGGCTGCGTTCATGCCGCGGTAAGGGCAGCGGTGCTAGATCCGCATCCTTAGGATCTCTACGTTGGTGTCGAGCTCCATCTCTTAGGCTCTACTTTTGGTATGATCTCCCGTTGTAGATAGTTTTTATTGATCGAGGGTATGGCGGGCCCTATCCGCCATAGTTGTATATTTCCTTAGAAGTGCGTAGTCATGTTATGCAGTGTCGGATGTATCGCTAAAACATGATTATATATATGCGAAAGCGATATTTTCTCACATAATCTATGTCTTGTTTTATAAAGCTTTCATGTCTTGCTTTATGTTTCCGATTACTCGATGTATGACTACTTGGGTGCCCGGTAAGGCACGATCACGAACCGGGCAGGTCGTGACAATAGACCCGCATCAAGGGTGGCAAGCCCTCGGTATAACAGTCAAGGGGGTAGGTGATATAATAATAGTACAACGGACTTACCGGTTAGCAATGTAAGCACAGCAAGAATGACCCCCTTACACAACAATCACAAGATACTAACACACGTAGCATCCTAACATGTTTACTTATCAAATCAACAAGAAAGTATTATAAGGCTATCACAAACCAACAAAATCAAGTTATTCACACAAGGTACTTTATGCTAATAAGTTCGGGTATCTATCCCCAAAGTACTTCATACATTAACTCTTTTAAAAGATTTGTTTTCTTTCACAGAAGTCACACAATACCCGTAGTATAGAGTGACTACCTTTTTAAGTAAACCAAAACACTTCCCTTTGTAAAGTCAAGTAACAACATTATTTTCCAAACGTTCAAGTTTGCCTAATTTCAAATGTTCACGTTTCTTATTTTAGAAAGGTTTAAGTAGTTCATAGTCTTATTCATTTAAGAATATAATTCTCTTTTAAACAATCGAGAAACATATGCCTTATATGTGAGTAGGTTATTCTTGTTCATAATCAATCTTATTAAGCGACCATGATCTAGGAAATGTAATATCATTTTGTCTCATCTTAGCTTCTATGCGGATGGAGGTTTCTCTTGGTTTTAATAATACTTCATTAATCAAAACATTTCCCTTTATTAACGCTATGATGGTTTGTCGATACTCATTCGATTTCCAAATCGATGAAACATTAGTCCTATTAAAAACCAAGTACTCATTACTCACGAATGAGGTTTCACACAAAATTCATATTAATTTAATTAAGTCAAGTCTCTTATCTTTTAAGATCAAGTCTCTTAACTTCTAAAATCAATAAATCATTCATTTTATCTCTCTTAAGCCGCTATACCTAACTTCCCATAAAGATATTATAACTCTTAAGTTTTAAAACCACAAAGCATTTTCTTACCTACATAAAGTTGTTATAACCAACTTCCCATAAAGCCGTTATAACACTTTATGTTTTAAACCAATCAAATACATTTAACACGTATCGTCTACGTACTACGATTATACATATCATGCTAGAAATGATAGGAAGAGGTTCACATACCTCGCGACGATTATCGACTAAAAGCAAAGCGCTCCAGTACCTCAAACCGTCGACTACTCCTTAAGCCAAGTAGATCACGCCATCGTAGTACTTCAACCTATAGAGGCCACAAGGCGTCTATTAACATCTAGATCTCAACGTAGAATATTCTACGAAAATTCGCGAGACCTCCCCGCAACGCGTAAATCTCCTCTATCGAGTAGGCTATCAAGCCAACCGGGGTGTATCGTCTAACCGGGCGTGTACAATTCTACTTCACGATAATGCTACACAAGTCTCGTAATACGGTCTATGTAATTACAGTTGATTCTCTTCTTTAAATTGGGCTTAAGTCAAAAGACATTGCCGCAAAACTATGTTCGATTCTATATAGTATACTTAAACTATATATTCCTACAACATATAATTCCAATAACAATAGGGGACAAGATTATTTACCTCGATAAGCCCAAAATTATCCTAGTTATAATGTCGATCCCGAGCAACGTTTAGCTCTACTCGGTGCTCCAACCCGCTCCATAACCCTTAGAAGTTCTACGCAACTTCTCTTAATACTCCAACCAACTATGGAGATTTTCCTTAGGGTTTCGTTTTTGTGGTGAAGGAAGTATAATAGTATTTCTGGGCTTTTCGAATAAGTGTAACCTTGGAATACTACAAGGTATACGGCTAAGGTAATTTGGGTATAGTAACAATACTTTGGAGAGTATTTCTACCAAGGGGGGGTGTACCCCTCGGCCAACCCCACTAGGAGGGGGGGTACTCTCGGCTAAGGGGGGAGGGGACTCTCGGCCAAGGGGCCTCATAAAGGGGGGAGAGGAGGCTAGGACGAGAACACACAAGAAGAGGGGGAAGGGATTTTCAAGACTTAGCACACTTTTTGGATGAAGGAGTTCATCAAAGGGGAGGGGTATTTATAGGTCAAGCAAAGGCCAACCAATGGCCAAGATCAATCCAAGTGTCATGCAAGTGTAGGGCTAGGATTCACCCAAGTACACCTTATCCATCTACCACACAAATATCACAAAATATCCTACCTACTCCCACTCACCCAATCGTCCAACATTGCCGTCCAAAGCCCACCAATTAGAGGGTGCCAAGTGTCGCCCTCTCGTTGGTCCAAAATGTTTCGTCTCTCGGAAAAATCCGCAAAAATTAGAAATGACATAGCCGTAATTTACCCTTCGCAAGTTTAGTAAAACGTTTCGTCGAAAAACGACTCTAACTGGGTGTTGTGCACAAAATAAATCGTCCAAGCCAACTTTAAAGTTCAAATTTTACCTACGTACGTCCTTACGTACATACTCTGGAAATACGGGGTATAACAATATCTCTCGTACAGATAATCTAGGGAAACCCAATTATTTTCAAAACAACGGAGTTCCTTTGTGTTTTTTAGGCCCATGTAATGCAAGAATCTCTTTCCAGATTGATTATAAGGGATGATTTGTCCTCTGTCTTGGTAAGCTAGGCTTGTGAAGTAGTTGATTTCTTCCAACGTGGGGGTGAGTTCGAAGTCTTGAAATCAACACCGCCTCTATCCGGATCCGAGGCGAATCAAGGCCCTAACTATATCTTTGATGCAGGTGATGTCAAACATAGCCGTGAGACAACCTAGCTTGCTTCTGATGGTCATTTTGCTGCTGCCGTCAAGATTCTCCCACCAAATCTTTAACTTTGTCGGGACACCACTCACCATTCTGATTTCGGGGATTGCTGGAATACTGCTCATCCTTTACAAAAAACCAAAAGTAAATACAAAATTTCCAATGCTAGCATGTCACGTTTAGGCTCGGATTCGTCCATCAATATCACGTAGCACATAATATGTTGTCGGTCGTTGGGTCGTGAAAAACCCTTCGACAATTGGGCGGGCTTCCTAATTGTGGTGTCGATACCAAGGACCGACCCACCTAGGGTAAATGCATGCATGCCTTAAAATAAGGGGCGGTATAGCTCTATCCTGAGTTTTCTAAGATTTGGCTTTACTAGACGCAAGGTTCCCGAGCGGACAACTCGAGCGAGAAGGCTACGCGGCCACCGGTTAGGCAGGACACTCCACGTATGTTACCAACTCTCCTAAATTTGGGTTTTGAAGAAAGAATTTTGCTGATGCACCCAGCGCACCTCGCATGTAGTGTGTGATAGTGTGAATTTTCCAGAGTGGAAGAAATATGAGCGGGATGCCAGTTTAAGGAAAGCAATAGCAAATAGCAATTAAAACAATATGCAAATATTTATATGTAAAGCAGAATAGTTTAGGCAAAACATAAAAGCAAATAAATGTGAAACACAAAACAATAAACAAATTAAGCAAATAGGAAAAAAATCAAGACAGAAAAAAGAAGCACAATAATTAACCTATATGTTATGGTTAAGAACACATTTATCCCGATTGGAGTCGCCGTGTATGCACCCGATTTTGAACTCTCAGGCTTAAATGCGCGACGGAATGGTTATCCTCCCAAAATGTAAAATAAAATGTTTAAGGGAGTCGCCACCTAATTAATTGGGTGAATTAGGACACCTAAATACTAACTGATTAAAGTCAGCATTAACTCCGTTTAATGGTCTGTGGAACTAAATAAGATTCTGAGTAAGGATTCTTTATTATCCTAAAGGGAAGGTGTAAGGCACCCTAAAGGGTCCGCTAACTTGTGTTGTCCGTTCAAACGTAGGTTAAATAATTAGGCTAAGGGATGTATATTTTTTTAAAAAAAGATTATTTAAGTAAAAGGAATGTGGCAATGTCTAAAGAATATATATTGATAACTAAAGGGTCTTATAAGATTCAAAAAAAATAGCCAAAGTGTTATACCCCGTATTTCCAAAGTATATGCGTAAGGGCGTGCGTAGAAATTTGAAACTTTTAATATTGGCTTGGCGAAAATTATTTGTGCACAACACCGTTTAGAGTCGTTTTTTAAAGCGTTTTCCACGACTTTCGTAGGGAATTTCCGGCTATTTCATTTTTTATTTTTTCGGATTTTTACGGGAGACGAAGCGTGTTGGGCCAACAAGAGGCGCCACTTGGCACCTCCGTTGGCGGACGTGAGGCTCGGTTGTGACCGATTGGAATGGCTTTAGTTGGTAGGATATTTGTGTGTTAGTTGGTTAGGGGGCACTTGGCAAGATCTTGGCCCTACACTTGCTAGGCACTTGGCTAGATCTTGGCCATTGGTTGGCCTTGGCTTGTGCTATAAATACCCCTCTAAGGTTGAAGACTTCTTCATCCAAAATGCCTAAGTCTTGAGAGCCGTCCCCTCCCCTTTTCGAGGCCCTTCGAGAGTTTCCCCACTGTGGGGTAGGTAGAGGTAGCCAGCCCCCCTCCTTTGTGGTGTGGCCGTTGGGTACCCCCTAGCCTAGTTTGTTTTCATATAATACCCCCCCTCTTGGTAGAAATACTCTCAAAAGTATTGTTATAATGCCCAAATTACCTTAGCCTTATACCTTGTTGTATTCTAAGGTTATACCTATACGAAAAGCCCAGAAATACTATTATACTTACCGTCAGTCACCAAACCAAAACCCTAGGGAAAATCTCCATAGTCCGTTGGAGTATTGTGTAGAAGTTGGTTAGAACTTCTAAGGGTGGTTTAGGGCGGGTTGGAGCGCTCAGAGTTGGAGCTAAACGATTGCCCAGGATCGACTTTAAGCTAGGATAATTATGGGCTTATCGAGGTAAATATCTTGTCCCTCTATTGTAATTGGAAATTACATGTTGTTAGAATATATAGTTGAAGTATACTATATATAGAACTGAACGTAGTTATCGGCAATGTCTTTTGACTTAAGCCTGAATAATACTTACGGCAATGTCTTGCGACTTAAGCCTGAAATTAAAGAAGTTTACTGAACTGTAATTACTTAGGGCTGTATTACAATAGACTTGTGAAGTAGTAGTGGAGTAGAATTGTACCGTTAGGGTTAGATGTATAACCCCCGGTTGGCTTGGTAGCGGCCTCGATGGAGGAGGAGATTTCTGTTTGTTGCGGGGAGAGTCTTTGCGAATTTTCGGTAGAATATTCTACGATGAGATCTAAATGTTAATAAGCGCCTTGTGGCCTTATAGGTTGAAGTACTACGTGTGGCGCGATCTACTTGGCTTAAGGAGTAGCCGACGGTTGGATGTACTTGGAGCGTTTTGCTATTAGTCGATACTCGTCGCGAGGTATGTGAACCTCTTCCTATCTCTTCTAGCATGATATGTGTGAAATATGTAGTACGGTGAGCGTCACATGTGCTGAACGTATTTGATTGGTGTAAAACATAAAGTGTTATAACGGCTTTATGGGAAGTTGGTTATAACAACTTTATGTTGGTAAGAAAATACATGTGGTTTTTAAAAGGTAACTGATTTGAACTATAACTGGCTTGTTATGTGTTAATAAAGAACTTGAAGTATTTCAAAAGATTTTTGAATCATTTTGAAAGAAGAAGTAATATTCGGTTTTTGAAAACTTAAGAGTTATACTAGCTTTATGGGAAGTTAGGTATAACGGCTTAAGAATGTTTTACTGATTTCGGAAATCAGAATGTGTAACGACAAACCACTGCAGCGTTAATAAAGGAAATGTTTTGAATAATTAAGTATTATTAAAACCAGTAGAAACTTCCATCTGCATAGAAGCTAAGATGAGACAAAATGATATTTCTAGATCATGGTCATTTGTAATAAGATTGTAATAAACAAGAATATCCTACTCACATATAAGGCTTAGGTTTCTCAGTTGTTTAAAGGAGAATTATATTCTTAAATGAATAAGACTATGAACTACGAAACCTTTCAAAATGAGAAACTTGAACATTGGAAATTAGGCAAACTTGAACATTGGAAAAGAATGTTGCTACTTGATTTTACAAAGAGAAGTAATTGGTTTACTTTAAAAGATAATCACTCTATTTTCATATACTACGTATTGTGTGACTTTTGTGAAAGTAACGATCTTTTAAAGAGTTAATGTATGACGTACTTTGGGGATAAAACCCGATCTTGTTAATCATATAGTAGAAAGTACCTTGTGTGAACAACTTGGTTGTATTGGTTTGTGATAGCCTTGTAATACTTCTTGTTGCTTTGATAAGTAAACGTGTTAGGATGCTACGTGTGTTAGTATCTTGTGATGTTTGTGTAAAGGGGTTTCTGATTGCGCTTATTAACTATCGATCGTTATGATAGTATTGTGGCATTCATCTCTTGAGATGATTCCGGGTTAAGCCGCCTCCGTCGCGGGTAGACTCAGCGATGCAGGACCGTGATTCGAGAATACCTCATGCGGTCCTGAGGGCCTATCTTGAGCTACGAGAGTTCCGTGTTAGCGTCGTCCTTTATGGGCATGCGGTCGCTTGGCTACGCGGACTCGGAAGTCCGGGGCGATGCCGGAGTAGCTACCGATGCGGAATACCTCATGCGGGCGATGAGATTGGCCTATCGCGAGTCTGCGGAGTTCCAGTGGTTAGACGCGCATCGATCTCGGGCAAGTGGCGGCTTTGATCATGTGACGGTCCAGGCGATTCTTATGATACGATTCATGACCTTGTTGGTAGTGCGGGTTTTTAGTAGTCGGCTATGCCTTCGTACTTACCCCGCATGCTTTATCATGACACAGTGGGACACGGTGTTCAGTGTGTTCGGTGCTTTTATATCATAGATCGCCCAGCGGCGAAGGTATTCCACGGGCATGATTGATGTTGTGGGCACGAGACCCATTGTTATACTTGAGTGATGACTTGAGGCGTGAGTCCACGACTTGACATGATCGCGTTGTAAATCGTAGTTTGGTTATCATACATGTCTCTGCTTTATATGATCGCTATGATTTCATTTACGATGTATTTTCGATTTCACATACTCTGCACTGTTAGATCGACCTCCTTGGGCTGCGTTCATGCCGCAGTTGAGGTACACCGCCGTTGATCCTAGCTCTCGTGGTCACAGCGTTTGGGAAGCTCCGTTTCTCGGAGGCTTATCATGTATAGTCCCCTGTCGTCGTAAGTGTTTACATTCAGGGGTTTGGCGGGGCCCTGTCCCGCCATTGTTGTCGTATCATTCTTAGAGGTCTGTAGTACTGTGTGGGCAGGGTTTGTAAAAAGGATTAAACTGTTCATGTTGAAAAAGGTTGCTATTTATATATAAACTGAAGGTAACCGTTTTTGGTTAGCCTGTCTTCTTATGTCACTGTCTTATTACACCGTTTCATGTATTGTTTTATGTTCCACTGATTACTGATGTATGTCTACTTGGGTGCGGGGTAGGCACGATCCACGCCCGGTTGGTCGTGACAAAAGTGGTATCGAGCGATTAATCCTCGGAAAGTGTCTGATCGTATCGATGGAAGTCTTGATTATCGGTGTGTTGTGCACCACACCAATAATCGGGAGGCTATAGGATATTTAGGATTGGTTTCTATTCTTCTCACTCGAGATCGTGCCTTAGAGTCGTGTTGTAAGTTGACCCTCCGACGAAATTCTTTCCTTATCGTTATGCCTCCGCGTAGGGCAACCCGCCCAGGGAGGCAAGGCAGAGGAGCTGCGAGTAGCTGAGAGGGTTACGTGGCACGAGCCCAATTATCACCATGGGTGGTGCTTCGTTCGGGAGTTCTGCGGCGTCACTAGCCCCAGTGAGTTTAGCCGCAGCGGCCTCCTACTGCGACCATGATATTTGAACCTTCGCCCACGGCCGAACGGTGAATATAGATTGCAAAGAGGCAACCTCACATTAGCTATAGATTTGGCTACGAGAGTATACCGATGTACCGCGAGTCTTGAGGACTATCTAAAAGAGGTTGTGCAAGAGTAATTCTTGATTAGGCTTGAGCATGGCACTGTGCGGGCTTATGCGCGCAGCAGTCGAGATGTAGAGATCGACGTTAACGGGCGATGAGAAGAGGCGAGCAGCAAGGTCCTTTGGTAACTTTCGAGGCGAGTCGCCTCCCAGAAAGTTAGATATGCACCTCGCCAGCCGCAGAGTGGTCTTCACAAATTTCGGGGCGTTCGGGGTGCAGGGTTGGTCGAACTCCGGGGCTTCCGTTCACAGGCGATGACGCCATCCCGGGAATGTCATCTTTTAGGATGGTACTTGTTGTACTATGACCGCCGTGGTCAGTGTCGAAGAGTGTCCTTAGGAGGACTTAGCCTTCGTGATCGGTGGGTAGTTTGTCATCTCCTCAATTTGCGGCCTACAGGCGAGTTTGATTAGAACGACTAAGAGGAGTGAAGCAGTAGATATAGATATATCTTTAACCCTCTAGAGTTTTGTTTATGTGATAAGGTGAGTATACCTTAAGTGTTATGTTCTGATAGCAGTGTGTTAGTTGTGATTAGAAATCTTGGTTAGTTAACCGAGTAAGATTTTGGGGATAGATAAGGTGTGAGCCTTAGAATGTTTTACGTAAAGACCTTAGAGGTAAGGCCCTCTCGAGTAAAGGTGTAGTGTTATGTTTGATCCTTATAGGAGTGCATAGTGCACGTGAGCTACGTTTGTGGGATAAGTCCCTGAGTAGTGTGAAATGAAAGAGGGTAGTTGAGCTATGAAGACCGCTAGGTTTTCGTAACGTGATTAGTGAGAGTTTTCCTTCGGGGAACTAGTGTTGTGCTCGTTGACGGGTCGGATTGAGGCCATGATGCGGGTCAACCCGCGGCCTGTTTGGTGGGGTCAGTTTGTGGTGGTCCCGCCTTGTGGTAGGGTCACGAGGGTGTTAGGCCCAAGTTTAGTTAACCAGCGTACGAGTTCGTGGATGCGTTCGACCAGTGGTCGGGCCGATGAGGGCAGCCCATCGTGTCCTTCTGATCGACCGTTTACTCGTGTTGTTTTATCGTAAAGGTTGTAAGGCTGCACGGTGCCTACTTTCACCTTATGGCGCGCATGGAGCCAGTGTTACCTGTTTTGTTTCGGAAGTTTTGCCAAGCATGTGTTAAGAACTCGTGAGTCTCAGATCGCGTTCGCCTCGCCGATGTTTGGATTTCAGGGATAGGTGGGGGGCCTGTTGTCTCCTGTGGAGGTAGTGTTTAAGCTACCATTTCAGTGTTCGGATATCGCCTTATGAAGCCTTGTAAGGGCGGAAGTGTAAAGATGTCGGTCGATTGGTTCGATGTTAACAAGGTTCAGACAGTTGGTTCAGGCTTGTTCCAGCAGACTGTGGATAGTGAAGCTTGTCTAGAAGAAGTTCGCGGCTCGGAGGAATCGTGCGGATAATCGGCGACGACGCAGAGTTCGAGTTGACGGTCGGTCTTCTTGAAAATACCACCGGGGTGGGTGTGGCGATTTTGGAAGACAGAGGAACTTAACCCGAGTTACTTTGGGCCTTTTGAGTTCATGTGAAGAATAGGCGGGTTGCCTATATGATTAGCTTTTTGCCGTCCGACTTAGGAGGTCATGCGTCCGGTCTTTCGTATTGTTATGATCGGAAAAGTATCGGAGATCCATCCAGAGTGTTCCCACTTAATGATGACCACGTTAGAGATAGTAACCCCGAGTTTTGGAAAGCAAGCGATTTAAATGTGGAAAGAATTCGAGTATACGACATCCTCAGGGATCGCATGCAATGGTACCATTTGTTGGGTCGCCTGAGAAGGTTAATGCCTCAGGCAAAGTGACAAAGTGGTATCTACGAGTAAAGAGAGAAGCATGTATGGCGAGCATAGATGTGATCATTTCTTTTGTAAAGAGAAGGTGCGAAGGAGGTATATTTTAAACCCCGGTGAGAAGTGTTTTATGGTGATGTTAGAGGTGTTTCCTCGTGGACTTGGATGTAAGCTTTTTGCGCAAGTTGTTTCTGTGGCCATGTGTGGCAAGGATTGTTCTCGTAAGTATAGTAGTGAGGACTATACTGGCGCATGTTTGTTTTGAGACTTAGAAGGAACATTCGGGACGAATGTTTCTAAGGAGGGGAGAATGTTATACCCCGTATTTCCAAAGTATGTACGTAAGGACGTACGTAGAAATTTGAAACTTTTAATATTGGCTTGGCCGAAAATTATTTGTGCACAACACCCGTTTAGAGTCGTTTTTCGACGAAACGTTTTCACAGCTTTCGTAGGGAATTTCCGCTATGTCATTTTTAATTTTTGCGGATTTTTCCGAGGCGAAGCGTGTTGGGCCAACAAGAGGGCGCCACTTGGCACCTCCCATTGGCGGACGTGAGGCTCGGCCAGGACCGATTGGAATGGCTTTAGTTGGTAGGATATTTGTGTGTTAGTTGGTTGAGGCACTTGGCAAGATCTTGGCCTACACTTGCTAGGCACTTGGCTAGATCTTGGCCATTGGTTGGCCTTGGCTTGTGCTATAAATACCCTCTAAGGTTGAAGACTTCTTCATCCAAAATGCCTAAGTCTTGAGAGCCTTCCTCCCTTTCGTGAGGCCCCTTGGCGAGAGTTTCCCCACAGTGGGGTAGTAGGGTAGCCACCCTCCTTTGTGGTGTGGCCGTGGTACCCCTAGCCTAGTTTGTTTTCATATAATACCCTCTTGGTAGAAATACTCTCAAAAGTATTGTTATAATGCCCAAATTACCTTAGCCTTATACCTTGTTGTATTCTAAGGTTATACCTATCTGAAAAGCCCGAAATACTATTATACTTACCGGTCACCAAACCGAAACCCTAGGAAAATCTCCATAGTCCGTTGGAGTATTGTGTAGAAGTTGGTTAGAACTTCTAAGGGTGGTTTAGAGCGGGTTGAGCGCCAGAGTCGAGCTAAGCGATTGCCCAGATCGACTTTAAGCTAGGATAATTATGGGCTTATCGAGGTAAACATCTTGTCCTCTATTGTAATTGGAAATTACATGTTGTTAGAATATATAGTTGAAGTATACTATATATAGAACTGAACGTAGTTATCGCAATGTCTTTTGACTTAAGCTGAATAATACTTACTGATGTCTTGCGACTTAAGCACGAAATTAAAGAAGTTCTTGAATCAGTAATTACTTAGAGCGTAGACATGATAGACTTGTGAAGTAGTACCGTGGAGTAGAATTGTACAGTTAGGGTTAGATGTATAACCCCGGTTGGCTTGGTAGCGGCCTCGATGGAGGAGGAGATTTACGCTGTCATGGGGAGGTCTTTGAATTTTCGGTAGAATATTCTACGATGAGATCTAAATGTTAATAAGCGCCTTGTGGCCTTATAGGTTGAAGTACTACGTGTGACGCGATCTACTTGGCTTAAGGAGTAGCCGACGGTTGGATGTACTTGGAGCATTTTGCTATTAGTCGATACTCGTCGCGAGGTATGTGAACCTCTTCCTATCTCTTCTAGCATGATATGTGTGAAATATGTAGTGAGACGCATGTGCTGAACGTATTTGATTGGTGTAAAACATAAAGTGTTATAACGGCTTTATGGGAAGTTGGTTATAACAGCTTTATGTTGGTAAGAAAATACATGTGGTTTTTAAAAGGTAACTGATTTGAACTATAACTGGCTTGTTATGTGTTAATAAAGAACTTGAAGTATTTCAAAAGATTTTTGAATCATTTTGAAAGAAGAAGTAATATTCGGTTTTTGAAAACTTAAGAGTTATACTAGCTTTATGGGTATAACGGCTTAAGAATGTTTTACTGATTTCGGAAATCAGAATGTGTAACGACAAACCACTGCAGCGTTAATAAAAGGAAATGTTTTGAATAATTAAGTATTATTAAAACCGAGAAACTTCCATCCGCATAGAAGCTAAGATGAGACAAAATGATATTTCCTAGATCATGGTCATGTAATAAGATTGTAATAAACAAGAATATCCTACTCACATATAAGGCTTAGGTTTCTCAGATTGTTTAAAGGAGAATTATATTCTTAAATGAATAAGACTATGAACTACGAAACCTTTCAAAAAAATGAGAAACTTGAACATTGGAAATTAGGCAAACTTGAACATTGGAAAAGAATGTTGCTACTTGATTTTACAAAGAGAAGTAATTGGTTTACTTTAAAAAGATAATCACTCTATTTTCATATACTACGGGTATTGTGTGACTTTTGTGAAAGTAACGTATCTTTTAAAGAGTTAATGTAGGACGTGCTTTGGGGATAAAACCCGATCTTGTTAATCATATAGTAGAAAGTACCTTGTGTGAACAACTTGGTTGTATTGGTTTGTGATAGCCTTGTAATACTTCTTGTTGCTTTGATAAGTAAACGTGTTAGGATGCTACGTGTGTTAGTATCTTGTGATGTTTGTGTAAAGGGGTTTCCCTTGATTGCGCTTATTAACTATCGGGTCGTTATGATAGTATTGTGGCATTCATCTCTTGAGATGATTCCGGGTTAAGCGCCTCCGATGCGGGTAGACTCGGTGCAGGACCATGATTCGAGAATACCTCATGCGGGTCCTGGGGCCTATGCGAGCTACGAGAGTTCCGTTAGCGTCGTCCTTTATGGGCATGCGGTCCTCGTGGCCATGGACTCGGAAGTCCGGGGCGATGCCGGGAGTAGCTACCTCGATGCGGGAATACCTCACGCGGCGATGAGATTGGCCTATCGCGAGTCTGCGGGAGTTCGAGGTTAGACGCGCATTGATCTGCGGGCAAGTGGCGGCTTTGATCATGTAACGGTTCAGACAGTTCTTATGATACGATTCATGACCTTGTTGGTGCTGTGGGTTTTTAGTAGTCGGCTATGCCTTCGTACTTACCCCGCAGTTTATCATGACACGTGGGACACGTGTTCAGGTGTGTTCTGGTGCTTTTATATCATAGATCGCGGCGATGAGGAAGGTATTCCACGCATGATTGATGTTGTGGGCACGAGACCCAGTGTTATACTTGAGTGATGACTTGAGGTCTTGAGTCCCTGACTTGACATCACTGCGAAGTTGTAAACTGTATGTTGGATATCATACATGTCTCCTGCTTTATAAGAGTGCTATGATCTCATATACAGTATGTATTTTTCAGTTTCACATACTCGGCACTGCAGATCGACTCGCCCGGGGCTGCGTTCATGCCGCAGGTTGAGGTACACCAGTCGTTGATCCTAGCTCGTGGTCACGCCAGTTGGGAAGCTCCGTTTCTCGAGGCTTATCGGTGGTATAGTCCCTGTCGTCGTAAGTGTTTACATTCGGGGTTTGGCGGGCCCCGCCCCGCCATTGTTGTCGTATCATTCTTAGAAGTGCAATGTAGTACCGGCAGGGTTTGTAAAAAGGATTAAACTGTTCATGTTGAAAAAGGTTGCTATTTATATATAAACTGAAGGTAACCGTTTTTGGTTAGCCTGTCTTCTTATTTCACTGTCTTATTACACTGGTTTCATGTATTGTTTTTATGTTCCGCTGATTACTCTGATGTATGTCTACTTGGGTGCCCGGGGTAAGGCACCAGTCACGGGCCCGGGTTCGGGTCGTGACACAAAGTTGAATATGAAATGAAATTATTTTATTATTTTTTTTGACAACAAGTAAGAAAATGATTATTCCTAACAGTATATGTAAGGTTAAGATTCTTATATAAAAAAAAAAATTAATTATAAAATTATTTTTTGTACGTATGTGTGAAAATTTACTTCCTATGATATTTATGACGAGTTTATGATAAAGTTTATTTCTTAAGGAGAAATATATTAACTACATGACTAAAGCTTAGCTAGGATTAATTATTTTAGGTTTAGACTTATATAATGAACCTAGAATAAATAAGAGACGAATTTATTTTTTAAACTACCCCTCCAAAATATTCAAAAGACTAGTAGAGTTAATTATCCTATTAATTACAAGGTGAATAAATATGGCAATAATAAATAAACAAATAATAAATGCGTAAATAGGCAAAGAGAGGAGTGAGATTGGAGTTGTTGTAGCATCTAGAACGGATGGCGACACCGTCTATCTTATAATTGTTTGGAAGCCCTGCGGCGGAAATGCGGTTGGTGATGTGGAGGCCATAATGAGTCTACTACCGAGACTCTCAATTATTCTCCCGATGCCATGTAAAATAAGAAAGAAAAAGGAAAAGGATTAGTAAATAATATAAACTCCATCATATACGAAAAATAAGTAGGATGCTAAATTAAGTGCACACACACATGCTGCCAGTTGATCTGTGGCAGTGACGAGTCCCACCCACAGTAAAAAAGAACATTTAGAAATCAGTCAAATCGGATGGGCCTCAATACGCAGCCAACATGATTGGTTTGTTTCTTAGATCTCAAAGGGGAACATCAAGGTTATCACCCAGACAGATTTACGTATACCAACTCCACTCCAATATATCTTAGTCACAAAGGATTAATATATACATTAACCATACGAGGTACGCCACCCATATATGCTAAGTATATACCAGTGAGACGTGAACAGAAAGTCAAATAACAGAAATATTGTTCACTTAGCAGGTATGAGGATGAGTATGTAGTTATATTTGTTATGATACATGACCCCTAATACACTGAATTGGCAGAATTCGAAATGGAAATACAGGGGCAAGCACTTTAAATAAATTTGGGACGAACTCATTTTAATTCTAAGTAAACTGCTTGGACTCACACATAAAGAGTCATATGAACAGGTATATTCCCCAGTTTACTCAATTACACATAAATCAGGTATACGGGAAAAACACCTACACAAGTTCAATCCCTCTGAACTATCTACCGACCAAAAGGCTCCAGACTCATATCAAATTACAGAGGTCTATCAGATATATCCACAGACTGAGTGAATAACTTTGTTAACAGGATATGCGAAGTATGATGGTTTGGTTAACCAGTGATTCATTTCAAAGTTAAACTAATTGGGGTACATCAAAAAAAGAAGCAGGACTCACAACCAAACAGATTCGCATCTTTACATAGGGATCACTTTAGCACGCATTTACCCACAACTTAATGTTCTAAGAAAAGGAAATTTGAATAGGTTCCGATACTGAAATAAGTCTAATCAGAGTAGTGTCCGCCTAATATTTTAGCATGATCTCGATACACAGTATACCTGGAAATCATATGAGATAATAAAATCTATTCCTCACTAAATTTCAGATTCAGTGTCGGAGCAGTAAGATTCAGAGGCAATATACTTTATGTATTGGATCATGGATTATACTAAGACAAGAGAATATAGAAATGCGAGATTTTGAACCACCCAACAATGGTCGTCTAGGTATTAGGAAATCTTCATGGGTTCAATAAATAGCAAGATAGGTATTACCTTTTTCCAGACTTGGAGTAATTTTAACAAGCATTTAGCAGCATATATCAACTAACGACACAATATGAACCTAAGACCTTTATACAAATGTTACACTTTAACCATACCCCAAAAAACTCGAATACACGCATGCTCAGAAACAGAATCAACACCCCAACTATTGAAGAACCACAATTAACATATTTACTTAGAAACGACGCATAAACTGAATCAGGCAGATTCGATAGAACAAACATATGAATCAATCACGAACATGCGATAACTAAACAATAGAAAGAGAGTAGATTTCCGGACCTTTTGCGGGTAGCGAACTGAAGCGACGACAAAGGTTTTTTCCGAATTGTCGAAGGAAAGATTCGTGAAGAAAAGATAGTTGTTATACCCCATAGTTCTAGGGTATGTATGCGAGGACGTACGTACGAGAATACGACAGAAAGATTGGAAAGGAAGAAAGAGGCGATTTTTCCACGGAAAAGTTTCCGGTTTTTGTGAAGGAAAAAGGTTCGTTAATGGGAATTGAATTCCCGATTTGGTATTCGGACTTCTGGAATATTAGAGAATTATGGAATTTTATTTTCGAAAATGGTCACGTGGGCCCACGGAGAAATTCTGGTTTTGGGGCCCACTTTGTTTTGAGATTTTGGCCATTATGGATATTTTGGAAGATGTTTTATTTTGGGCCAATAGGAGGGTGACACGTGTCACCCCGCCTAGGTAACTTAAGCGAATGGCATTTGTGCACAACACCCTGTTAGAGTCGTTTTTTAAACGTTTTCATAACTTGCGAGGAAAATTCCGGCTATGTCTTTTCTTATTTTTATGCGGATTTTTCCGAGAGGCGGAACATTTTGGACCAACGAGAGGCGACACTTGGCACCCTCTCATGGGCAAGCGGCGGGCGCCCGGACGATTTGGGAAGGCAAGTGGGAGATATTTTTGGTAGATATTTTGTGTGCAAGTTGGCTAGGTACACATGGGTGAATCTTGGCCCTACACTTGCCTAACACTTGGTGTAATCTTGGCCATTGGTTGGCTTTCACTGACCTATAAATACCCCTTGAAGACTAATTCATTCACAAAATTGCCTAAGTCTTGAAAGCTTCTTCCTTCCCTTAGTGTAGTGTCTTGACGAGAGCCCCTCTCTCCCCTTGGCGAGAGTCCCCTAGTGGGGTAGTCGAGGGTAGCCACCCCCTCCTTGTGGTGTGGCCGTGGGGTACCCACTGCCTAGTTTGTTTTCATATAATACCCCCTCTTGGTAGAAATACTCTCAAAGTATTGTTATATTGCCCAAATTACCTTAGCCGTATACCTTGTTGTATTCTAAGGTTATACCTATCTAAAAGCCCGTAAATACTATTATACTTCCCACTCCACAAAACCGCAACCATAGGAAAATCTACATAGTCCGTTGGAGTATTCTGGAGTAGTTTGTTAGAACTTCTATGGGTGGTTTAGAGCGGGTTGTAGAGCTCGGAGTCGAGCTAAACGATTGCCAGGATCGACTTTATATTTGGATAATTATGGGCTTAGCGAGGTAAATATCTTGTCCCTATTGTAATTGGATATTACATGTTGTAGGAAAATATAGTTAAAGTATACTATATATATATAATGAACATAGCTTGTGGCAATGTCCTTGGACTTAAGCTCAAGAATCGAATCTGTTTTTACATAGGGACATTGCCGTAGACTTGTGTAGTAGTCGTGGAGTAGAATTGTACCCGTTCGGGTTAGATGTATAACCCCCGGTTGGCTTGATAGCCCCAGTTAGAGAGAGGAGATTTACTGTCATGCGGGGAGTCTTTGTCGAATTTTCTGTAGAATGTTCTACGATAAGATCTAGATGTTAATAAGCGCTTGTGGCCTTATAGGTTGAAGTACTACGTGTGGCGCGTTCTACTTGGCTTAGGAGTAGCCGACTTGAGGTACTCGGAGCATTTTGCTATTAGTCGATAATCGTCGCGAGGTATGTGAACCTCTTCCTATCTCTTCTAGCATGATATGTGTGAACTATGTAGTGCGGTAGGCGTACGTGTGCTAAATGTATTCGATGGGTTTAAACATAAAGTGTTATAACGGCTTTATGGGAAGTTGGTTATAACGACTTTATGTAGATAAGAAAACACTTTGTGGTTTTTAAAAGGTAAATGATTTGTTTATAACTGGCTTGATGTGTGATTATAAAGAACTTGAAGTATTTCAAAGGATTTCTGAAATCGTTTTGAAAGAGAAGTAATACTTGGTTTTTGAGAACTTAAGAGTTATACTAGCTTTATGGGAAGTTAGGTATAACGGCTTAAAACGTTTTCTTGATTTTGGAAATCGGATGTGTATCGACAAACCACTGCGTTACGTTAAAAGGAAATGTTTTGAATAATTAAGTATTATTAAAACCGAGAAACTTCCATCTGCATAGAAGCTAAGATGAGACAAAATGATATTTCTAGATCATGGTCTGTAATAAGATTGTTATAAACAAGAATATCCTACTCACATATAAGGCTTATGTTTCTCAGTTGTTTAAAAGAGAATTATATTCTTAAATGAATAAGACTATGAACTCTGAAACCTTTCTAAAATAAGAAGCGTGAACATTTGAAATTAGGCAAACTTGGGCGTTTGGAAAATAATGTTGTTACTTGATTTTACAAAGGTAAGAGTTTTGGTTTTCTTAAAAGGGCGATCACTCTATTTTATACTACGGGTATTGTGTGACTTATGTGAAAGAAAGCAGATCTTTTTTAAGATTTTAATGTGTGAAGTACTTTGGGGATAGATACGAACTTGTTAGTAGAAAGTACCTTGTGTGAATAACTTGATTGTATTGGTTTGTGATAGCCTTGTAATACTTTCTTGTTGCTTTGATAAGTAAGCGTGTTAGGATGCTACGTGTGTTAGTATCTTGTGATGTTTGTGTAAGGGGTTTCCGCGATTGTGCTTATTAACTATCGTCGTTATGATAGTATTGTGGCATTCATCTCTTGAGATGATTCCGGGTTAAGCCTCCGATGCGGGGTAGACTCGGTGATGCAGGACCGTGATTCGAGAATACCTCATGCGGGTCCTGGGGCCTATGCGAGCTACGAGAGTTCCGAGTTAGTATCGTCCTTTATGGGCATGCGTCCTTGTGGCTACGGACTCGAAAGTCGGGGCGATGCCGGGAGTAGCTACCGATGCGGGAATACCTCATGCGGGCGATGAGATTGGCCTATGCGGAGTGCGGAAGTTCGGGACTAGACGCGCGCATTAGATCTGCGGGCAAGTGGCGGCCTTTGATCATGTAACAGTGCAGACAGATCTTATGATCTGATTTATGACCTTGTTGGTGCGTAGGTGTTAGTAGTCGGCTATGCCTTCGCACTTACCATGCAGTTTTATTAGGACACGGTGGGACACGTGTTCGTATGTATTCCTTGGTGCTTGTATATCGTAAACCGCCAAGAATGGCGAAGGTATTCCACGCACGATTGATGTTGTGGGCGTGAGACCCATTGTTAAATTGAGTGATGACTTGAGGTGAGTCCACGACTTGACATATCGCTTATTTGTGGTGAAGCTGTAGTTTGGTTATCATACATGTCTCCCGCTGGTATAGACTACTATGATTTCATTTACGATGTTATTTTTAGTTTCACATACTCGGTACTGTTATCTTGACCTCTTCGAGGGCTGCGTTCATGCCGCAGTTGAGGTACATCGATCGTTGATCCTAGCTCTCGTGGTCACGATTCGGCGTTTGGGAAGCTCGTTTCTCGGAGGCTTATCGGTGGTATAGTCCATGCCGTAGTAAGTGTTTACATTCGGGGTTTGGCGGGGCCTGTCCCGCCATTGTGGTCGTATCATTCTTAGGTGCAGTAATCTTGCTGTAGGCGGGGTTGGTAAAAAGGATTAAGGCTTCATTTGTAAAAGAGTTGATGGTTATATATATGCCGATGGCAAGCCAGTTTCCTGATTATTGTTTTATATTTACGTTATCTCGTATTTGTTGTTTATGTTCGTGATTACTCGATGTTGTGTCACTAGGGTGCGGGTAAGGCACGATCACGGGCGATTTGGTCGTGACAAAAGTGGTATCGAGCGATTAATCCTCGGAAAGTGTCTCTGAACCGTATCCGATGGAAGTGCTTGATTATCGGGGTGTTGTGCACACCAATGTCGAGGCTATAGGATATTTAGGATTAGTTTCTATTCTTCTCACTCTGAGATCGTGCCTTAGAGTCATGTTGTAAGTTGGACCCTCGCGAAATTATTTCCCTTGCTCGTTATGCCTCGCGTGGGCAACCCGGGCCCGGGAGGCAAAGCGGCCGAGGAGGCTGCAGTAGAGTTCGAGGGTGGCGAGGGCGCGAGCGAATCATTACCTAGGGTAGTGCCGTTCGGGGTTTCTGCGGCGTCACTAGCCCGGCGAGTTTAAGCATGGCGGCGGCGGTTCCTGCTGCGGCCATGATATGTGAACGCCGGTTCCACGGCCAGGAGCGAGAATATAGATTGCGAGAACAACGCGTTACTAGCTATGGATTTGGCTACCGAGAGTATACCGATGTATCGCGAGTCTTGATGACTACCTAAGAGAAGGTTGTGCAAGAGTAATCCTTGATTGAAGCGAGCATGGCACGTATGCGGGCTTATGCGGCCGAGAAAGCGTAGAGATCGGCGGGTTAACGAGGCGATGAGAAGAGGGCGAGCGGCGTGAGTCGCGGTAACTTTCAAGGTGAGTATACCTTAAGTGCTATGTTACGATAGCGGTGTGTTAGTTGTGATTAGAAATCATGGTGGGTTAGCCGAGTAAGATTTTGGAGGATAAGAAAGTGTGAGCCTTAGAGCTTTATCTGTGAGACCTTAGAGGTAAGGCCGTCTCGGGTAGAGGCGTATGTTTATGTTTGACCGCTTATAGGAGTGCATAGTGCCGCGTGGTGTGTTGGGATAAGTCACATGTAGTATGAAATGAAAGAGGGTAGTTGAGCTAAGAAGACCGCTAGGTTTTCGTAACGTGTTTAGTAAGATTGTTCCTTGGGAGATGGTATTTTGCGCTTAGGGTCGGGTTGAGGCTACGTCTTGGTCGACCGCGGTAGGTTTGGTGGTGAGTCAGTTTGTGGTGGTCCCTCTTTGTGTTAGGGTCATGAGGTGTTAGGCCCGTGTTTAGTTAGCCGTGCAAGTTCGTAGATGCGTTCGACCGGTGGTCGGGCGATGAAGCGGCTATCGTGTTCTTGGTCGGTCGTTCCTCGGCGATGTTGATGTTATCGAAAAGGTTGTGAGGTTGCAGGTGCCTACCTTCACCTTATGACGGACAGTGGAGCCAGTGCGGTGTTTCTCTTCACCGAGTTTGTACGAGCGGGCTAGGAACTTCGGGTGAGTCTCCGTGTCGCGTTCGCCTCGGGCGATGTTTTGATTTGAGGGTAGTTTGTGAGGATCGTTGTCTCGGTTGAAGTGTTTAAGCTACCATTTCGGTGTTCGGATGTCGTCTTGTGGCGCCTTGTAGAAGCGAAATGCAAGTTGCGGTCGATTGGTTCGATGTTAGCGGGGTTGAATAGTTGGTTGAGCTTGTTCCGGTATTTGTGGATAGTGAAGCTTGTCTAGAAGAAGTTACGCGGCTCGGAGGAATCGTCGCGGATAATCGGCGGCGCGCTTAGAGTTGAGTTGTGGTCGGTCTTCTTGAAAGTACCACCGGACGGTGTGGCGAGTTTGAAGCGAAGGAACTTAGCGAGTTACTTTGGGCCTTTGTGAGTTCATGTGAAGAATAGGCCAGTTGCCTATATGTTAGCATTTGCCGTCCGACTTAGGAGGAAGGGCGTCGGTCTTCGTATTGTTATGATCGGAAAGTATCGAAGATCCATCGAGAATGTCCCGATTAATGATGACCACGTTAGAGATAGTAACCCGAGTTTTGGAAGCCGTGTCGAGAATGTGGTAAGAGTTCGTGTCACGAGATCTCGGGATCATGGCGACCGGTGCCATTTGTTGAGTCGTCGGAGCAAGGCTCGCGACAAAGTGACAAAAGTGGTATCGATGACTAAGGAAGTATATTTTGACCCGGGAAGAGGTATTTGTGGTGATGTAGAGGTGTTTCCTCGTGGACTTAGATGTAAGTTTTGCGCGGTGTTTCCATGGCGGTATGGCGGGATTGTTCTCGTAAGTATAGTAGTGAAGACTATATTGGCGCCACGTTTGTTTTGAGACTTAGAAGGAACATTGGGACGAATGTTTCTAAGGAGGAGAATGTTATACCAGTAGTTCTAGGGTATGTATGCGAGGGCGTGCGTGCGAGAATCTGACGAGAAAGATTGGAAAGGAAGAAAGAGGCGATTTTTCCACGGAAAAGTTTCGGTTTTGTGAAGGAAAAAGGTTAGTTAATGGGAATTGGATTCCCAGTTGGTATTCGGACTTCTGGAATATTAGAGAATTATGGAATTTTATTTTGAAAATGGTCACGTGGGGCCCACGGGAGAAATTCTGATTTTGTGGGGCCAGCTTTGTTTTGAGATTTTGGCCATTATGGATATTTTAGGAAGATGTTTTATTTTGGGCCAATAGGAGGGTGACACGTGTCACCCCGCCTAGGTAACTTAATAGAATGGCATTTGTGCACAACACGGTTAGAGTCGTTTTTAAATGAGCGTTTTTCATAACTTGCGAGGAAAATTCGGCTATGTCTTTTCTTATTTTTGCGGATTTTTCGAGAGGCGGAACATTTTGGACCAACGAGAGGCGACACGGCACCTGCCGTTTGGTGGGCAGGTGGCGGCCGCTTGGGCGATTTGGGAAGGCAAGTGGGAGATATTTTTGGTAGATATTTTGTGTGCAAGTTGGCTAGGTACACATGGGTGAATCTTGGCCTACACTTGCCTAACACTTGGTGTAATCTTGGCCATTGGTTGGCTTTCACTTGACTATAAATACCCCTTTGAAGACTAATTCATTCACAAAATTGCACTAAGTCTTGAAAGCTTCTTCCTTCCCCAGTGTAGTGTCTTGGCGAGAGCCCTCTCTCCCCCTTGGCGAGAGTCCCCACTAGTGGGGTAGGCGGTAGCCACCCCTCCTTTGTGGTGTGGCGTAGGGTACCCCACTGCTAGTTTGTTTTCATATAATACCCATATTGGTAGAAATACTCTCAAAAGTATTGTTATATTGCCCAAATTACCTTAGCCGTATACCTTGTTGTATTCTAAGGTTGTACCTATCTGAAAAGCCCGAAATACTATTATACTTCAGTCGGTCCAAAAAAACCACTAGGAAAATCTCCATAGTCAGTTGGAGTATTGTGAAGAA
Source organism: Przewalskia tangutica (assembly GCA_029844215.1). NCBI lineage: Eukaryota > Viridiplantae > Streptophyta > Magnoliopsida > Solanales > Solanaceae > Przewalskia > Przewalskia tangutica. Next base: position 63,123,232 of record CM056720.1, read on the forward strand.
GTTGGTTAGAACTTCTAAGGGTGGTTTAGAGCGGGTTGGGCGCTCGGAGTTGGAGCTAAGCGATTGCCGGGATCGACTTTATATTTGGATAATTATGGGCTTAGCGAGGTAAATATCTTGTCCCTATTGTAATTGGATATTACATGTTGTAGGAAAATATAGTTAAAGTATACTATATATATATAAGCGAACATAGCTTGTGGCAATGTCCTTGGACTTAAGCACGAAGAAGCGACTGTTTTTACATAGGGTGTATTCTGTAGACTTGTGTAGTAGTCTTGTGGAGTAGAATTGTACCGTTCGGGTTAGATGTATAACCCACTGGTTGGCTTGATAGCGGCCCAGTTAGAGGAGGAGATTTCTGTTTGTTGCGGGAGAATCTTGTCAATTTTCGGTAGAATGTTCTGCGATAAGATCTAGATGTTAATAAGCGCCTTGTGGCCTTATAGGTTGAAGTACTCGTGTGGCGCGTTCTTGGCAGGAGTAGCCCAGGCGGCGAAGTACTCGGGCATTTTGCTATTAGTCGATAATCGTCGCGAGGTATGTGAACCTCTTCCTATCTCTTCTAGCATGATATGTGTGAACTATGTAGTGCGGTGAGCGTCATGTGCTAAATGTATTCGATGGGTTTAAAGCATAAAGTGTTATAACGGCTTTATGGGAAGTTGGTTATAACGACTTTATGTAGATAAGAAAACACTTTGTGGTTTTAAAAGGTAAATGATTTGTTTATAAGCGGCTTGATGTGTGATTATAAAGAACTTGAAGTATTTCAAAAGATTTAAATCGTTTTGAAAGAGAAGTAATACTTGGTTTTGAGAACTTAAGAGTTATACTAGCTTTATGGGAAGTTAGGTATAGCGGCTTAAACGTTTCTTGATTTTGGAAATCGGGATGTGTATCGACAAACCAACTGCGGCGTTAATAAAAGGAAATGTTTTGAATAATTAAGTATTATTAAAACGGTAGAAACTTCCATCTGCATAGAAGCTAAGATGAGACAAAATGATATTTCCTAGATCATGGCTTTGTAATAAGATTGTTATAAACAAGAATATCCTACTCACATATAAGGCTTATGTTTCTCAGTTGTTTTAAAGAGAATTATATTCTTAAATGAATAAGACTATGAACTCTGAAACCTTTCTAAAATAAGAAGCGTGAACATTTGAAATTAGGCAAACTTGGGCGTTTGGAAAATAATGTTGTTACTTGATTTTACAAAGGTAAGAGTTTTAGTTTTCTTAAAGGGCGATCACTCTATTTTATACTACGGGTATTGTGTGACTTATGTGAAAAGCAGATCTTTTTTAAGATTTTAATGTGTGAAGTACTTTGGGGATAGATACAGAACTTGTTAGTAGAAAGTACCTTGTGTGAATAACTTGATTGTATTGGTTTGTGATAGCCTTGTAATACTTTCTTGTTGCTTTGATAAGTAAGCGTGTTAGGATGCTACGTGTGTTAGTATCTTGTGATGTTTGTGTAAGGGGTTTCCGCTTGATTGTGCTTATTAACTATCGGTCGTTATGATAGTATTGTGGCGTTCGTCTCTTGAGATGATTAGGGAGTTAAGCGCCCTCCGATGCGGGGTAGACTCGGGCGATGCAGGACCGTGATTGAGAATACCTCATGCGGGTCTGAGGGCCTATCGCGAACTCTGAGTTCGAGTTAGTATCGTCCTTTATGGGCATGCGGTCGCGTAGCCCGTGCGGACTCGAAAGTCGGGGCGATCTTGGGAGTAGCTACCCTCGATGCGAGAATACCTCATGCGGGCGATGAGATTGGCCTATCGGGCTGCGGGAAGTTCGGGACTAAAGCGCGCGCATTAGATCTGCGGGCAAGTGGCGGCTTTGATCATGTAATGATGCAGAGCGAGATCTTATAATCTGATTTATGACCTTGTTGAGTGCGTAGGTGTTAGTAGTCGGCTATGCCTTACGTGCCTACCATGCAGTTTTATTAGGACACAGTGGGACACGGTGTTCATGTGTATTCCTTGGTGCTTGTATATCATAAGCTGGCGGTGAGGAAGGTATTCCACGGGCACGATTGATGTTGTGGCGTGAGACCCGTTGTTAAATTGGTGATGACTTGAGGTGTGAGTCCACGACTTGACATATGGCTTATTTGTGGTGAGCGTAGTTTGGTTATCATACATGTCTCTGCTTGGTATAAACTACTATGATTTCATTTCTGATTTATTTTTAGTTTCACATACAAATTTTTGTTATCTTGACCTCGCCCGAGGCTGCGTTAAATCTGCGAGTTGAGGTACATCGGTCGTTGATCCTAGCTCTCGAGTCGCGATTCGGCATTTGGGAAGCTCGTTTCTCGGAGAGCTTATCGGTGGTATAGTCCCTGCGTAGTAAGTGTTTACATTCGGGGTTTGGCGGGGCCCTGTCCGCCATTGTGGTCGTATCATTCTTAGAAGTGCATGAAATCTTGTTGTGGCGGGGTTGGTAAAAAGGATTAAACATTCATTTGTAAAAGAGTTGATGGTTATATATATATGCCGGCAAGTTTTCCTGATTATTGTTTTATATTTACATTATCTCTCGTATTTGTTGTTTATGTTCGTGATTACTCTGATGTTGTGTCACTAGGGTGCCCGGGGTAAGGCACCAGTCACGGGCCCAGTTTCGGGTCGTGACAATAGTAGTAACTTTGAATAGAAACAAAAGAGTTTGGATATCTTTCTTTGTCATATTCACGATCCACGACGACTAATCGATGGATGCGTCTGCGTGTCTAAGCGTCGGTCTTATAGCCCTGTTTAGGATTAGCCACTTATGGTAAGTCTAGGATGGGTGTTAAGGGCGATTTGTCTTGATTTTTAGTGATTGTTTACCAAAAATAGGTGCTGATTTTCGACTATCTAAGGACTGATTCGCGGATGATTTGAAGGGATTTTGGTGTAATTTTAGGTGTTATATGGTAGGTTTGATTTACGAAGTTTCGGTTATGGCAAGTTACCATTTTAGGGGCGATTTTGATATTATTCTTGTTGGAGCGATTTGGTTATGATGGGCGAGGATTCGGTTTGGTTATGCCAGATTTTCCACCTGAAAATCTGGCGAGATTCGTGGGTAGGGGGGAAGGGTGCATGCGGCGGATGAGTTGAGTGGAAGGGTTAGGGTTTCTGTGAGGATGAGGGAGATGATATGCGGTTGTGGGCTGACGGGGGTGAGTTAAAGGTTAAAGGAAAATGGGCTGCGGGTCGTGGGTTGAAGGGGTGAGGGTAGTGAGTCGCGGGTTGAAGGGGTGAGGGTAGTGGGCCGCGGGTTGAAGGGGTGAGGGTAGTGGGCCGCGGGTTTGACGAAAATAGGATGGGCTTGGGGTATTTTAATTAGTTTTGGGTTGGGTAGAGTTTTAGGTATTTGCTATTTAATTAATGGGTTATAGATAAAGCCTTAGGTGTATTATTTAATTAGTGATAGACAAAATGAAATCTAAATTGTGATTAAATTATTTAGGTGTTTTATTAGTCTAAGTTATTATTATCCTAATAAATGTGGGCATGCTAATTAATTAGTGCTTAATATTTATAATGCGAGACTTTTATTAAAACTTATTTATTATGTGTATTTTGCGATGCAAAATTTGCGGTTCTAACAAAAGACAAATTGTTTAATTTATGGTGATTTATTTAAGAAATTTGGACAAAATTGGGTGTCAACACGAATACCTTGTAGTATTCAAGGTTACACCTATACTAAAAGCCAGAAATACTATTATACTTCCACTTGATCCTGGCGAAACCACAGGAAAATCTTCATACTTGGTTGAAGTAGTAAGAAGAAGTTCGTAGAACTTCTAAGGGTTGTTTGGAGTGGGTTGGAGTCTGCGGAGTAGGAGCTAAACCTTGCTCGGGATCGACATTTAAACTTGGATAATTATGGGCTTATCGAGGTAAATATCTTGTCACCTATTGTAATTAGAGTTACATCTTGTTGAAGTATAAGAATTAAGTATAAGGTATATCTGAGGAAAGTATATAAGAAGGGAATTGGTGTACTTACATGGAATTGTATTGTGATGAACTTGTGAAGTTTGTGGTAGGAAGTCTTGCCCATTTTAAAGTAGAATCTTGTATCTAGATTTATTCTCTGGAGTAGTCTAGACATTGATAGACTTGTATAACCGTTATAGGTTGAAGTACTACAGTGGCGTATTACACTCGAAGGGTGGAAAAGGCTAGCGAGGATTACGATTGCTTTGGAGCTATTTGCTAATAGTCGATAAATCGTCGCGAGGTATGTGATTCTTCCTATCCTCTTGAGCATGATATTTTAAAGGAATATATTTAGTACGGTAGGCGTCGTGGGTTAAGCGAGCGTAGTTTTACGGCAATGTCTTTTGACTTAAGCACGAATAATAAGAATCTTGAAGTATTTCAAAGAATTAAGAATCGTTTTGAAAGAAGAGTAATACTTGGTTTTAAAAGCTTAAGAGTTATACTAGCTTTATGGGAAGTTAGGTATAACGACTTAAGAAGGTAAAAGAATGGTTTTCGATTTTAGAAGTTAAGAGACTTGATCTTAAAAGATAAGAGACTTGACTTAATTGAATTAATATGAATTTTGTTAAAAAGTGTGAAACCTCGTTCGTGAGTAATGAGTACTTGGTTTTAAAAGGAATAATGTTTCTTGATTTGAAATCGAATAAGTATCGAACAAACTGCGGCGTTAATAGAGGAAATGTATTGACTAATTAAGTATTATTAAAACCAAGAAACCTCCATCTGCATAGAAGCTAAGATGAGACAAAATGATATTACATTTCCTAGATCATGGTTGCTTTAATAAGATTGTTATGAACAAGAATAACTACTCACACATAAGGCATGTGTTTCTCAAATTGTTTTAAAAGAGAATTATATTATTAAGTGATTAAGACTATGAACTACGAAACCTTTGAAAATGAGAAACTTGAGTATTTGAAATTAGGCAAACTTGAGCGTTTGGAAAATAATGTTGCTACTTGATTTTACAAAGAGAAGTGTTTTGTTTACTTAAAAGATAGTCACTCTATTTTTATACTACGGGTATTGTGTGACTTTTGTGAAAAGCGGATCTTTTAAAGAGTTAATGTATGAAGTACTTTGGGGATAAAACCAGAACTTGTTAGCATAAAGTAGAAAGTACCTTGTGTGAATAACTTGATTGTGTTGGTTTGTGATAGCCTTGTAATACTTTCTTGTTGATTTGATAAGTAAACATGTTAGGATCTACGTGTGTTAGTATCTTGTGATGTTGTGTAAGGGGTTATTCTTGTTGCTTACGTTGTTAAGCGTTAAGCCCGTTATCTTGTTATTATATCATACCCGCTTGACTTGTTATATCGAGGGCTTGCCACCCTTGATGCGGGTCTATCGGCTTTATGCGGTCTGTGTGACTATGCGGGCGGCGGTATGATCGGGATTTATCATTAGGGTGTATTATCCGTCGAGGAGTGCCTTATGCGATGCTGTGTGACTATGCGGTCTATGTGACTATGCGGTGCGGGAGTCGGAGAATGCGGGGTTAGCTACCCCGTCTGAGTCTATCGACTATGCGGGTCTATGTGTGACCTATGCGGCTGCGGAAGTCGAGATTAGGCACGCATGTAATCTTATGGGCGATTGGCCTTGCTTGATCATTAGCGGCCTAGAAAAGACCGATTCTGATATATCTGTTTGCTCTTGTTTATGTTGTAGCACTATGCGATTTAAGCGATTGTATTTACAAATGGTTTTAGATACTTGATTTCATTTGTACTTCTGATTTCACATACTTGGTACTGTTATGCGACCTCCTTGAAGCTGCGTTCATGCAGCGGTAGAAGTACGCGATCGTCGATCCTCGCTCTTAGGATCACAGTTCAGCGTTTTGGGAAGCTCTGTTTCTCCGGAGGCTTATCAGTGGTATAGTCCCCTGGCGTTGTAGGTATTTACATTCAGGGGTATGGCGGGGCCCTGTCCCGTCATTATTGTCATATCATTCTTAGAAGTGCATGAATCTTTGTTGTGGCGAGTTGTCAAAGGATGTGCTTGTTCGGATTTAAGTTGTATATCAGAAAAGGCAACTTTTCTCGAATAAGCGTTTCATATTTCATGTCTTGTTTTATATTCCATGATTACTCGATGTATGTCTGCTTGGGTGCGGGGTAAGGCACGATCGCGGGCAGGTTGGTCGTGGCGATGTCATGTCATTTCAGTCCCCATAATCTATATCATATTGCTTCACGATCATGTACTCGTATCATGTCCATAAGTTCTTAGTTAATCATGTTCCCAACCATGACCCGTCGTTCGAGGCGAAACGATCCCGATTGTCGCGACCGACCTCGGGCCCGGTGCCTTACCGGGCACCTGGTGATATACATTAGAAAAACCGCGGAAATAAAACTTACAGATATGAAACAATGAAATATAAGAAGCAGGCTAACCAAAGCGGTCGCTTTACGTATATATATCAAAAGCCAGAAACGATTACATCCTTTACAAACCACTTGCAGATTACTACGGACCTCTAGAGTTTTTATAACAACTATGACGGGGCGGGCCGCCCGTACCCACAGATGTAAAAGTACCTACAATGGCGGACTATACAAAAGATAAGCCTCGGAGAAGCGGAGCTTCCCAATCTGTGAGCAGTGATCATGGCGAGGATCGGCAACGTGTACCTACTGCGGCATGAGCAGCCCCGAAGGAGGTCGATCTTATCCGCGACCGACCAGGCGCGGCCCGGTGCCCTACTTGGGCACCGCTTCTAATCATACTGACATAATAAAGCTGCGGAAGATAAATAACACTTTTCTTTACTAAGGCGAGCTGTAAAAGGCGCCATAACGTAAAAATTTCGAAAGGGTCTACCTTTGTTGACAATGTAAAAACAACTCTGCGATCCGGCCCGGATCAATGGACCTCTAAGATTTGGACAAATACTATGGCGGGATAAGGCCCGCCGTACCACGAATATACATAACCATGACAACTCGGAACATTGGAGCCATCTCGAATCTTTGAACCGGGATCTAAGCTCGCGGATCCTGGCGTAATACCTAAACTGCGGACGTGAGCGGCCCGAAGAAGTCGATTACAACATGTAGAATATGGAGCGAAAATAAAGTACATTAAACAGATCATAGCGTACAAAAGAATAGCGAGGCAAGTATAAAAGTATATACGGATCTGTAGTGTCGTTACCACGCGTGAACTTAATTTCACATCATTATCTTTTCCATTCCATTAGAGTTATATCCAAATCTTAAGTACATTCCTAGTAGAAATCATTAAGTTCATTACCATATAACTTACTTATCTTTCATAACATAATCAGGCTCTTTATGAAGGGGCGCGTATCTTATCGACCCCGATGCGGGGCGATCAAATCACAAATATCAAAGCGTGCGTGGAATCCCCAATCACTGCCGCGACCATAAGTGTAAAATATAACCATGTGACACGCCGTGGCATCCACCTCAGCATCGGCGTACACATACACAATACATATATATCTCACGCGTGGAATCAGCATCGCTGCCAAACGGTAGTAGGTGTAACATATAACCATGTGGCGCGCGCGTGGCATCCTACCTGTCGGCGTACATATACAACAATATATATATATATAACGTGGCGCGTGCCGGTATCCTCATCGTATAAGCATGGCCATAACGTGCCCCGGAATCCTCATCGTGGCGCAGGTCTTCATGGGGAGCTAGCCCATGGAGTAATAATATAACATGCCCCCGAAATCCCTCATCGTGGGTACATGTATTCATGGGGAGCTGGCCCATGGAGTAATAGTCGTATATAGCATGGTCGCATGCCCCAGAATCCCTCATCGTATAAGCATGGCCATGGGTAATAAAACAAATCAGAATCTAACGATCTCGTGGTCACGTGCCGGAATCCCACATCGTATAAGCGTGTCGGATCAATCATAATGGAAGCATGCGTGGAATCGCGTCAGCGTCGATGCGTCGAGTAAACTTACAACAAGACAGTGACCCTCAGCGAGTCACGACAGCGTAAACATATAATACTTGCACTCAAGCTATCACAGCAAACATAGGCAAGTTCATTAAACCTTTAGACTTCCATTTTTATAAACTCATGGAACTTTCGTTTCACATAAAAATCAGAATTTAACCCAAAGTACTACGTGCTTACATTCTTTTCAAAGACTCTTTTTCATATAAAACCCCAAGATACTAACACTGTAGTATCAAGGCTTGTTACATTTACCTAAGTCACTACACTTTTAGAAATACATTTTTAAACACAAATCAAGTGACTTCTTTCCTTAAAACTTAAGCAATTGATGCCTTTGAATCTATTTGTCTTTCTTTATTTCAAAACATTTATCATTACTTAGAGTAAACCACTCTTTTAACTTTCCATAAAGCTATTATAACCCACTTCCCATAAGGTCGTTATACTAACTTTATACTTTAAACAAATACATTATTTTTATAACCAAGAGACTTATACTTTGAAAACCAAGTATCGTATACTTTCAAAATACTTGAGTCTCTTATCTTTAGAATCAAGTTTAAGTAGTTCATAGTCTTAACACTTCATAACGTAAACTCTTTAATTTAAACAACATATGCCTTATATGTGTGAATAGGTTATACTTGTTAATCTTGATCTCATTCAGCGACCATGATCTAGAAAATGTAATACAATTTTGTCTTATCTTAGCTTCATGCGGATGGAGAATTCTACTTGTTTTAATATAATTTATCGTCATTACAATTTCCTTTATTAACGCTGCAATGGCTTGTTCGATACTTATTCTCATTAGTGCGTAAATTAGCCAAGTCAACTTGGCTCCAAATACCTCTGTGACTCTTACCAACATCCCCATAAGACTTGGTAAGAACTTGGGATAACTCGGACATAACCTTTTAGTAGAGTAAATCAACATACATACCTCTTAACTTCTAAGAGTAGAAGGAATCATGAAATAGTACCACGTGTATATTCCATACATAGAATCATGTCAAAGAAGGAAGAGGTTCACATCTGCGTGGCGATTATCGACAATTAGCAAAATGCTCAGAAGTACTTCAACCTTGATAGCTATTCCATCCTTGAGTAGAATCGCTATACCTAGTACTTCAACCTATAATGGCCATATCGTCCATTAACCTCTGCTTGAGCGTAGAATATTCTAAGTGCAAAGTCACTAAATTCTACGGAAAATCGGACAACACTTCCTTTGTTTCTACATACTTTGCCACCTTTTTCAAGGCGAATTCAATAACCAAACACGCCACATTTAAGGCTCAACAATGTAATTAACAATAGGGATTACCGCTCTGAGACATGTAAAATTCCCCCTGATTGATATCAAACTAGTCCACAATACAAATGCCAATTTCGGCCAAAGGTGCAACAACTTATCAACCTTTCCAATTCCTTTTCAATCCAAGTTCTTAGGTCAAACATGTTATATAGTCATAAACAACTTAACTACAATTTCCTTCTTTAAATAACATGTGACGACTTATACTAATAATCAAATTGAATTGTAATCTTAAGGCTAAACATACTAGTTTTCGGATTAGGGTTCCAATATCCCTAACACTTATCAACTTCATAATATAAACATCCCATGCTTGCTAATAACCATAGCTACAATAATAAGTAATCTTAATTACTAAAACGACAAGAATTATACCTTTACAAGCCCTTAAAATTTCCAAGATTCAAAGTCGCTCCTTAGCAATTCTTAGCTCCTTTCCTTTCGCTCGTCCATTATTTGAAGCCCTTAGAAGTTCACAACCAACTTCTCTTCCATTTCGATCAAAACTAGAAACCACTTAGGTTTTCGCCTTGCGACTAACGTGAAAACGTCGTTTTTCCGAAATCTTTCTATTGAGATACCCTTACAATACCATTAGGGACCTTGGGTTAAAGTCTTGTGAATAATGGATCAAAATTACAAAAATTTCTTGTGAAGTGAAGCCTGGCAATGAGAGCTCTTAAGTCTGACTCTAGTTCTCTAAAAATTTCTAAGTGTTGAAGACTTGGTCTTGCACTAGTGTGTATATAAAACCTGATGAAGAATTCGAGATTATAACAAATGTGTGGCTAGGATGAAGAACATTAATTAAATAGCCAAGTGGACAAGTTGACTTGGTCAAAATTATCACGCTAGCAAGACTTATCATCTTCAATGGTCAATGACCATTTTAACCTTGCAAATTTCGTCAACACCATGTGGAGGGTGCCACGTGTCGCCTCCCATTCGTCCGTAAAATTAGTAACCCTCGTGGGCCACATAAAATGTAAAATTCCTCGGGTGGGCCTACGTGATAAATCAGTAAAATAAATTTCCATAATGATAATAAGTTCCATACTCTTCAATTAATGCATTTTGAGAATCCAATTATCCTCAGCGAACATTTTTCCTTTCAAGCGTTCGGAAGATTTTTTCGGAAAAACAATTCTTCCTTTCGTACGATTTCAAGTCTTGAGTTCATACGTACATTCTCTTAAGCATGTCACGGACTTACGGGGTGTAACATTCTTCCCCAGAAACATTCGTCCCAGAATGTTCTTTTGGAAGTCAATCTAATTAGATAGCGACATAGTCTCCTTTTCTTACACCGCTTCATACGTATGCCACTCGTGGCCACATAACAATATTTATACTAAGATGTCAACCTTGGCACTCACGAAGCCAACTAGTCCAAACTCATAATGACCTCGAAGTGCATCGTAATCATCTCTACTAGGTCTACTAGTGGTCGGCGTATCGTCATCGGCAAATCTCGTATACCCATTTCATTTACCGCGAACAACTGCGGGTGTAGTTACCTCGAAAGGTTCTTATGGATTCAGGCTTTATTCCTTTACACTTGGTTGTTATCTTTCTTACTGGTCGTAATATTTCCGTACTTCCAACTCATACTAGCATTCATACATAACCCCCCATACCAATTCTGGCCCTCAATCTTTGGAGTTTACTAATCGAACAATATAAGGCCATTTAGGCTCTCGCGACACAGTTCAGATGGAATCGTCCACGAACACAAAAACAATTAACTAGACTTGGGCCTTGCACCCTCGTGGCCACATCACGTGTGAAACTACTACCCAGTCGGCTCCATTTCGGGCTATGGGGCGACCCGCGATAGGTCTACGCGTCAGCGTCGCCTTAACTCTTTATCCTTGATGCGACTTAAAATCTTATTTCGAGAAAGCCTTATATATCTAAGGTCTGCGATTATCAATATTCTTAGGCTCGATTCCCATGCTCCAAGCCTACCTTACGATCCTCAAATGCGGGTCTGATAACTTCTCCGATACCATAATCGTGTCGTCTTGATCACAACAACCATTACTAACTCTATACGGACCTCATTCGTACAATTCTCTTAAGCCTACCCCGTAGTTTAATCTATTAACATAGCATTCCATTAAGTTCCTTAACATGACTTCTTAAGGGTTCAACGCCTGTCGAATGACTCATCCTTTCCCAATTATCTCAAAATAAAACATAAGACCTTGGCGAGAATTCATTAACTGTTCCATACCTTCCCGGTATCTAGTTAGTCTTTACCAACTCCTGGTAATGTAAAATTATTCTAGGCAACATGCGTCTGACCCTCATACATAACTCTGTATAGATGTATGTCACAATACCAATTATACTATAATCATTACCAGCTTTGGATCGCAATCCGTAGTCCTTGCGGGTCGCTCTTTGCCTTTCTGCGTGCTGCAATCAACATAACTCGTTAGGAGACACGACCCTAACAACACGACTCTATCGCACGATCTCGAGTGAGAAGAATGAAACCAATCCTAAATGTCCTGCGACCTCACGATTATAGATGTGGTGCCCGCACACGATAATCGAGACTCTACTAGACCACGATGCGTAGACACTTTCAGAGACTAAGCGCTCGATACCACTTTTGTCACGACCCGACCCCAGGCCGCGACTGGTGCCCTACTTGGGCACCCTTCTAATCATACAACATAATAAACTGCGGAAGATAAATAACACTTTTTTTTACTAAGGCCAAGCCTATAAGGCTGCCATAACATAAAAATTTCCCGAAAGGGTCTACACTGTTTGACAATGTAAAAACAACTCTAGCCAGTCCAGCCCACAGATCAATACAGACCTCTAAGATTTGGACAAATACTATGACGGGATAAGGCCCCGCCGTACCCCTGAATATACATAACCATGACAACTCCGGAACATTGGAGCCATCTCAAATGCTGAACCAGGATCCTAAGCTCGCGGATCACTGGCGTAATACCTAAACCTGCGGACATGAGCGCGGCCCGAAGAAATTGATCTAACAGTACCGAATATGGAGCGGAAATAAAATCTGATGTGAGATCATAAGCGTACTAAGAGCCTCGGCGAAACACCTCCCCACTTCTAGTTGTTCTCGTCAAATACCCACACTTTGGTAGAAAAGTATCCTCCAAGTAGTATTGTTACTATTCCAAAACTACCTTAGCCCTAATACCTTGTAGTATTCCAAAGTTACCTCTATACTAAGAGCAGAAATACTACTATACTTCCCTTGATCACAAAACGAAACCTAGGAAAATCTTCATAGTTGGTTGAAGTGTTAAGTAGAAGTTGTATAGAACTTCTAAGGGTTTCTTGGGCGAATTGGGCGTCTGAGAATAGAGTTAAACCTTGCTCGGGATCGACTTTAATCTTGGATAATTTTGGGCTTATCGAGGTAAATATCTTTATCCTTCTATTGTAATTGGAGATTACATGTTGTAGTAGTTCAGAATTAAGTATAAGATATATAGAAGGAAGTTATATAAGAAGAGAATTGAACTGTACTTACATAGGGCTGTATTCTGATGAAGCTTGTGTAGTTGTGGTGAAATCTTGCTCAAATTTCCATAGAATAGAGAACCTTCTACTTAGAATATTCTCTGAGTAGTCTAGACGTTGATAGACGTATATGGCCATTATAGGTTGAAGTTCTGCGAGTAGTGTGTTCTACTTGAAGGGTGGACAAGGCTAGCAGGGTTATAGTACGGTGGAGCGTTTTGCTATTTGTCGATAATCGTCGTGAGGTATGTGAACCTCTTCCTATCCTTTCTAGCATGATGTTTGTAAACTATGTAGTGCGGTGAGCGTCGTGTGCTAAATGAATTGGGTTGGTGTAAAACATAAAGTGTTATAACGGCTTTATGGGAAGTTTGTTATAACAACTTTATGTAGGTAAGAAATGGGTTGTTGATTTTAAGAAAATAAGAAACTTGACTTAATTGGCTTGATATGAATTTTATTAAAAAGTTGTGAAGCCTCATTCGTGAGTAATGAGTACTTGGTTTTTAACTAATAAGTTATATTGATTTCGGAAATGAGAATAAGTATCGAACAAACCACTGCAGCGTTAATAAAGGAAAATGTATTGACAAATAATTAATTATATTAAAACCAGTAGAAACCTCCATCTGCATAGAAGCTAAGATAAGATAAAATTGTATTACAGTTCCTAGATCATGGTTGCTTTAATAAGATTGTAATAAACAAGAATAAACTACTCATGCATAAGATATATGTTACTCGATTTTGTTAAAAGAAGAAATTACGTTGTTAAGTGATTAAGACTATGAACTATGAAATCTTTCAAAAATAAGAGACTTAAGTATTTAAAATATGCAACTTGAACTTTTGGAAAAGAATGTTGTTACTTGACCTTAAAAGGAAAATGTGTTGGTTTAAAATGAAGGCATGGTATTGTCTTAATCTGTCTTAAAGAGGGTTTAAATGTTATGGGCGATTCTTCACGAGTCCGTAGGATGGCGGGACATGTATTTCATCGATTCTTCACGATCCATAGGATGGACGGGACATGTATTTCATACGATTCTTCACGAGTCCCGTAGGATGGGCGGGATATGTATTCCATCGATTCTTCAGAGTCTATGGGATGGGTGGGACATGTATTCCATCGATTCTTCACGAGTCCCGTAGGATGGGCGGGACATGTATTCCATACGATTCTTCACGAGTCCCGTAGGATGGGCGGGACATGTATTCCATCGATTCTTCACGAGTCCCGTAGGATGGCGGGACATGTATTCCACGCGATTCCACCTCGAGTCCCGTGGGATGGGCGAGACATGTTATACGTATCATCGATTTATACCTAGGCTGGCGGTGAGGAAGGAGTTTGTTATACCCGTATTTCAGTATATGCGTGAGGCGTGCGTCTGGTTTAGCCTTAGTTAGGCATAGGGGGCGAAAAATTGTGCACACCTATCAAAAGAATCGTTTTTAAATGAAGCGTTTTACAAAACTTGCGTAGGGAAAATTACGGCTATGTCATTTATAATTTTTGCGGATTTTTCGAGAGGCGAAATATTTTGGACCAGCGGGAGGTGACACTTGTCACCTCGTATGAGCAACAACTTGGGGCAAGTTGGGCGATTTTTGTGGCCTTGCATTAGTCAAGGTTAGGTAGGATATTTTTGTGTAGTAGATGGATAAGGACACTTGGGTGAATCCCCGCCTCACTTGCCCTCCACTTGCCATCATCTTGGTCGTTGGTGGCCTACAAATACCCCTAACTTGAAGGTTTTCTTCATCCACAAATCATTTCTCCAAGTCTTGAAAATCCTTCCCCCTCTCTTGTAGTGTTTCGTCCAACACGCCCCCTCCACTTGTGAAGGCCCTTGGCGAAACACCTTCCCCCTCTAGCCTAGTAGCTCTGGCGAAACCACCCCATGGTAGAAAGTTGTCTTCCAAGTATAGTTACTATTCCTAAATACCCTAGCCCAAATCCCTTATGGTATTTAAGTAGAAGTTGTGTAGAACTTCTAAGGGCTTCTTGGAGCTATCGGAGCGTGCAAATTAGGAGCTAAACCTTGCTCAGGATCGACATTTAACTTGGATAATTTTGGGCTTATCGAGGTAAATACTCTTGTCCTTCTATTGTAAATTGGATATTACATATAAGAATAGTTAAGACTTGAGTATAGGATATAGAAGGATATTAAAGAATAGAATTGAACTGTAATCACATCAGAAGAATAATAAAGAAGATTGAACTGTACTTACATGGAATTTGTATTTCTGATGAACTTGAGTAGTTTGAGTAGGGAAGTCTTTGCCCAATTTTCCGTAGAATAGAGAACCTCTGCTTAGAACTTTATCTGAGTAGTCTAGGCGTTGATAGGCGTGTCGACTATTATAGGTTGATTCTGCGCGACATATTCGACTTGGCGGTGGATTTGTAGGAGGTATGTGATTCTTCCTATCCTCTTGAGCATGATATTTTAAAGTATATATATAGTACGGTAGACATACGTGTGTTAACTGAACATGGTTTTACTTGACTTGAGTCTAAATAATAAGAACCTGGAAGTATTTCAAAAGAATTATAATCATTTTTGAAAGAAGAGTAATACTTAATTTTTAAGCGAAGCTTAAGAGTTATACTAGCTTTATGGGAAGTTAGGTATAACGACTTAAGAAAGATAAAAGGCAGTTTTACTTATTGGTTTATGAAAATCCTGTATTGATTTACGCAAAGTGTAGTAAGATGGTTTGATAAGTAACATGTTAGGATCTACGTGTGTTAGTGTCTTGTGATATTGTTATTCTTGTTGTGCTTACGTTGTTAAGCGGTAAGTCCATTATCTTGTTATTATATCACCTACCCCTTGACTTGTTATCTGAGGGCTTGCCACGCTTGATGCGGGTCTATCACGGCTATGCGATCTGTGTGACTATGCGGGCTGCGGGAGTTCGAGTTGATCATTAGGGTGTTTTATCCGTCTGGGGATGCCACTATGCGATGCAATGTGACTATACGGTCTATGAGACTATGCGGTGCGGAGTCGGGAGAATGCAGGGGTTAGCTACCCCGTGAGAATACCTCATGCAGTGCGTGTGTGTGACTATGCGGTGCGGGAAGTCGAGATTAGGCAGCATAATGATACTATGGGCGATTGGCCTTGCCCGATCATTCGCGGCCTAGATAAGACCCGATTACATTATTTCTATTTTGCTCTTGTTTATGTTGTGGTACTATATGCGATTGAGCTGGTTGTATTTGCAAATGGTTTTAAATACTTTGATTTTACTTGATGCTTTCTGATTTCACATACTTGGTACTGTTGTCTTGACCTCCTTGAGGCTGCGTTCATCTGCGGTAAGAGCAGCGGTGCTAGATCCGCGTCCTTAGGATCTTTGCTTTGGTGTCGAGCTCCATCTTCTCCGAGGCTCGACTTTTGGTATGGTTCTCCACGATATTGTAGATATATGTACATTCGGGGTATGGCGGGGCCACTGTCCGCCATAGTTGTTACATTCCTAAGTGCAGTAGTCATGTTGTAAAGTTGGGATATAGCTGTTCACTCTTTATATATATATGCGAAAGCGACTTTTCTCATATAAGCGTGTCTCGATTTACATTTGTTTCATGTTTTGTTTTTATATTCAGCGATTACTCGATGTATGTCTACTTGGGTTCCCGGTAAGGCACGATCCACGGGCCGGGCAGTCGTGTGATTCCAGAGCGTGAGGATGACTTTGAGGAGTGAGTCCCTGCGCCGGCATGACTACTTTTATGTTGTAAGCGTAGTTTGGTTATCATACATGTCTCTGTTTTATATAAAGCGTTATGATTTCATTCTGATATTTTCGATTTCACATACTTGGTACTGTTATGCGACCTCGCCGAAGTGCGTTCATACCACGGTAGAAAGTACACCGATTGTTGATCCTCGCTCATGGAGTCACGATTCGGCGTTTTGGGAAGCTCAGTGTCTCGGAGGCTTATCTTTGGTATAGTCCCGTGTCATTGTAGTACTTACATTCGGGGTATGGCGGGGCCACTGTCGCCATTGTTGTTATAACATTCTTAGAAGTGCCAGTAATCTTGTTGTGGCGGGGTTTGTAAAGGATGTAATTGTTCATGTTTTTATATATATATCGAAAACAACTTTTCTCAGATAAAGCGTTTCTCACTTCATATTGATTCATGTCTTGTTTTATATTGCATTGGTTACTACGATGTATGTCTACTTGGGTGCGGATAAGGCACGATCCAGGCAGGTTCGGTTCGTGACATACATTTTTAGGCTTCTAAATCAAGTGACTTCTTTCTTTTAAAACCTTAAGCAATTGATGCCTTTAAATCAATTTGCCTTTCGTTATTCAAGTCATTTAACATACTTAAATTACTTAGAGTAAACCACTCTTTAAACTTTCCATAAAGCTATTATAACCAACTTCCCATAAAGCCGTTATACTAGCTTTATACATTAGCAACTTACATACTTCTTTATAACCAAGAGACTTAAACTTTCGAACAAAACAAGTATCAAAAATACTTTCAACATACTTAAAGTCTCTTAACTTTTGAAAACCAAGATATCCTTAATATTTAAACAAGTGAGTTAATTCCAACTCAATCAACTTGGACATTCTTAAAATAAGCCAAGGATATCAAATGGACCTAGATTGTCAAAATCTTGTCGTCTGTACTATACATTTACAACCTATTAATGCTCGAGAGATAAGAAAGTTCCACATACCTCTTGGTTTAATCCACTTGCTAAGTCGATTCGCATGCGTAGTATGTCAACCTATAATGACCATAGTGCGTCTATTAACTTCTAGTTTCAAGCGTAGAATATTCCAAGTGCAAAGTCACTAAATTCTCACGGAAAATCGGACATCACTTCCTTTGTTTCTACATACTTTGCCACCTTTTTCAAGGCGAATTCAATAACCAAACACGCCACATTTATGGCCCGACAAAGTATCTAACAATAGGGGATTACACGCTTAATCAAGACATGTAAAATTCAACCCGCAATATATAACAAACTAGTCTACTCTGATGTCAATTCGGCAATTTGAGCAACAATACCAATTCTTATCAATTTCCATTTCAATCCAAGTTGTTAGCATAACATGATATCAAGTCGTAATCGATTATAACTACTATAATCTTCAAGTAAGTAACATGCGGCGATTCTAATAAGCGACCAAATTGTAATTCAATTTCAAATGACTCAGCGTGTCATTTTCGGATTTTGAGCTTCAAATTTCCATAACAACATCAAACTTCATAACACATATCACATGATCACTTATAACTTATCATAACATGAAATATTCAATTACAAAAGTAAAATGAAGGTTATACCTCAATTAGCCCAAATATGATCCAAGAGCACAAGTCGATCCTTAGCAACTTTATCTCACTTTCGGCGTTCCAATCCACTCCAAGCAACCCTTAGAAGCTTATGAATAAGCGATCTTCAAGTTCCAACTTCAAAGTTGAATAACTCCTTAGGTTTTCGCCTTGAGACTAATCTGAAAACACCATTTTCAGGATCTTTCTATTGAGATAACCTTCTGATACACTTAGGAACCTTGGTTTGAAGTGGGAGATTATTGGACAAAAATTGAAAAAATTTCTTGCCCTTAATCCCCAAACCGAGATCCCTTTTGCATTCTTCAAGTTTTCTTGAAATAAGACTAAGTGTGGGAACTAGTCTTGCTACTAGTATACATATATAACATAATGGAGTCGATATTAGAACAAATGGGTGGCCTAGATGAGTTTCATGGATCTAGCCAAGTGGCCTTGACTAAGTCAACAATATCAAGCTATTAGTCTTTGCAAGACTTGGTCATTTAAATTATGGTCAAATGACCATCCTATCCATGTATTTTTCGTCCAAGACCAAGCAAGGGGGTGACACGTGTGCCTCCCGTTTGTCATGATATTCGTTTTCAGACAATTCCATAATTAGATAAATTTTACTCGTCTCAAATCTTAACATTTTTGAGTTCTTACGTGCGTTCTTATAAACATATCACGGAATTTACGGGTGTAACATTCTTCCCCAGAAACATTAGTCCCGAATGTTCTTTGAAGTCAAACTTAAAGATAGCGACATAGTCTTCATTTACAACCCCTACGTACCAATAATACCACACGAGGCCACATACAATACTCGTACTAAAATGTCAATTTGAACCCATGTGTCGACATCGGTTATCTGCATAAAACCTGTGACTCTAAGCTTACTAATAATCTTTCGAATAAGCACTTATCCACGGCCAGAACCAAGTCTGGACCAAATAAGCGAACCTCGCCTATGTCGAACCATCCAATGGCGATCTACACTTTCTTACATACAAGGCCTCATACATGGCCATCGAATCTGGAAGGGTATCTGTTATCATACGTAACACAACAGAGGCAATTAACCCTCCGGCTATATCTGAAATCAAGAACACGGGCCATGACCTATCGCCGAGTGCACGGATGATGCGCTCTGCTGTCCGTCGTCGAGGGTGTAATGCAACGAGACTCACTGTGTCCTAAAACCATACGAAAAACCTTGAAGTTATACGTAATAGAGCTCGTCATGCGACATCATAAGCGTAGGGACCCGTGCGGTCTCACAATCCTGCTATACAAGCTAGCGTAAACCTCGGTAGAGTAAGTGGTCCCAATCCAGAAAGAACACGGTGGTTTCGCGACATATTTACCATGACCCCGGTCGCACTTCCACGAGTGCGATGCCACTCGTAACAAGATCCGTTCTAATTACCTCTCGTATCTAAGTCGGGTCTAAATGCTGCTGATAGCCAGGCTTACGGTGTTCAACCATGACCTGCTAATTCGGATATTGAAACAACTGCGCTCGTCCTTTTAGGTCATCTTACCCGTACATACATCGAGTCCACGACCTGACTTAGTCGACCTCGAACAATTTGAGCAATAAGCCTTTGTATGCCTCGCAAAACCTGACTAGCCTGCGCGGGTACACACAATCATCCTCGTATCCACGGCACCTCGTCCAGGTGTGTCACGACCCGATCCGAGCGTGATTGGTGCCTTACCCGAACGCGTGGTGATACAACATCGAGTAACGGCGGAATATAAAACAAGACATGAAACAATATGAAGTGAGAAAGCAGTTTAAGCGAGAAAAGTTGTCTTCGGCATATATATATATATATGTTTGAGCGATTACATCCCTTTTACAAACACGCCTGTGATTACTACAGGACCTCTAGAATGTTATAACAACTATGGCGGGACGGGGCCCGCCATACCACAGATGTACAAGAACTCTGACTCGAAACATGCGAAAGATAAGCCTCGGAGAAAGCGGAGCTTCCCAATCTGTTGACGTGATCCTATGGCGAGGATCAACAGCGTGTACCTCTACTGCGGCATGACGCGGCCCGAAGAAGTCGATCTGGCAGTACCGAGTATGTGGCGAAAATCGTAAGCGAAATCATAACGATCTAAAATAAAGCAGGAGACATGTATGATAACAAAACTACGATTCCTGACATAAAAGCGATCAAGTCGGGGACTCGCGCCCTCAAATTCATCCCTCGTGCGTGGAACTCCTTCCTCATTGCCGCGATCTAGGTATAATCGTGTAATCATTATAACGATGTCTCGGCCCGTCATGGACTCGGTGTCGGATCGTATGGAATACATTCGGCCCGTCTAATGGACTCGGTATAAAATCGTGTGGAATACATTCCCGATTCATCCCGTGAACTTCGGTATCGTGTGAAATACATTCGGTTCATCCCGTGAGCAGCGGTGTCGAGTGAAATACATTCGGTTCATCCGTGAGCAGCGGTGTCGAGTGAAATACATTCGGTTCATCCCGTGAGCAGCGGTGTCGAGTGAAATACATTCGGTTCATCCCGTGAGCAGCGGTGTCGAGTGAAATACATTCGGTTCATCCATGAGCAGCGGTGTCGAGTGGAATACATTCGGTTCATCCCGTGAGCAGCGGTGTCGAGTGAAATACATTCGGTTCATCCATGAGCAGCGGTGTCGAGTGAAATACATTCGGTCCATCCGTGGGCCAGCGGTATAGAATCGACCATAACATTTAAGCGCTCTTTTAAGGCAGTTAAGATAATACCATGCTTTCCTTTTAAATCAACTAAAGGCAATATTATGCCCTCCTTTTTAAACCAAAACACTTTCTTTTTAAAGTCAAGTAACAACATTCTTTTCCAAAGTTCAAGTTGCCTAATTTCAAATACTCAAGTCTTTTAGTTTGAAAGATTTCATAGTTCATAGTCTTAATCAAATAACGTAATCTTTTTAAAACAATTGAATAACGTATGCCTTATGTGTGAGTAGGTTATTATTGTTTATAACAATCTTATTAAGCGGCCATGATCTAGGAAATGTAATACAATTTTGTCTTATCTTAGCTTATGCGGATGGAGGTTTCTCTGGTTTTAATATAAATTAATTATTGTCAATACATTTTCCTTTATTAGCAGCTGCGGTGGTTAGTTCGATACTTATTCGTTTAGAAATTAGTAAAACATTATTCTTTAAAAACCAAGTACTCATTACTCACGAATGAGGTTTCACACTTTAACAAAATTCATATCAATTCAATTAAGTCAAGTCTCTTATCTTTTAAGATCAAGTCTCTTAACTTCTAAAATCAATAAACCATTCTTTTATCTCTCTTAAGTCGTTATACTAACTTCCCATAAAGCTAGTATAACTCTTGGCTTTCAAAACAAGTATTACTCTTCTTTAAAGCGATTCTTAATTCCTTTGAAATACTTAAGATTCTTATTATTTAAAACTCGAGTCAAAGACATCGAAGTAAAATCACGTTCGGTTAACACCGTCGTCTAGTACTATATATATTCTTTTAAATTATCATGCTCGAGAGGATAGGAAGAATCACATACCTGCGACGATTCTGATGATTAGCAAGCGCTCCAAAATCTTTGTAATCCTGCTAGCCTTTTCCACCCGCCGGTAGAATCGCTACTCGCGATCTTGACCTATAGCGGTCATATAAGTCTATCAGCGTCTAGACTACTCTGTCTGATAATTCTAGATCTGAGATTCCTTATTCTATGGAAAATTGGGCGTGACTTCCCTACCGTCAAACTACAAGTCTCGTAAATACGATCTATGTAAAAATCTGATTCAATTCTCTTCTTATATACCTTCCTTGTATATAACATACTCAATTCTACACTTCTACAATATGTAATCTCCAATTACAATAGAAGGACAAGATATTTACCTCATGAGCCCAAAATTATCCAAGATATATGTCGATCTGAGCAAGGTTTAGCTCCTATACAGGCGCTCCAATTCGCTCAGAAATCCTTAGAAGTTCTACACAACTTCTACTAATTACTTCAACCAACTATGAAGATTTTCCCGAGGTTTCGTTTTGTGACTAATGGATATAAAGTAGTATTTACGGGCTTTTAGTATAGAGGTGACTTTGGAATACTACAAGGTATTTGGGCAAGGTATTTTGGAATAGTAACAATACTAGGGAATACTTTTCTACCAAGGGGGTATTTCACGAGAACAACTAGGAAGGGGGTTTCGTGAGGGCCTCATAAAGTGGGAGGAGCTTGGGCGAGAGCTTTGAGAGGAGAGAGTGACTTTGAGACTTGGAAAATGTTTAAGGGATGAAGAATAAGTCTTGAACTTAAGGGTATTTATAGGACATTTAATGGCCAAGATCAAAGCAAGTGGAGGTGAAGATTTGGACAAGTGTTGTGTAGGTCCCACCTTATCTATCTACCCATGAAATATCTAGCAAACATTGACCAAATGTTTTAGGACACAAAAATGAAAAAACGTGCCACAATTTGGCCCTTGACAGCCCACTTGAGGTGACACTTGTCGCCTCGTTGATCCAAAATATTTCATCTCTGGAAAAATCTGTAAAATTATAAATGTCATGGCGTAATTTTCCCTTGAGTCAGGAAAACTTTTCATCGGAAAACAATTCTTTTAGCTAGTTGTGCACAATTTCGTCCCTTATGCCTACTTAAGGCTTGAACTTTTATCGTGCGCCCTCGTACATACTCTGGAAATCTGGTATAATATTCTCCCGTCCTTAGAAACATTCGTCCGAATGTTCCTTCCAAACGGATAACGATAAAGTTCCTCTTTAACTTAAGCGGTTTGCAAATGCCACACATGGCCACAATACAACAGCGCAAATACTTAAATCCAAGTCCACGAGAATCACCTCTAGCGTCACAAAATCTCGCTGGCGGTCAAATATATTCCGCCAGCGCTTTACTTAAAGTAATGATCATTTCTATTTTCTCGGTACGTATTCACTTCTTTCCTTACTCGTCGTACTCTTCTCGAACAACGAACTCTTTCTAGTATCGTACCATACTTGATCATCACTACGATTTCCAAAATCTTTGAGTCACTACCTCGAACTTAGTCATTTTACTAGCCTCGAATTCCTTGAGGCCGTTCCGACCTTCGCGATCCGATTACAGTCGAACCGTCCATGAACTCATACGGTGGTTATCTAAACTTGGGCCTAAGCGCCCTCGTGACCTACCACAGCGCGACCACCTCGACAGCCCCACCGCATTACATTGCGGGTTGACCCGCGATCGGTCCTCAACCCGACCCGCTATCGCGCCAAACTCTTGTTCCCCCGATCTGGAACAATCTTACTAATTAAGTCACAAAAACCTAGTGGTCTTCTTAGCTCAACTACCCTCTTTTATTTCATACCACTCAGGGACTTATCACACAAATATATCCCACGTATACTATGCACCCCGATAAAGGTCAAACATAAAAATAAATCTTTTACTCAAGATGGCCTCGCATCTAAAGTCTCTACGTATAATATTCTAAGGCTCCCAATTTACCTGTCCCCCAATCTTACCCTTCTAACTAACCATGTTTTATAAACACAATTTTAACATAATGCTATCTGAACATAATACTTAGCACTTCATCATAACATCAACGCATACTAGTCTCTAGAGGGGTAAGAATATACCTGTATCATCTGCTTCATTTTTCCTTAGTCGCTTTAATCCTAATCCTTCCTGTAGCGCATAGCTGTAAAGCGCTGAACACACGCCCGACCGGTGAGGCTGCGTCGTCTGCTGTACCCTCCTATGAGCACGATCTCGTCCGCATGCGGCGGCGCGAGTGAAACAAGCGCTGATAAAAGCGACATTCCGGGATGATGCACGCCCGCATCGTGCTGAGGGGACATGAATCCTGCGGCTAGAACCCGTGTATGTCGTAAACGAAGCCACGGAGCTCGACCGGCTCGAATACCGAGCGTCCACGAAGGCGCGAGGACCACTCTGTCTGGCGGAGGTACATAACTTTCTTCTTGGCGGTCGCCTCGAAAGTTACCAAAGGACCTGCTGTCTGGCCTCTTCTGCGATCTCGGTCATTCCGTCGACCTCTCTCCTCACACCCAGTCGTGGCTGTATGCGGGCAATGTCCATGCGGTGAAAACTACGAACAAGCCTCGCCAAGTAGTCGAGTCGGTGGCGTGGCGGTGTACTCATCCTCCATATCGACTACTAGCGCGGGGACATGCAGAAACGATGAGTCGAACTCCACGTTGTACTCGAGCGTGCGCGGTGCGCCTCAGCGTCAAAAATATGTCGGCCGAGCCCTACCATACGTGGAGGTAAGAAATGTGCAGAAATGCCCACGAGAACTCGTCATCTGCTGGAAGTGCATACTCTCCCGGGATAGCTCGCGAATCAAACGGTCATTGCGGTATCACGCGGCCGTCACGAACCTAAGACCACCGACTCGGTCTCGAAGCCTTGATCACTCTCATGATCCGGCTGTCGGATGAACTCCTGCGGATCATCCTCGAGGCCTTGACCGTAGAACTCTGGCGGGCTCTGACTCGAGAAAGTCCGTAGCCTCGAACTATCGATCTCGGGTGAACCATGGTACTATTGGGCAGGCTGCTGCATCCATCTTATCCTCGTATGCAGCCACGATCACGGCGATGGCGGGCCATCTCTTTGTACCCCAACTCCTGCTGCTCGGTGTGGGGTGGAGGCTCAGTCTTGTGGTCTCGTGACCATTGCTGCGGCTCTAAACTTCTTTGAAATTGGCGGCGTCAAAACTCGCCGTCTGAAGCACTATCTCCGGTAATGACCGGGCTTGCGCCCTCGTACTCCTCTGCATCCTACTAACAACTCCCTCGGCTGCCTTGCCCTTCTGGGCCCGGGTTGCCTTGCGCGGAGGCATAGCGGTAAAAATGAAATCGTCGGAGGGTCGACTTATAACACGACTCTAAGGCACGATCTCGGAATGAGAAGAATGAAACCAATCCTAAATGTCCTCTGACCTCACGATTATAGATGTAGTGCCTGCGCCGATAATCAAGACTCTACTAGACACGATGCGTAGACACTTTCAGGATTAAGCGCTCGATACCACTTTTGTCACGACCGATCCGGGCGTGGTAGTGCTACCGGGCACCTGGTGATACAACATCGAGTAACGTGGAATATAAAACAAGACATGAAACAATATGAAGTGAAAGCAGTTTATACGAGAAAAGTTGTCTTCGGCATATATATATATATGTTTGAGCAGTTACATCCCTTTTACAAAACACCTGCCTGTGATCTTACAGACCTAAGAATGTTATAACAACTATGGCGGGACGGGGCCCATACCACGAATGTACAGAACCTGCAACTCGAAACATGCGAAAGGTAAGCCTCGTAAGCGGAGCTTCCCAATCTGTTGAGCTGTGATCCTGGTGAGGATCAACAGCGGTGTACCTCTACTGCGGCGTGAGCGGCCCGAAGGAGGTCGATCTGGCGAGTACAGTATGTGAAACTAAAAATCATGCGAAATCATAACGGTCTAAAATAAAGCAGAGACATGTATGATAACAAACTACGATTCCAACATTAAAGCGATGCATGTCAAGTCGAGGACTCGCCCTCAAATTCATCCCGTACGTGGAACTCCTTCGCTGCTGGCTGATCTAGGTATAAATCGTATGATAAGTATAACGTGTCTCGGCCCGTCGTGGACTCGGTGTCGGATCGTATGGAATACATTCGGCCCGTATCATGGACTCGGTATAAAATCGTGTGGAATACATTCCGGTTCATCCATGAACTTCGGTATCGTGTGAAATACATTCCGGTTCATCCCGTGAGCAGCGGTGTCGAGTGAAATACATTCGGTTCATCCATGAATGCGGTGTCGAGTGAAATACATTCGGTTCATCCGTGAGCAGCGGTGTCGAGTGAAATACATTCGGTTCATCCCGTGAGCAGCGGTGTCGAGTGAAATACA
The DNA here is from genome assembly GCA_029844215.1 of Przewalskia tangutica. Taxonomy (NCBI): domain Eukaryota; kingdom Viridiplantae; phylum Streptophyta; class Magnoliopsida; order Solanales; family Solanaceae; genus Przewalskia; species Przewalskia tangutica. The sequence goes on from CM056720.1 coordinate 63,149,338, forward strand.
TTCGGTTCATCCCGTGAGCAGCGGTGTCGAGTGGAATACATTCGGTTCATCCGTGAGCAGCGGTGTCGAGTGAAATACATTCGGTTCATCCCGTGAGCAGCGGTGTCGAGTGAAATACATTTCGAGTCCATCCGTGGGCCAGCGGTATAGAATATCGACCATAACATTTAAGCGCTCTTTTAAGGCAGTTAAGATAATACCATGCTTTCCTTTTAAATCGACTAAGGAAATATTATGCCCTCCTTTTAAACCAAAACACTTTCTTTTTTAAAGTCAAGTAACAACATTCTTTTCCAAAAGTTCAAGTTGCCTAATTTCAAATACTCAAGTCTTTTAGTTTCGAAAGATTTCATAGTTCATAGTCTTAATCAAATAACGTAATCTTTTTAAAACAATTGAATAACATTATGCCTTATGTGTGAGTAGGTTATTCTTGTTTTTAACAATCTTATTAAAGCGACCATGATCTAGGAAATGTAATACAATTTTGTCTTATCTTAGCTTCATGCGGATGGAGGTTTCTCTTGGTTTTAATATAAATTAATTATTGTCAATACATTTTCCTTTATTAAGCTATTGGTTAGTTCGATACTTATTCTCGTTTAGAAATCGATAAAACATTATTCTTTAAAAACCAAGTACTCATTACTCATGAATGAAGTTTCACACTTTTAACAAAATTCATATCAATTCAATTAAGTCAAGTCTCTTATCTTTTAAGATCAAGTCTCTTAACTTCTAAAATCAATAAACCATTCTTTTTATCTCTCTTAAGTCGTTATACCTAACTTCCCATAAAGCTAGTATAACTCTTAGCTTTCAAAACCAAGTATTACTCTTCTTTCAAAGCGATTCTTAATTCCTTTGAAATACTTCAAGATTCTTATTATTTAAAACTCAAGTCAAAAGACATCGAAGTAAAACCACGTTCGGTTAACACGTCGTCTACGTACTATATATATTCTTTTAAATTATCATGCTCGAGAGGATAGGAAGAATCACGTACCTCGCGACGATTCAAACGATTAGCAAAGCGCTCCAAAATCTTTGTAATCCTGCTAGCATTTTCCACCCTTGAGTAGAATACGCTACTCGCGATCTTGACTATAACGGTCATATAAGTCTATCAACGTATAGACTACTCTGTACAATAATTCTAGATACAAGATTCCTTATTCTATGGAAAATTGGGCAGCACTTCCCTACCCGTCAAACTACACAAGTCTATTGTAAATACAGTCCTATGTAAGTACAGTTCAATTCTCTTCTTATATACCTTCCTTGTATATAACTTATACTCAATTCTACACTTCTACAATATGTAATCTCGATTCTGATAGAAGGACAAGATATTTACCTCGACAAGCCCAAAATTATCCAAGATATATGTCGATCATGAGCAAGGTTTAGCTCCTATTCTGAACGCTCCAATTCGCTCCAAGAAACCCTTAGAAGTTCTACACAACTTCTACTAATTACTTCAACCAACTATGAAGATTTTCCCCAGGGTTTCGTTTTGTGACTAATGGATATAAAGTAGTATTTCTGGGCTTTTAGTATAGAGGTGACTTTGGAATACTACAAGGTATTTGGGCCAAGGTATTTTGGAATAGTAACAATACTAGGGAATACTTTTCTCTACAGGGGTATTTCACGAGAACAACTAGGAAAGGGGTTTGTGAGGGCCTCACAAAGGGGAGGAGCTTGGGCGAGAGCTTTCAAGAGGGGGAGAGGGACTTTGAGACTTGGAAAATGTTTAAGGGATGAAGAATAAGTCTTGAACTTAAGGGGTATTTATAGGACATTTAATGGCCAAGATCAAAGCAAATGGAGGGTGAAGATTTGGACAAGTGTTGTGTGGGTCCCACCTTATCTATCTACCCACAAAATATCTAGCAAACATTGACCAAATGTTTTAGGCCACAAAAATGAAAAAAACTTGCCCACAATTTGGCCACTTGACCGCCACTTGAGGTGACACTTGTCGCCCTCGTTGAATCAAAATATTTCATCTCTCGGAAAAATTCGTAAAAATTATAAATGTCATAGTAGTAATTTTCCCTTATGAGTCAGGAAAACTTTTCGTCGGAAAACAATTCTTTTCGCTAGTTGTGCACAATTTCGTCCCTTATGCCTACTTAAGGCTTGAACTTTTGTATGTACGCCCTCACGTACATACTCTGGAAATACGGGGTATAACACGGTGCTATTCAAACAGGCTCTTCTCTTCTCGGAGTCGTATCTAAATCTGCGTATCATAGCTGGATTCTCATCTGTGCCTTTTACCTCATCAACGGACGGAAGACTCGGCAACCTCTCGGATCTAAACTTCATTAACCTTGAAACAAATAATCGAACCCCTAGGCTCGTGGCGAAGAATCTCGCGACCACGTCGATCTATCGGCTGCCCATCGGCGTACTACCCTTAGATCGCGACTAAGAGTATCTTTAAGCGTCTTGGCTTTCACAGGTGGTATAGGATATCGATATCACAATCCTTGAACAACTCTAACCACCGTCATTGTGCCAAATTCTCTGCCTCGATCTGCGGATATACGGGAGGCTTTTGTGGTGCTGCACAAATATCCACATGAAGTCTATATATCGTCATGCCCCAAATCTTCAAGGCATGATTTAAGCGCCGCCGCTAAATCGGAAGGCGTAATTTCCTTTCTGCTTCGCAACTCTGGGAAAACATAGGCTCTATCCTTATCGGGTTGCGTCGGCTACAGCCTAATGACACCAGCGTGTTAACATAATAACCTAACCCTCTAGTCTTTCGGAGGAGTTAGAGCGTAGTCGAATCAACATCTTACAATAGCGAAACCTTTCTCATTCTTGCGAAATATTCGGTGTCATTAATCTCGATTATTGTTCTGTTTCCTTTTCTCTGTTGCAACCAAACTTGGTCATTAAACTTAGATTTGATTCCTTTGCGCCTTACGGCTAATACTTCTGTCAATCACAATTTAGTGGGGAGGTTTCTTGATCTCGTCAAGTAGTAACGATGCTACCACCTTTCCTCGAGTGTTCTTCTTGCCGTTATTTACTAATGGTCTTACACTAGTCTGGGGTCATCATATCTCGTGCAACTTTCATAACCATAGTTGTATTCTCCTTTATCATTCTGGTCATAACCTTACCTTAGGCTTATTATTAGCAAAAGTATTTCTATCTTGATTCATAATCGTACAGTTTCATATATGCGTACTACCTGCATTTTTCCTTACGACACTTCCTCGACCATTTCGTAATGTCATTCTTAATTACCTCAACACGATACTTTTCCCACGGTTATCTAAAACTGTAACCTATGGCATGACGATACTGAAGACCTTACCAGTCTCATAACCTTCGTCTAACAATCATGGGTACACATAACCCATGTCGTAAAGCGTCGCTACGTGGGGAGAGAACTTATCTCGCTAAATAAACTTTCCTTGGAGGCTCGGCCCAATCACGGGGTCCTCTTGCGGTCGATAACTATCTAATCATCACGCGCCTTAAAGTCATGTAGATTTTCAAAACCTACCAAAGATGCCTCGACTTGCCGTAAACACTGTACTTATTTTATTCTTGCCTGCACATTTTCTGAAATTATCCGAAGGTCGTGGCCACGACCGCCACCGAACTAACTCGAAGTACCTCGAGGGCACTTAACATAAATTTCTTCAAATTCAATTATTACTTACTTACTGCGTCAATTCACCTCAGTGAACAAGTCACCAGACTTAAAAGAAAAACAATGATGCCGAAGAAGGAAGGATAATTCATAGTTTACTACCACTTCTCTTCCTTTACCTGGATAATCGACTTACGGAAAGCGGAATCGAGCCAATCTCTCTCTGCGATCAGCGTTGGCATAACAGAGGCCAACTAACGTACTCATGTGGCCTCGATATCTGTCATAGCTCTGCTAGGTTGCTAGGAGTCCAACGGCTGTATCGTTCTGACAATTATCTACCATTCGGCTACCGCTGACACTCGCGGGTGTAGTCGCTCGAAAGGTCCTCGTGGATTCGGGCTTTATTTCTTTACGCGGTTGTTCTCCTTTTTTCATGGTCGTACTCTTTCCGTACTTCCAAACTTATACTAGCATCGTACATAAATTCCATACTAATTCTGGCCTCCACTCTTTGGAGTTACTAAATTAAACAATATAAGGCCCATTCGGCTCTCGTAACTTGGTTCGGTGGAACACGTCCACGAACGTAAAATGATTAACTAAATTTGGGCCTTGCACCCTCGTGACCTGTCACGTGTGACTACTACCAACTGATCATTTCATTTCAAGCTATGGCGACCCTTAATAGGTCCCCAACCCGACTCGGCGTCATATTTAACTCTTTTCCTTGAGTGTCTTAACTTTTACTGCAGAAGGCCTTATATACCTAAGGTCTCGATGGTTATCACATTCTTAGGCTCATGATTTCAATTCTCCATGCCTACCTTATCGGTCCCCAGTAGCGGTACAAACTTATCGTAATACCATGTCGTGTTGTCTTGACCACAACAACCATACTTACTCATACGGATCTCACGTACCATTTTCGAAATTCTACTCGTAGCTCGATCTATTAACATAGTCTTCCATTAATTCCTTAATAATAACTTCTTAAGGGTCCATTTCCTTCTCGACATTTCATCGTTTCCTAATTATCTCAAATTAGTCGTAAAACCTTGATGAGAATTCATTAAAGTTTCATACCTTCCGGTATTTATTTAGTCCTTACGAATCCTGGTAATCTAAAATCATTCTAGGCAACAGCGTCGACCTCGTACATAAATCCATATAGTTGTATGTCCTGATACCAACTACAAACATTACCAACACGGATCGCGATCCTCGTAATCTTTCTGGTCGCTTTTGCCTTTCTCGTAGTGCAAACAATCATAACTTGTTAGGGAGGCGACCTAACCATACGACTCTATCGCGCGATCTCGAGTGAGAAGAATGAAAACCAATCCTAAATGTCCTGCGACCTCACGATTATAGATGTGGTGCCGCAACCGCGATAATCGAGACTCTACTGAAGACCGCTCATGACACTTTCAGATGACTAAGCGCTCACGATACCACTTTTGTCACGACCGACCGGGCCGCGGTAGTGCCCTACACAGGCACCTTTCGTATACATCGAGAGAATAGCGCGGAACATACCAATGATAAAAATGCTTAACATAAAATAACAACGGCTGGCCGATAAGGCCACCTTAAGTAAGCTATCTGAATAAAACAATACATTTTCTTTTCTTTACAGTGATCCACGATGTGACTACGGACCTCTAAGAATAACAAGCGTGACGGGCAGGCCCTCAGTACCCTGAATGTACAACAATGACCATACGAGGATAAGCCTCGGAGTAATGGAGCTTACCAGCGGTGAATCGGTGATCCTAAAGTGAGGATCAGCTACTGTATACTCTACTGCGGCATGAGCGGCCCGAAAGAAGGTCGATACAATATGTACCAAATATGTGGCCCGAATCTTGTAATGAAATCATAAGTCTATAATAAAGCGAAGACATGTATGATAACTCGATTAACGACCGATTGCCTTACTAACAATGAAGTAATCAAAGTATCCTGACGTAAAAATAGGAAGCTCGCGATCAAGCGGGACCGCCCGCGTAGTATCGTTAAGCGATCCTACTCGGGACTATTTCACTGCATAGGTCGTGTGGACCGCGTGAGGTATTCCTCGCATAGGTTGTACTCGCGCGTGGGACTATTTCACCGCGTAAGCCCATGGGACTCGCGTGAGGTATTTCTCGCGTCATGGGTAGCAAATCCACGAAGCAGGTGGTATAACGTCTTGGGGGTTTACCCGCCGTTTATCTCTTACCACAGGCGGTGGTATAATGTCTTGAGGTTTACCCTCGTTTATACTATTACCACGGAGAAGGTGGTATAACGTCTTGGGGTTTACCCGTTTATCTCTTACCCGTCTCAGTGGCCATCATGCATACTTGAAGCCCTACTGGGCTTATCATACATAACATAAGCACTCTTTCAACATCATCTGATAAATAAGAAAGTTAAGAAATACCCGATCTCATTTTAGTTTACTTAAGGCACTAACGTATCATTATAAATCAGAGTTTAACCCGAAGTACTACGTCTTCTATTCTTTTAAAATGACTCATTTCATATAAAACTTCAAGATACTAATAGCAGTAGTATCAGTCGTAACAACATTTTAAGACAAGTCACGATACCTTTTAGAAAATACATTTTAGGCTTCAAATCAAGTGACTTCTTTCTTTTAAAACCTTAAGCAATTGATGCCTTTAAATCAATTTGTCTTTCGTTATTCAAGTCATTTAACATCTTAAATTACTTAGAGTAAACCACTCTTTAAACTTTCCATAAAGCTATTATAACCAACTTCCATAAAGTAGTTATACTAGCTTTATACATTAACAACTTACATCTTCTTTATAACGAGACTTAAATTTTCCAACAAAACAAGTATCAAAAATACTTTGACATACTTAAAGTCTCTTAACTTTTGAAAACCAAGATATCCTTAATATTTAAACAAGTGAGTTAATTCCTAACTCAATCAACTTGGACATTCTTAAAATAAGCCAAGGATATCAAATGGACCTAGATTGTCAAAATCTTGTCGTCTACCGTACTATACATTTACAATCTATTCATGTAAGAGATAAGAAAGTTCCACATACCTCTTGGTTTAATCCACTTGCTAAGTCGATTAGCGTGCGTAGTATGTCAACCTATAATGACCATAATGCGTCTAATAACTTCTAGTTTCAAGCGTAGAATATTCCAAGTGCAAAGTCACTAAATTCTACGGAAAATCGGACGACAACTTCCTTTGTTTCTACATATTTTGCCACCTTTTTCAAGGCGAATTAAATAACCAAACACGCCGCGTTTATGGCCCAACAAAGTAGCTAACAATGAGGATTACGCTTAATCAAGACATGTAAAATTCCGCCTGATATATAACAAACTAGTCTACTCTGATGTCGATTCGGCAATTTGGGCAGCAATACCAATTCTTATCAATTTCCATTTCAATCAAGTTATTAGCATAACATGATATCAAGTCGCGATCGATTATAACTACTATAATCTTGAGTAAGTAACATCGCGATTCTAATAAACGACAAATTGTAATTCAATTTCAAATGACTCAGCGTATCATTTTCGGATTTTGAGCTTCCAAATTTCCATAACACTTATCAAACTTCATAACACGTATCACGCGATCACTTATAACTTATCATAACATGAAATCTTGATTACAAAAGTAAAATGAAGGTTATACCTCAGTTAGCCCAAATATGATCCGAGCACAAGTCGATCCTTAGCGACTTTAGCTCGTCGCTTCGGCGTTCAATCCACTCCAAGCAACCCTTAGAAGCTTATGAATAAGCGATCTTGAAGTTCGAGCTTCAAAGTTGAATAACTCCTTAGGTTTTCGCCTTGCGACTAATACGAAAACACCATTTTTCCGGGATCTTTCTATTGAGATAACCTTACAATACCCTTAGGAACCTTGGTTTAAAGTGGGGAGATTATTGGACAAAAATTGAAAAAATTTCTTGTTATACCCCGTATTATCCAGAGTATGTACGTGAGGACGTACATATAAAAGTTTGAGCCTTAAGTTAGGCTAGGACCGAAAATTATTGTTCACAAGTAACGAAAAGAATCGTTTTTCAACGAAACGTTTTACAAGACTTGCGAAGGGAAAATTCCGGCTATGTCATTTCTAATTTTTGCGGATTTTTAGAGATGAAACATTTTGGACCAGCGGGAGGTGGCGTGTGTCACCTCGTATTGGGCGTTATTTGGGGCGTGAATGGGACGATTTGGAGGTCTTGGTTAGGTAGGATATTTTGTGATAGTTGGTGTGGTAGATGGATAAGGTACTGTGGGTAAATCCTCACTTTACCTTGCCTACCACTTGGCTTGATCTTGGCCCTTGGTTGTCCTATAAATACCCCACACTTAGTTGATGAACTTCTTCATCCTAAAAAGTTTCTAAGTCTTGAAAGTTCTCTCCCGTTAGTGTAGTGGTTCGTCCGAGCCTCCTTTTGAAGGCCACTTGGCAGAAAGTGCCCACTCCTAGTGGCCTTGGCAATACTACCCCCCCTCTTGGTAGAAATACTCTCCAAGTATTGTTACTATACCAAAATACATTAGCCTAATACCTTGTAGTATTCCAAGGTTACCCCTATACTAAAGCCCATAAATACTATTATACTTCCTCCAGGTCACTCATGAAACCCTAGGAAAAATCTTCACAGTTGGTTGAAGTATTAGGAAGAAGTTTAGTAGAACTTCTAAGGGTTGTTTGGGCGGGTTGGAGCACCGGAGTAGGAGCTAAGCGTTGCTCGGGATCGACGTTATACTTGGATAATTTTGGGCTTACCGAGGTAAATAATCCTATCCTTACATTGTAATTGGAAATTACATCTGTAGTTAATATAGAAATGAATATAAGATTCATAGAAGAGAATTGAGCGTAATAGAAGGATATTCTGAATAGACTTGAGCGGAATCACGTCGGAAGAATATTCTCAAGAGTAGTCTAGGCATTGATAGACTTGTATAACCCTTATAGGTTGATTGATCTGCGAGTAGCATGTACTACTTGAAAGGTGGGCGAGGCTAGTAGGGTTATAGCCGTGGAAGCGTTTTGCTAATAGTCGATAATCGTCGCGAGGTATGTGATTCTTCTATCCTCTTGAGCATGATATTTTTAAAAGGATATATATATAGTGCGGTGAGCGTCGTGTGTTAATGAGCGTGGTTGTCTGTGATGTCTTTTGACTTAAGCACGAATAATAAGAATCTTGAAGTATTTCAAAAGAATTAAGAAACCTTTTTGAAAGAAGAGTAATGCTTGGTTTTAAAAGCTTAAGAGTTATACTAGCTTTATGGGAAGTTAGGTATAACGGCTTAAGAGAGATAAAAAGAATGGTTTATAAATTTTAGAAGTTAAGAGACTTGATCTTAAAAGATAAGAGACTTGACTTAAATGAATTAAAATGAATTTTGTGTGAAACCTCATTCGTGAGTAATGAGTACTTGGTTTTTAAAAGGAATAATGTTTCTTGATTTGGAAATCGGAATAAGTATCGAACACGCCTTTGCGGCGTTAATAAAGAAATGTATTGACTAATAAAGTATTATTAAAACCGATGAAACCTCCATCTGCATAGAAGCTAAGATGAGACAAAATGATATTACATTTCCTAGATCATGGCTGCATTAATAATATTGTTATGAACAAGAATAACCTACTCACACATAAGGCATATGTTTCTTAAATGGTTTTAAAAGAGAATTATATTATTAAGTGATTAAGACTACGAACTACGAAACCTTTCAAAAATGAGAAACTTGAGCATTTGAAATTAGGCAAACTTGAACGTTTGGAAAATAATGTTGTTACTTGATTTTACAAAAGGAAGCGTTTTGGTTTAAAAAGATAGTTACTCTATTTTAATACTACGGGTATTGTGTGACTTTTGTGAAAGAAACGGATCTTTTAAAGAGTTAATGTATGAAGTACTTTGGGGATAAAAACCCGAAATTGTTAACATAAAGTAGAAAGTACCTTGTGTGAATAACTTGATTGTGTTGGTTTGTGTTAGCCTTGTAATACTTTCTTGTTGATTTGATAAGTAAACATGTTAGGATTTTACGTGTGTTAGTATCTGGTGATGTTTGTGTAAAGGGGTTTCCCTTGTTGTGCTTATGTTGTTTAATGATAAGCTGTTATGTTATTATATCACATACCATGACTTGTTATCTGAGGGCTTGCCACCCTTGATGCGGGTCTATATGGCCTATCACGGTCTATGTGACTATGCGGGCAGCGGTATGCTCGGGATTGATCATTCGGTGTTTATCCGTCGGGGATGCCTATGCGATGCAATGTGACTATGCGGTCTATTGAGACTATGCGGTGCGGGAGTCGAGGGTGCAGGGTTAGCTACCCCGATCGAGAATACCTCATGCGGTGCATGTGTGACCTATGCGGGTGCGGAAGTCGAGTTAGGCGCGCATAATGATACTATGGGCGATTGGCCTTGCCCGATCATTCGCGGCCTAGAAAAGACCTGTTACTGTTTATCTACCTTGCTCTTGTTTATGTTGTGGCACTATGTGCAGTTGAACTGGTTGTATTTTCAAATGGTTTTAAATACTTTGATTTTACTTGATTTTACGATTTCACATACTTGGTACTGTTATGCGACCTCCTCCGAAGTGCGTCATTCAGCGGTAAGTACACCAGCCGTTGATCCTCGCTCTTAGGGTCACAGTTCAGCGTTTGGGAAGCTCCGTTTCTCCGGAGGCTTATCAGTGGTATAGTCCCCTGTCGTTGTAGGTACTTACATTCAGGGGTATGGCGGGGCCCTGTCCCGCCATTGTTGTCATATCATTCTTAAATGTCTGTGACACTGTTGTGGGCAGAGTTGTAAATAGGGATGTAACTGTTCTAGTTGTTATATATATATATGCCGAAAGGCAAGTTTTCTCAGATGAACTGTTTCATATTTCATATTATGTCATGTCTTGTTTTATATTCCGCTGATTACTCTGATGTATGTCTACTTAGGTGCCCGGGTAAGGCACGATCCACGATCGGGTTGGTCGTGACAAAAGTGGCTATCGAGCGATTAATCCTCGAAAAGTGTCTACTGACCGTATCTAGTAAGTCTTGATTATCGGTGTGTTGTGCACCACACCAATAATCGAGGAGGCTATAGGATATTTAAGATTGGTTTCCATTCTTCTCACTCGAGATCGTGCCTTAGGCCGTGTTATAAGTTGGACCTCTAACGTATTTATTTCCTTACCATTATGCCTACGCGTAAAGCGACCCGCCCGAAGGAAAGGCGGCGAGGAGGCTGCGAGTTGAGTCTGAGGAAGGTTATGAGGGCACGAGCCCAATCATCACGATATGGTGCTTCGTTCGGGGAGTTCTGCGACATCGCCCAACGAGTTTAGCCGCACGGCGGCGATTCCTACTGCGGCCGTGGCATTTACGCCGATTCGCGACGATGGCGAAAGTATAGTTTGCAAGGGCGACCACATTACTAGCTAAGGATGTAGCTACGAGTATCGATATGCCGATTTATCACGGGTCTTGATGACTATCTAAAGAAATATTGTGCAAAGTAGATCTTGATCGAGCATGGATATTGCCCGCGTCTGAGCTTATGCGCGACCTGCGAGGAGCGTAGAGATTGGCGGATTAACGAAGATCGGTAGAAGAGGCGAGCAACAGGTCGCTGGTAACTTTCAAAGCGAACCGCCTCGGCCGAATTAGATATGCGCCTCCGCCCGGTCTGAGTGGTCTCCGCGGGGTTGGGGCGTTTGGGGTATGCGGGAGTTGGTCAAAGCTCGAGGCTTAGTGCGCAGATACCGTAAGTCGGCCCACCGGATTGATTTTCCCGGTGTTCCACGGTGTAGCGAGCGTCGTCCGAGAATGTCATCTTTTGTTGATGCTTGTTTTACTGCGGCCGTCGGGCCGTATGTCGAAAGGATGTCTAGTAGGAGGATGCAGTAGGAGGACTCGGCCTACCGGTCGATTCTTGGATTGATGGTCGGAGAGGAAGGGTGTTAGCGGAGGCCACCCCACTTCGGTGTGGCGTTGTGGTAAGTGTCATTGTGGAGTGTCGTGCTTCTTGACTTGTTTTGCTATCGCCCGGTAGGCGGGATTGATTAGAGCGGAAAAGGGAGTGAAGGCGTAGATCTGAGTAGATCCTTAACCCTCAGAGATTTATGCACGTATGATAAGATGAGTATGCCTTAAATGTTATGTTAATTGTGATTAGAAATCATGGTTAGTTAGCAGGGTAAGATTGGGGATAAGGAAAGTGTGAGCCTTAGAGTTTTATACGTAGAGACCTTAGAGCGAGGCCGTCTCAAGTAAAGATGTATTTTTGTTTGACCACTTGCTCGAGTGCATAGTACCGTGAGATATGTTTGTGTGATAAATCCATGAGTGGTATGAAATGAAAGAGGTAGTTGAGCTAAGAAGACCACTAGGTTTTTCGTGACTTGATTAGTGAGATTGTTAGGATCGAGAACAAGAGTTTTCTTGGCGATAGCGAGGCAGGTTCGCGGACCGATTGCGGGTCAAACGCGGCTGCATTGTGGTGAGTCGATTCGAGGTGGTCGCTTGGTGGTAGGTCACGGGGTGTTAGGCCCAAGTTTAGTTAACCGTCGTGCGAGTTCGTAGATCGTTCGACCGATGGTCGGGCGATGAGGTCAGCCCGTCTTGTCCTTGCCAGGACCGTTTACTCGGCGAGTTATGCGAGATGTTATTTATCGGGAAGGTTGTAAGGCTGCACGAGGTGCCTACTTTCACCTTATGACGACAGTGAAGCCAGTTGTGGCTATTTCATTTCGGAAGTTTTACGAGCGGGGTTGAGGAACTTCGGGAGAGTCTCGATGTCGCGTTCGCCCTCGGGCGGTGTTTGGATTTGGGGTAGGCTGTAAGATTGTTGCCTCGGTTAAGGAGTGTTTTATAACCACCATTTCGATGTCGGATATCGCCTTACGAAGCCTCGTAGGCGGTAGTGTAAGTCTTGGTCGATTGGTTCGATGTTGGCAAAAGTTGAATAATGGTTCATACTTGTTTGACGGTATGGGGATAGGTGAAGCCTATCCGGAGAGGTTATCGGCGGCTCGAGTCAGCGGAAGTCGTGCGGATAATCGGCGGCGGCGCTTGGCGTTCGAGTGGGCGGTGGGTCTTCTTGAAGGTACCACCGGAAAGTGTGGCGAGTTTGGGAAGCAGGAAACTTAGCGAGTTACTTTGGGCCTTTCGGATCATGTGAAGAGTAGGCGGGTTGCCTATATGTTAGCTTTGCCATCCGACTTAGGAAGCGGTATGTCGATCGCCGTGTTGTTAGGTTGAGAAAAGTATCGGAATCCGTCGAGTATTCGATTAATGATGATCGAGTTGGAGGTAGTAACCGAGATTTTTGAAATTGATGCGATGAAATGTAGTAAGTTATGAGAAAGAGTTCGAGTGTCACGAAGTGCAACGAGTAAGGGAAGAAGCGAGCATGTGTTAAGAACATAGAAGTGATCATTTCGTTTGTAAAGTGAAGGTGCGAAGGGAGTATCTTTTAGCCCTTGGGTGGGAGTTTTTTTGTGATGTTAGAGGTGAATCCTCGTGGACTTGGATGTAAGTATTTGCGCGAGTTGTATTGTGGCAGTGTGGCATGATTGTTTTCGTAAATATAGCGGTGAAGACTATTACAGCGCATGTTTGTTTTGAGACTTAGAAGGAACATTGGGGCGAATGTTTCTAAGGAAGGAGAATGTTATACCCTTATTTTCCGTAGTATGCGTGAGGGCGTCTTCGCGACCCGATTCAGGGCGTGGTAGTGCCTTACCGGGCACCCTAGTGATACAACATCAGAGTAATCAGCGGAACATAAAACAATACAAGACATATTATGAAATATGAAACAATAATCTGAGAAAGAAAACTTGCCTTTCGGCATATATATAAATAACAACTTTTTCCAATCATGAACAGTTTAATAATTTTTACAACCACCTTGTGAGTACGGCTACTGGCACCTAAGGAATGATCGACAACAATGGCGGGCGGGCCCGCCATACCACGAATGTAAACACCTACAACAACGGACTATACGGTTGATAAGCCTCGGAGAAGCGGAGCTTTCCATGTTGACGTGACCCTAGGCGAGGATCGATGGCGGTGTACCTTTACTGCGGCATGAGCGGCCCCGAAAGAGGTCGATACAGTACAGTATGTGGCCGAAAATAAATCACGTAAATGAAATCATAGTAGTCTATACAAAGCGGGAGACATGTATGATAACCAAACTACGATTCACCGTAAATAGCGATCGTGTCAAGTCGGGGACTCGCGCCGCCAGTCGTCACTCAATTTTACCAATGGGTCTCACGCCAACAACGTCAATCGTGCGTGGAATACCTTCCCACTGCTGGCGGTTTATGATACCAAACACCAAGGAATACACATGAACACGAGTCCCTTTGTGTCCTAATAAAACGATGCGAGGTAAATGCGAAGGCATGGCCGACTACTAACACCACGATGCAACAAGGTCGTAAAATGTGTCATGATATCTGTCTGAACGTCACGTGATAAAAGTTGGTCACTCGCCCATGATATCAAATGTGCGCGTCTAGCCACGGAACTCTCATGACTCGCATAGGCCAACCTCATAGGCGCGTGAGGTATAACCCCGCGTCGAGGTAGATACTCCGGCGTCGTCTGGACTCGCGATCGCGTAGCCGCGAAGCCGCGTGACCACAAGGGTAGTAAACTAACACGGAACTCCGTAGTTCGCGTGGATCCTGGACCCGCGTGAGGTATCCTCGAATCATGGTCCCGAACCGCTGAGTCTACCCGCGTGGAGGCGCAACCTCCGGACACAAGTCAAGGTGTGAGTGGTACAATACCAGCATAACGGTGATAGTCAAACAACTTTAAAGCGTAGTCGAGGGAAAACCCCTTTACACTAACGTCACGAATGCTAACACCGTAGCATCCTAACATGTTTACTTCTCAAATCAACAAGAAAGTATTATAAGGCTATCACAAACCGATACAATCAAGTTATTCACCTGAGGTGCTTTCTACTAACAAGTTCGTATCTAACCCCAAAGTACTTATACATTAAATCTTTAAAAGATCTGTTTCTTTCACATAAGTCACACAGTACAGTAGTATAAAATAGAGTGTTGTCCTTTTAAGAAAACCAAAACTCTTACCTTTGTAAAATCAAGTAACAACATTATTTTCCAAGCGTCCAAGTTTGCCTAATTTCAAATGTTCACGTTTCTTATTTTAGAAAGGTTTAAGTGGTTCATGCACTTATTCATTTAAGAATATAATTCTCTTTTAAACAATCGAGAAACATAAGTCTTATGTGAGTAGGATATTCTTGTTTATAACAATCTTATTACATGACCGTGATCTAGGAAATATCATTTTGTCTCGTCTTAGCTTACATGCGGATGGAAGTTTCTCTTGGTTTTAATAATACTTAATTATTCAAAACATTTCCTTTATTAATGACTGCGATGGTTTGTCGATACACGTCACGATTTCCAAAATCGATAAAACATTCTTAAGCGGTTATACCTAACTTCCCATAAAGCTAGTATAACTCTTAAGTTTTCAAAAGAAACTAAGTATCACTCTTCTTTCAAAGCGATTTAGAAATCTTTTGAAATACTTCAAGTTCTTTATTATCACACATCAAGCGATTATAAACAAATCATTTACCTTTTAAAACCACAAAGTATTTTGGACCTCATAAATTTATTATAACCAGCTTCCCATGCCGTTATAACACTTTATGTTTCAAACAATCAAATACATTTAACACGTATGCGTCTCTCTGTACTACATAGTTCACACATATCATGCTAGAAGAGATGAGAGGTTCACATACCTGCGGCGAGTATCGACTAATAGCAACGCTCAAGTACTTCCAACGGCTACTCCTTAGCCAAGTAGATCGCGCCATGCGTAGTACTTGAACCTATAAGGCCTGGCGACATTAACATTTAGACCTCGTCGCGAGAACATTCTAGAAAATTGGCGGCCTCCCCACACATGGCAGCGTAAATCTCTCCTTTATCGAGGCGGCTACGAAGCCAACGGGGTTATACATCTAACGACGGGTACAATTCTACTCACGAAAAGCTACACAAGCCACATGTCTGATCTATGTAAAAGCAGTTGATTCGATTCTTGGGCTTAAGTCGAAGACATTGCCACAAGCTATGTTCGATACACGTAGTATACTTGACTATATATTCCTGACATGTAATATCCAATTCTGATAGGGGACAAGATAATTACCTCGATAAGCCCGTAATTATCAGAGTTTAATGTAAACTCACGAGCAGGTTTAGCTCGACTCAGGCGCTCCACCGCTCCAAACCACCTTAGAAGTTCTAACCAACCTACATAACACTCCGACTAACTATGGAGATTTTCCTAGGGTTTCGGTTTCTGGTGGAAAGTATAATAGTATTTCAGGCTTTTCGTATAGGTATAACCTTAGAATACTACAAGGTATCTGGCTAAGGTAATTTGAGCATTATAACAATACTTTGAGAGTATTTCTACACCTGAGGGGGTATTATCTGAAAGCAACTAGGCTGGGGGTACACTCTCGGCTAGCACCACAGAGGGGGTGCTCTCGGCCTGAGGGAGGCCACTTGGCGAACTCAACCTGGGGAGGAGAAGGAGGCTTTGAAGACTTAGGCAAATTTATGGATGAAGAAGTTCATCAAAGGGAGGGTATTTATAGCCGAGCCAAGGCGACCAATGGCGAGATCTAGCCAAGTGTATAGCAAGTGTAAGGCCAAGATTCGCCCAAGTGCCCCTGGACCTACTCGTTAAAACCCTGCAAATATCTACGCAAAAATATCTACCACTTGGCCTTGAAAGTCGTCAGTGCGCCCGCTGCCCGCTGATGAGAGGTGCCAAGCAGCCCTCGTTGGTCCAAAATGTTAGTCTCTCGGAAAAATCCGCAAAAATAAGAAAAGACATAGCGGAATTTTCCTCGCAAGTTATGTAAAGCGTTTCGAAAAACGACTCTAGCAGGGTGTTGTGCACAAATGCCGTTCGGCGAACCACCTAGGCGGGGTGACGCGTGTCACCCTCCTATTCCCAAATAAAACATCTTAGAAAATATCCTGATGGCCAAAATCTAGAAAACAAAGTGGGCCACAAAGCAGTAAATTTCTCGTGGGCCCAGCGTGACCATTTCGAAAATAAAATTCCATAATTCTCTAATATTCGAAGTCAGAATACCAAATCGGGAATCAATTCCGTTAACGAACCTTTTTCCTTCACAAAAGCGGAAACTTTTAGTGGAAAAATCACCTCTTTCTTCCTTTCCAATCTTTACGCGTATTCTCGTGCGTGCGTCCTCGCATACATACCACGGAACTACGGGTATAACATTCTTCCCCAGAAACATTCGTCGAATGTTCCTTCTAAATCTCAAAACAAGCGTGCGCCGGTATAGTCTTCACTACTATACTTACGAAACAATCCTGCCGTACACGGCACGAAATACTGCGCAACATACTTATATCCAAGTCTACGAGAAACACCTCTAACATCACCACAAATACACTTTTGTCACTTTGCGCGAGCCTAGCTCAAGCGACCAACAAATGATGCCGGACGCTGCGATCACGAGGCGTGCCCTACGGCCATACTCGGGATGTGCCATACGAGAGCCACCGCGGTTGCATTCCGTGGTAGAGCTCAGCCTCTTTATCGCTCACCCCGAACATAACAATCTGAAAAGCGGACGTCTTGCCTCCTAAGTCGGACGGCAATTGCTAACATATAAACACGGCCTATTCTTCACATGAACTCAAAAAGCCCAAAGTAACTCGGGCTAAGTTCATACATTTCCAAAACTCGTCACACTGTCCAGGGTGGTACTTCAAGAAGACCGACCGTCGGCACGAACTCTGGCGTCGTCGCAGATTATCCATACGATTCCTCTGAGCTGCGAACTTCTTCTAGATGAGCTTTTCCTATCCGCGGTCTGTGGAACAAGCACGAACCAATGCGAACCTTGCCGACATCGAACCAATCGGCCAAACTTACACTTCCGCCCTACAAGGCTTCATGGCGACCTCGAACAACGAAATGGTAGCTTAAGCGCCTCCACGAGGAGACAACAATCTTCACAACTACCCAGAAATCCACATGCGGCGGGGCGAATCGGTCTGAGACTACGAGTCCTTAACCTGCTGGTAAAACTTCCGGAAACAAAAACAGTAGTAACAGGCTCCTTTGTCTGCCATAAGGTGAAGGTAGGCACCCGCGACGACCTTACAACCTTTACGATAAACAACTGCCGAGTGAGCGGTCCCGAGAAGAACACGATGGGCTTCCCGTCGACCCGCTCTTTGGTCGAGCGCAACCACGAACTCGTCTGTTTGGTTAACCAAACTTGGGCCTAACACCCTCGTGACCCCACCACGCGGTGACCACCATGGCCCGACCCCACCAACAAACGGTCGGCGGGTTGACCCGGCGCATGGCCTAACTCGACCAGCTCGCGTAAAACACTTGCTCCGGTCGGAACAACTTTTCTAATCGCTACGAAAACCTAGCGCTCTTCTTAGCTCAACTACCCCTTTCATTCCACACTACTCGGGGACTTATCACACAATATATCTCACGTGCACTAAGCACTCCGATAAGGATCAAACATAACACTTCACCTTTACTCGAGAAGGCCTTACCTCTAAGGTCTCCACGTATAACACTCTAAGGCTCGCGCCTTCTCTAACCCCAAAATCTTACTCGGTTAACCCACGGTGATTTCTAATCACAACTAACACACTGCTTTATCGAACATAGCACTTAAGGTATACTACCTTAGAAAGTTCAGAAGGACTTGCTGCTCTGGCCTCTCATCGCCCTTGGTTAACGCGTCGATCTCTACGTTTTTCGACTGCGTACATAAGCGTACGAGCCATGCTCAACCAATGAAGAATTACTCTTGCACAACCTCTCTTGGTAGTCGTGAGACTCGTGATACGTCGGTATAATCTCGGTAGCCAAATCCATGCTAGTAACAAGGTCGCCTCTTTGCGATCTATATTCACATTCGATCGTGGGCGAAGGTTCAAATATCATGGGCCAGCGGAGGAAGCTGTCGCCGTGCTAAACTTCTGCTTTGGGGCTAGTGGCGTCGCGAAATCCCGAATGAAGCACTACCCTAGGTAATGATTGGGCTGTGCCTCGAAACCTCTGAACTCAACTCGCGACTCCTCGCCGCCTTGCGCCTCTGGGCGGGTTGCCTGCGCGAGGCATAGCGATAAGGGAATGAATTTCGTCGAGGGTCCGACTTACAACACGGCTCTAAGGCGCGATCTCGAGTGAGAAGAATGAAACCAATCCTAAATATCCTATAGCCTCACGATTATTGGTGTGGTGCGCGACGCTGCGATAATCGAACTCTTGAATCGATGCGTAGACACTTTCAGAGGATTAAGCGCTCACGATACCACTTTTGTCACGACCGATTAAGGGCGTGGTAGTGCCTACCGGGCACCCTAGTGATACAACATCAGTGTCGTGAACATAAAACAATACAAGACATATTATGAAATATGAAACAATAATCGAGAAAGAAAACTTGCCTTTCGCATATATATAAATAACAACTTTTTCCAATCATGAGCAGTTTAATCCTTTTACAACCACATACAGCGATTACACGGACTCTAAGGAATGATACGACAACAATGGCGGGACGGGGCCCCGCCATACCACGAATGTAAGCACCTACAACAACGGGGACTATACCGTGATAAGCCTCGGAGAAGCGGAGCTTTCCCATTGAGCGTGACCCTAGGCGAGGATCGATGGCGGTGTACCTTTACTGCGGCGTGAGCGCGGCCCGAGAAGTCGATCGGTATCAGTATGTGGCGAAAATAAATCGTAAATGAAATCATAGTAGTCTATACAAGCGGGAGACATGTATGATAACAAACTGATTCACCGTAAATAGCGATCATGTCAAGTCGGGGACTCGCGCCTCAAGTCATCGCTCGATTTTACCAATGGGTCTCACGCCCATGACATCAATCGTGCCGTGGAATACCTTCCTACCGCTGTGGCGGTTTATGATACACAAACACCAAGGAATACACATGAACACGGGTCCCACGTGTCCTAATAAAGCAGTCTGGGTAAATGCGAAGGCATGGCGAGCTACTAACACCTGCAGTACCAACAAGGTCATAAAATGTGTCATGATATCTGTCTGCCGTCACGTGATAAAAGGCGGTCACTCGCGCGATATCAAATGTGCGCGTCTAGCCACAGAACTCTCGCGACTCGCGTAGGCCAACCTCGTAGGCGCGTGAGGTATAACCCCGCGTCGAGGGTGCTACTCCGGCGTAAATCACGGACTCGCGATCGCGTAGCCACAAAGACCGCGTGACCACAAGGGCGTAAACTAACACGGAACTCCGTAGTTCGCGTGGATCCTGGACCCGCGTGAGGTATCCTCGAATCATGGTCCCGGACACTGAGTCTACCAGCGTGGAGGCGCAACCTCGGACACAAGTCAAGGTGAGTGGTACAATACCAGCATAACGGTGATAGTCAAACAACTTTAAGCGTAGTCGAGGAAAACCCTTTACACTAACGTCACAAGATACTAACACCGTAGCGTCCTAACGTGTTTACTTCTCAAATCAACAAGAAAGTATTATAAGGCTATCACAAACCGTCTGATCAAGTTATTCACACGAGGTGCTTTACTAACAAGTTCGGTATCTAACCCCAAAGTACTTCACACATTAAATCTTTAAAAGATCTGTTTCTTTCACATAAGTCACACGATGCAGTAGTATAAAATAGAGTATTATCCTTTTAAGAAAACCAAAACTCTTACCTTTGTAAAATCAAGTAACAACATTATTTTTCAAGCGTCGAGTTTGCCTAATTTCAAATGTTCACGTTTCTTATTTTAGAAAGGTTTAAGTGGTTCATGCCTTATTCATTTAAGAATATAATTCTCTTTTAAACAATCAGAAACATAAGTCTTATGTGAGTAGGATATTCTTGTTTATAACAATCTTATTCAATGACCATGATCTAGGAAATATCATTTTGTCTCATCTTAGCTTCATGCGGATGGAAGTTTCTCTTGGTTTTAATAATACTTAATTATTCAAAACATTTCCTTTATTAATGCTGCGATGGTTTGTCGATACATCACGATTTCCAAAATCGAAAAACATTCTTAAGCGGTTATACCTAACTTCCCATAAAGCTAGTATAACTCTTAAGTTTTCAAAAGAAACTAAGTATCACTCTTCTTTCAAAGCGATTTAGAAATCTTTTGAAATACTTGAGATTCTTTATTATCACACATCAAGCCGATTATAAACAAATCATTTACCTTTTAAAAACCACAAGTATTTTGGACCTCGTAAAGTTGTTATAACCAACTTCCCGTAAAGCGTTATAACACTTTATGTTTCAAACCAATCAAATACATTTAACACGTATGCGTCTAGTACTACATAGTTCACACATATCATGCTAGAAGAGATGAGAGAGGTTCACATACCTCGCGGCGAGTATCGACTAATAGCAAAGCGCTCAAGTACTTCCAACCGTCGGCTACTCCTTAAGCCAGTAGATCGCGCCACGCGTAGCTTGACCTATAAGGCCACAGCGCTTATTAACATTTAGACCTCATCGCGAGAACATTAGAAAATTGGCGACCTCCCCGCACAGCGTAAATCTCTCGCTTTATCGAGGCGGCTACGAAGCCAACCGGGGTTACACATCTAACGAGCGGTACAATTCTACTCGCGGAGAAAAGCTACACGAGCCATGTCTGATCTATGTAAAAGCAGTTGATTCGATTCTTGAGCTTAAGTCCGAAGACATTGCCACAAGCTATGTTGATGATACACATAGTATACTTCAACTATATATTCCTGACATGTAATATCCAATTCTGATAGGGGACAAGATAATTACCTCGATAAGCCCATAATTATCCGAGTTTAATGTAGCTCACGAGCAAGGTTTAGCTCGACTCAGGCGCTCCAACCCGCTCGAACCACCCTTAAGTTCTAACCAACCTACATAACACTCCGACTAACTATGGAGATTTTCCTAGGGTTTCGGTTTTGTTGTGGAAAGTATAATAGTATTTCCAGACTTTTCGTATAGGTATAACCTTAGAATACTACAAGGTATCTGGCTAAGGTAATTTGAGCATTATAACAATACTTTTGAGAGTATTTCTACACCACAAAGGGGTATTATCTAAAGCAACTAGGCTAGGGGGGTACACTCTGCTAGCACCCCAGGGGGTGCTCTCGGCACAGGGAGGCCTTGGCCGAACTCAACACAAGGGAGGGAGAAGGAGAGCTTTGAAGACTTAGGCAAATTTATGGATGAAGAAGTTCATCAAGGGAGAGGTATTTATAGCAAGCCAAGGCGACCCAATGGCGAGATCTGCCAAGTGTATAGCAAGTGTAAGGCCAAGATTCACCCAGTGCCCACAGACCCTACTCCTTAAAGCCTCACAAATATCTACACAAAAATATCTACCACTTGACACCCCAAAGTCGTCCAAGTGTCGCCCATGCCCACCAATGAGAGGGTGCCAAGTGCAGCCCTCGTTGGTCCAAAATGTTAAGTCTCTCGGAAAAATCCATAAAAATAAGAAAAGACATAGCGGAATCTTCCCATACTAGCTTTATGGGAAGTTAGGTATAACGACTTAAGAGAGATAAAAAGAATGGTTTATAAATTTTAGAAGTTAAGAGACTTGATCTTAAAGATAAGAGACTTGACTTAAATGAATTAAAATGAATTTTGTGTGAAACCTCGTTCGTGAGTAATGAGTACTTGGTTTTAAAAGGAATAATGTTTCTTGATTTGAAATCAGAATAAGTATCGAACACGCCATGCAGCGTTAATAAAGGAAATGTATTGACTAATAAAGTATTATTAAAACCGGTGAAACCTCCATCTGCATAGAAGCTAAGATGAGACAAAATGATATTACATTTCCTAGATCATGGTTGCATTTATAATATTGTTATGAACAAGAATAACCTACTCACACATAAGGCATATGTTTCTCAAATGGTTTTAAAAGAGAATTATATTATTAAGTGATTAAGACTACGAACTACGAAACCTTTCAAAAATGAGAAACTTTAGCATTTGAAATTAGGCAAACTTGAACGTTTGGAAAATAATGTTGTTACTTGATTTTACAAAAGGAAGCGTTTTGGTTTAAAAAGATAGTCACTCTATTTTAATACTACGGGTATTGTGTGACTTTTGTGAAAGAAACGGATCTTTTAAAGAGTTAATGTATGAAGTACTTTGGGGATAAAAACCCGAAATTGTTAACATAAAGTAGAAAGTACCTTGTGTGAATAACTTGATTGTGTTGGTTTGTGTTAGCCTTGTAATACTTTCTTGTTGATTTGATAAGTAAACATGTTAGGATGCTATGTGTGTTAGTATCTGGTGATGTTTGTGTAAAGGTGTTTCCCTTGTTGTGCTTATGTTGTTTAATGATAAGCTGTTATGTTATTATATCACATACCCCCTTGACTTGTTATACCGAGGGCTTGCCACCCTTGATGCGGGTCTATATGGCCTATGCGGTCTATGTGACTATGCGGGCGGCGGTATGCTCGAGTTGATCATTCGGGTGTTTATCCGTCACGGGGATGCCCTATGCGATGCAATGTGACTATGCGGTCTATTGAGTCTATGCGGACTGCGGGAGTCCAGGAGAATGCAGGTTAGCTACCGTCACGAGAATACATTATGCGGTGCATGTGTGACTATGCGGCTGCGGAAGTCGAGATTAAACGCGCATAATGATACTATGGGCGATTGGCCTTGCTTCGATCATTCGCGGCCTAGAAAAGACCTGTTACATTTTATCTATGTCACGACCCGTTTCGGGGCCCGTGACTAGTGCCTTACCCGGGCACCCAAGTAGTCATACATCAGAGTAATCAGCGGAATATAAAAACAAGACATGAAACAGTTGTAAAATAAGACACAGTTTTATGTGAGAAAATGTCGCCTTTCGGCATATATATATAAACATAGTTTTGCAGTTACATCCAAAGTGTACAATAGGACTCAGACCTCTAGAAGATAAACAACTATGGCGGGACGGGGCCCCGCCATGCAGTGAATGTACAAAACTATATACAACAACGGGAGATCGTACAAAGTCGAGCCTCGGAGAAGATGGAGCTCACGACACCAAAGCAAAAGATCCTAAGGATGTGGATCTAGCACCTTGCCGCCTTACTGCGGCATGAGCGGCCCAAGGAGGTCGATTACAACGTACCAAGTATGTGAAACTGTAAAGTACTTAAATGAAATCAAACTATTTAAAGCCATTTGCAAATACAATCATTTCAATTGCACATAGTGCCATATCCAAACAAGAACAATAATAGGTAAGCATATGTGTCTTTTCTGGGCGCGAATGATCGAAAGCAAGGCCAATCGCCCATAGTATCATTATGCGTGCCTAATCTTGAACTTCCGCATCGCATGGGTCACCAGACCGCGTGAGGTATTCCTCGCGTCGGTAGCTAACCGGTACCTCGCGGACTCCGCGATCGCGTAGTCTCGATAGACCGCGTAGTCACGCGGACCGCATAGGGCATCCCGTCGGGCTAAAACACCGGAATGATCAATCCTGGAACTCCAGCTCTCGCGTAGTCACGCGGACCGCATAGGCGTATAGACCCGCATCAAGGGTGCGAAGCCCTCGGTATAACAAGTCGAGGGTATGTGATATAATAACTGATAGCGGTCTTAACGTTTAACAACGTAAGCACAACAAGAATAACGTCACAAGACACTAACACACGTAGTATCATAACATGTTTACTTATCAAACCATCTTACTACAATTTGCAGAAGTCAATACAAGATTTTCATAAACAAATAAGTAAAACCGTTTCTTTTATCTTTCTTAAGTCGTTATACCTAACTTGCTAGTATAACTCTTAAGCTTTCTGTTTAAAAATCCAGTATTACTCTTCTTTTAAAAATGATTCATAATTCTTTTGAAATACTTCAAGATTCTTATTATTCAGGCTTAAGTCAAAAGACATTGCCGTAAAACTACGTTCAGTTAACACACGTACGTCTACCGTACTATATATATATTCTTAAAACATCATGCTCAAGAGTATAGGAAGAATCACATACCTTCTCGAAATCCACGCGAAGTCGAATATGTCGCGAGAGAATCGACTATAATAGTCAAATCGTCTATCAACATCTAGACTATTCTATAAGCGATTCTAGCGAGAGGTTCTCTATTCTACGGAAAATTGGGCGACTTCCCTGCCGTCAAGCTACTCAAGTCTCGTGAAAACAATCCTATGTAAATGCAGTTCAATTCTATTACGTAATATCCTTGGTGTAATTACGGTTCAATTCTTTCTTTAATACCGCTTCTAAGTATCTTATACTCAAGTCTTAGCTATTAACATATGTAATATCCAATTACAATAGAAGGACAAGAGTATTTACCTCGATAAGCCCAAAATTATCCAAGTATAGCGTCGATCTGAGCAAGGTTTAGCTCCTAATTGCGCTCAGATAGTTCGAGAACCAGAAGTTTCCAACAACTTCTACTTAAATACAATAAGGGAATTGGGCTAGGGTATTTGGAAGACAACTATCTACCAAGGGGGGGGGGGTGTTTCGGCTAGGGCTAAAGGTGTTATACCCCGTATTTCCAGAGTATGTACGTAAAGGAATACGTACAAAAAAGTTTGGTCTTAAAGTTAGGCCTTGGACGTTTTTTTGGGCACAACTCACAAAGCGAATAGTTTTCCGACGAAGCGTTTCCACGACTTTCGTAGGGTAAATTCGGCTATGCCATTTCTAATTTTTGCGGATTTTTCAGAGGCGAAACATTTTGGACCAGCGGAGGGCAACCCTTGTCACCCTCCAATTGGTGGATGTGATGCGTTCATAGGGCCGATTGGAGTTGCCAACTTGGTCAAGTTGTTGGTAAGATATTTTGTGTGCAAGTTGGCTAGGTACACTTGCCCTAATCTTGACCTTACACTTGCCTAGCACTTGGCTAAATCTTGGCCATTGGTTGGCCATCCCTTGACCTATAAATACCCCTTAAGATGAAGAGTTCTTCATCCACAAATTACTTTCAAGTCTTGAAAATCCTCCCTTCTCACTTGTTAGCCATTTTCGTCCAAGCCCTCTTCCCCTCTAGCCTAAGTGACCCTTGGCGAGGCTTCCCCTAGCCTGGCAGAAAACTACCCCCTCCCTTGGTAGAAAAGTTGCCTTCTAGTATTGTTATAATGCCCAAAATACCCTAGCCCAAATCCATGAGTCCTTAGTAGAAGTTGTGAAGAAGCGCTAAGGTTTCCTTGGAACTATCGGACGTTCAACTTAGGAGCTAAACCTTGCTCAGTGCGACTTTTATCTTGGATATTATTGGGCTTACAGAGGTAAATAAACTTACCCTTCTTTTATATTAGAGAATATATCTTGTAGAAGTATATGATTAAGTATAAATACTTAGGCAGATATTCACGAATAGAATTGAATATTATCACGGTGAAGGGTTTAAAGAAGAATAATTGATTTGTACTACATAGGATTGTTTATCATGAACTCGTATAACTACTTTGGTAGGGTTGTCTGCCGGACTTTCCATAGAATTGTGAACCTCTGTTTAGAATGACCTTGAGTAGTCTAGACTTTGATAGATGTATGTGGCTATTATAGGTGACTCTGCCTGTAGCGACATATTCAACTTGGCGGTGGTTTTATTTGAAGGTATGTGATTCTTCCTAAAGCATGATATTTTACAATATATATAGTGCGGTGAGCGTGTGTTAACTAAAATATAACTACGGCAATGTCTTTGACTTAAGCTTTGAATAATACTTACGGCAATGCCTCGGCTTAAGCACGATAACACTTACGGCAATGCCTCACGGCTTAAGCCTGAATAATAAAGATCTGAAAGCATTTTTTTAAAAAAAGAATACTGAATCATTTTAACAGAAGAGAACTAATTGGTTTTTAAACAGAAGCTTAAAAGTTATACTAGCCTTATGGGAAGTTAAGTATAACCACTTAAGATTGATAAAAGAAACAGTTTGCCTATGTGTTTATAACAGACTTATATTGAATTGTGAAAAGAATAATAAAATGGTTTGATAAGTAGACATGATATGATGCTATGTGTGTTAGTGTCTTGTAACGTTTGTGAAAAAGAGTATTCTTGTTGTGATTATGTTGTTTAAAGATAAGCTGTTATGTTAGTATACTATCACTCACCTCTTGAGATGATACCGGAGGTTAAGCTGCCCTCCGTCACGGGTAGACTCGGTGATGCAGGACCGTGATTCGAGAATACCTCATGCGGGTCGGGGGCCTATGCGAACTCTGAGAGTTCGAGTTAGTATGCGGGTTATGCCTCATGCGGTCTATGTGGCCGTGCGGATAGCGAGTCGGGGCGATGCCGAGGAGTAGCTACCCTCGATGCGGGTTATACCTCATGCGGGCCCGTGTAGTGGCTATCACGGACTCGGGAGTCGAGATTAGGCTTGCGATGATGATATGGCGAGTGGCCTGTTTACGATCATTCGCGGCCTAGACAAGACCTATTACGATTACTATTGTTGCTCTTGTTTGTGATGTGGCACGTGCGGTTTCTGGTTGTTTCACACATATTTGTAAAGCGGTTTTAAAAATGATATGTTTTCATTTAAGTACTTTCTGATTTCGCATACTTAGTACTGTTGTCTTGACCTCGCTTCGAGTGCGTTCATGCAGCGGTAAAGGCAGCGGTGCTAGATCCGCATCCTTAGGATCTCTTTGCATTGGTGTCGGGAGCTCCATCTTATAGGAGGCTCTACTTTTGGTATGATCTCCTGTATTGTAGATAGTTTGTACGATCGGTATGGCGAAACCTGTCCGCCATAGTGGTATAATTCCTTAGAAGTGCGTAGTCATGTTATGCGATTGTCGGATGTAGCGCTAAACACAGTTTATATATATATATGCGAAAGCGACGTTTATTCACATAAAGCGTGTCTTATTTTATAAAGCTTTCATGTCTTGTTTTATATTTCGATTACTACGATGTATGACTACTTGGGTGCCCGGTAAGGCACGATCCACGAACCGGAATGAGTCGTGACAAAAGTGGTATCGAGCGATTAATCCTCGGAAAGTGTCTGAGCCGTATCTAGTAAGTCTTGATTATCGGTGTGTTGTGCACCACACCAATAATCGGAGGCTATAGGATATTTAGGATTGGTTTCCATTCTTCTCATTACGAGATCGTGCTTTAGAGGCGTGTTATAGGTTGGACCTCTAACGTATTCCTTTCTGTATGATTATGCCTCGCGTAAGGCAGCCCGGGCTGCAAGGCAAAGCGGAGGCGCTAGCGAGACACCCAGTCACGAGGGCTCGGCCCGTCTATACAGGCAGCGAGTTCTATGGCGCCGCCCGGCCCAGCCAGACCACGTACCACACCTCCCGCGGCACAGGGCGGAGGTTAGGAGTGCAAGAGATGGACTATTGGCTAAGTTGTGGCCCGTTACGAGGAGAGATGGATGGCGGTTCGGTTCGGCTCGGCTCGATCGCGCCGTGGTGCACCCGAAGCGAATAGTTTGAGACTACGAGATTTCTTGAGTTGTAGCGCCCGAGTTTTACGGTGGCGGAGGATGATCGAGGAGTTCATCCGTCGGCGAGGATCACGGGTGATCAAGGCCTCGAGGCGAGTGCGTGACGCCGGTTCGCGTCGGCTGCGTGATCTGCGATCGATTGGTTTGATTCATGAGTTATCCGGGAAAGCCGCTGGTCCCAGTGCAGGATGAGTTCTCGAGGCTTTCCTCGCTCACTTCTTGCCTCCACGGATGAGGAGGGCGCGGTGATAGATTTTTACTCGAGCGAGAGGCGGCCGCTTTCGGGAGTACAATGTCGAGTTTGATTCATTGGCTCGATATGTCCCGGCTTTGTAGCGAATATGGAGGATAGGTGCACCGCTATGTCACGGGCTGAGCGACTATATGGCGAAGTCGTGTGCGGGTGTTTCTCTTGACCGGTATGGACATTACCGGTATGCGGCCTCGCGCCCCTTGGATGCGGCGAGGCGAGAGGTCGGCAGTGGGCGAGCGACAAAGAGGAAGGCGGGGGCGAGGGTCTTACGGTGGCTATCGTGGTGGCGGCCTCGGCGATCTGGATTTGCACCACACCGGCTCGAGCACTCTGCACCGTCCTCGGCCCGGAGTATTGAGGCGGACCGGGGCGAGGCTTGGCGTCGAGTAGCGAGTGCTGCGGCGATCAGGACCACCCCCGAGTGGCCGATCGGTAGATCCCATTCACGAAGTGTGGTCTTGTTTTGGAGCTTATTCTGTGGCAGCGGTAGTCACTGCGGGCTTGTCCGGCCGAAGCGTGGTGGTAGGGCTCGACCCGAGGTTCTGTTGCGGCTTCATCATCTCCTGCGATTACTCGCCGGAGGGCGGGTACACGTGGGTCGCAGTCGCGAGTCGTGGCTCGGTCCGATTCTAGCGGTCCTCGAGCGCATTTATGCTTTGTCCGGTAAGCGGGATCGGAGGCCTCACTGATGTCGTCCGCAGTACCTTATCGGTTCTTCGGGTTTGATGTATATGCTTTGATAGATCGGGTTCTACTTGTCCTATATATCTCCCTTGTTGCTAGTAGGATAGGGGTAGAGCACGAGTCCATAGACCACTTTCGAGGTAGCTACGCGATGGTGATTCGGTGGTAGCTCGGCGGGTATATAGAGCTTGTCTGTGACCGTTCACGATCGTCGGACCTGGCCGACTTGATAGAGTTGGAGATGATTGACCAGCGTGATTATGGGGATGGATTGGCTAGCTTCACTACGCTAATGTAGCTGCGAGAGAGAGTAGTGCGGTTCAGTTCACGAGCCGGTTGTTGAGTGGGAGGAGCACGGTATCGCCGGTAGGTTTATTTCCTACCTCGAGGCTAGGAAGATGGTGCGAAGGGTATATCTACCATCTCGTTCGGGTGTTTGATCACGAGGTGCGGTGCATTTTGATCGATCCCGAGTCGAGAATTCCCGAGCGTGTTTCCGGACGACTCCGGGTATCCTCACGAGAGGAGATTGAGTTTTGTATGACACATTTGCGGACACTCGGCCTATTTCCATTCGCCATACGAATGGCTTTGCCGAGTTGAGAGAGTTGAAGGATCGGCAGGGATTTCTTTGGAGAAGGGCTTCATCGGCCTAGTGTTTCACCCACAGGAGCGCCAGTATTGTTAAATGTGAGAAGAAGGGCGGGGCCAGCTGCGCATGTGTGTTGACTTCTGACGGTGAACAAGGTGACCGTTAAACGAATACCCTTCCGGGATTGATGATTTGTTCGACGATTGCGGCGCGAGATGTTTCTCAAGATTGATCTGCGGTCGGGCTATCATCAGCGCAGTCGAGAGGTGGATGTCCCTAGGGTGCATTAGGACGATGCGGGCATTATGAGTTCGGTCATGTCTTTTGGGTTGACGATGCTCGCGGTATTCATGGATTTGATGAACCGAGTGTTCAAACCATTTTTGAACCGTTTGTGATAGTGTTCATTGATGATATCTTGGTTTATTCGCTCGGGCGAGGCGTGCGGGCATTTGGCTATCTTGTGATTCTCGAGATCCAGCGATTTACGCCAAGTTTTCCAAATGTGAGTTTTGGTTGACTTGATGGCGTTTCGGGCATATTAATCGGGTGATGGCATTCAGTGAATCTGGCCAAGATCGAAGATCAGGACTTGGCCTAGACCTACTACTCAAGTGAGGTTCGCGATTTTGGGCTTGCGAGGATATTATCGGTTCGTGGAAGTTTGCTTCTATCTGCACCGTTGACCGGTGACTCAAGGCGGCCAAGTTTGATGGTGATGCTTGTGGCGGGGTTTCCGATTCTTGAAAGAGAGCGGCAGCGCCCCGTTCTTACTCTTCCGGAGGTCGAGACGGTTATGTTGTGTATTGTGATCGTCGGGCATCGGGTTGGGATGTGTTGATGCGGCATGGTAGAGTTATAGCGTCATCCCGGCTGACTTAAGAAACACGAGGAACTACCGCTGTGATTTGGGTTAGCGGTAGTGATTCACGCTTTGAAGATCTAGAGGCACTATTTGTATGGGGTTACGTGGATATTTATACGGACCACAGAGCCTCGGTATATCTTGACGGGAGGAGGTGAACTTACGACGAGAGAAGGTGGTTAGAGTTGCTTAAGGATTACGATGTTGATATCTGTACCACGGGAAGGCGAATGTTGTGGCGGATGCTCTAGTCGTAGGTCGATGGGAGCCTATCGGATGTGCTGGCTAGAGAGGAGGACATGGTTCGTGATTTGCATCGATTAGCGAGCCTTGGTGTCCGTATGATTGATTACGATAGCGGTGGGGTTAGAGTTCGTGAGGTTGCCGAGTCTTCCGTCGTCGAGGAGGTGAAGAGGCAATTCGAGGATCGGCTTTGATTCGATATCGTGATCTGACTCTTCATGAGGCAAGGGTCGCTTTTGAGGTAGCACGATGGTGCTAAGGTTTGAGAAGCGAGTGTGTTCGGATGTTTGAGGACTTGGCGGAGTTCTTGGGGAAGCACGCGGCGCGCGTTACTCTACATCCGTCGAAGTCGACCAAGATGTACCACGACCTTAGATGCTGTATTGGTGGGATGGCTTGAAGAGGGGCGTTGCGAGTTCGTAGCTCGGTGCGTGTTGTCGTGGTGAAGGTAGAGCACGAGAGACTGGCGGTTTGTTGCGGCGATAGAGATCGGCGTGGAAGTGGGAGGTAATCAACATGGACTTCATCGCGGGATTACCGCGCTCGGAGGAACATGATTCTATATGGGTTATCGTCGTGGTGGCGAAATCAGCCCACTTTCTTCCGTCGGGGCGACTTTTTAGTGAGGATTATGCGGACTTTACATCAGAGATCGTCGATGCATGGAGTCCTACTTCGATCATATCAGACGGAGGAGCCCGACCCAACTCAGAGGTCCTTCGAGGGTTTAGGGGCGCGGTGAGCACAATCTGCATTTCATCCGCGCCAGACGGACGGCGAGCGCACTATCCGGACTCTTGAGATATCTGCGAGCTTTGTGTTATTAACCGATGGTAGTTGGGAGGATCATTTTCCTCTAGTTGAGTTCGCGTATAATAATAGCTACCGCTCGGTATTGGATGGCGCCTTATGAGGCCTTGTATGAGGAAGTGAGATCGCCTATAGGTTGGTTCGATGTGGGCGAGTGCGGCTAGTGGGACCAGATTTGGTGCAGCGGCGATGGATAAGGTGAAGCTTATCAGGCGGCTATTGAATGTCGAGTCGTGGTCGTATGAGATCATCGTCGTCGACATCGGAGTTCGCGATTGATGATTGGGTTTTCTGAAGGTGTCACCGTGAAGGGTGTGATGAGATCCGGAAGAAGAAACTTCGGCCAGTACATTGGGCGTTTCGGTGTCCGAGGTAGTGCGAGTTGCCTATGAGTTGAATCTGCCGTCCGATCGGAGGCGGTCATCCGGTGTTTCACGTTTCTATCTTTGAGGAGATGTATCGGGGATCCATCTAGGTACATCCGATTGGCGATGTCGGTGGCCGGGGTTATCGTATGAGGAGATTCCCGTAGCGATAATCGATCGTCGGGTTAGGCGTCTGCGGACGAAGGGCGTGGCTTCGTCAAAGTCTTGTGGCGAGCGAGCTCGAGAGGAGATGGCGTGGGAAGCCGAGGAGGACATGAGGCGAGTATCTCGCTATTCCCCACACCTCCGGGTAATTCACTTTCCTACTTGTAAATCTTCATTATCGTTTATACCTAAGTGTTGTTTATGGCCGTGTGGTTTTTGTAAATGTTTAAGTTTTGAAGAACCTTATCGTTATATGTCTTGGGAAGGAACATTGGACGAATGTTTCTAAGGAGGAGAATGTTATACCAGTATTTCCAGTATGTGCGTAAAGGAATCGTCTGAAAAGTTTGGTCTTAAAGTTAGGCCTTGGGCGTTTTTTGGGCACAACTCACCGGCGAATAGTTTTCCGGCGAAGCGTTTCCACGACTTTCGTAGGGTAAATTCGGCTATGCCATTTCTAATTTTTGGATTTTTGAGGCGAAACATTTTGGACCAGCGGGAGGCAACGCTTGTCACCCTCCGATTGGTGGATGTGAAGCGTTCATAGGGCGATTGGAGTTGCCAGCTTGGTCAAGTTGTTGGTAAGATATTTTGTGTGCAAGTTGGCTGGTACACTTGCCCTAATCTTGACCTTACACTTGCCTGGCACTTGGCTAAATCTTGGCCATTGGTTGGCCGTCCCTTGACCTATAAATACCCAGCCAAGATGAAGAGTTCTTCGTCCACAAATTACTTTCAAGTCTTGAAAATCCTCATACTCACGTTAGCCATTTCGTCCAAGCCCTCTTCCTCTAGCCTAAGTGACCCTTGCTAGGCTTCCACAGCCTAGCGAAAACTACCCCCCCTCATGGTAGAAAAGTTGCCTTCTAGTATTGTTATAATGCCCAAAATACCCTAGCCCAAATCCTTAGTCCTTAGTAGAAGTTGTGAAGAAGCGCTAAGGTTTCCTTGGAACTATCGGACGTTCAACAGGAGCTAAACCTTGCTCAGTGCGACTTTTATCTTGGATATTATTGGGCTTACGAGGTAAATAAACTTACCCTCTTTTATATTAGAGAATATATCTTGTGAAGTATATGATTAAGTATAAATACTTAGGCGAATATTCTGAGAATAGAATTGAGCATTATCACAGTAGAAGGGTTTAAAGAAGAATAATTGAGCTGTACTCACATAGAATGTTTATCTGATGAACTCATATAACTACTTTGTAGGGTTGTGCTTGACTTTCCATAGAATTGTGAACCTACATTTAGAATGACCTTGAGTAGTCTAGACTTTGATAGATGTATGTGGCTATTATGGTGACTCTGCTTGTGCGTATATTCAACTTGGCGGTGGTTTTATTGAGAAGGTATGTGATTCTTCCTAAAGCATGATATTTTACAATATATATAGTACGGTAGCGTGCGTGTTAACTAAAATATAACTATGGCAATGTCTTTGACTTAAGCCTGAATAATACTTACGGCAATGCCTCACGGCTTAAGCCTGAATAACACTTACGGCAATGCCTCACGGCTTAAGCCTGAATAATAAAGATCTGAAAGCATTTTTTTAAAAAAAGAATACTGAATCATTTTAACAGAAGAGAACTAATTGGTTTTTAAACAGAAGCTTAAAAGTTATACTAGCCTTATGGGAAGTTAAGTATAACCACTTAAGATTGATAAAAGAAACAGTTTGCCTATGTGTTTATAACAGACTTATATTGAATTGTGAAAAGAATAATAAAATGGTTTGATAAGTAGACATGATATGATGCTATGTGTGTTAGTGTCTTGTAACGTTTGTGAAAGAGAGTATTCTTGTTGTGATTATGTTGTTTAAAGATAAGCTGTTATGTTAGTGTACTATCACTCACCTCTTGAGATGATACCGGAGGTTAAGCTGCCCTCCGATGCGGGGTTGACTCGAGCGATGCAGGACCGTGATTCGAGAATACCTCATGCGGGTCGGGGCCTATGCGGGCTACGAGAGTTCGAGTTAGTATGCGGGGTTATGCCTCATGCGTCTATGTGGCCGTGCGGACAACGAGTCGGGGCGATGCAGAGAGTAGCTACGCCGATGCGGGGTTATACTCATGCGGGCCCGTGCAAGTGGCTATGCGGACTCGGGAGTCGGATTAAACTGCGAATGATGATATGGCGAGTGGCCTGTTTGATCATTCGCGGCCTAAACAAGACCTATTCTGATTACCTATTGTTGCTCTTGTTTGTGATGTGGCACTCGTGCGGTTTCGAGTTGTTTCACACATATTTGTAAAGCGGTTTTAAAAATGATATGTTTTCATTTAAGTACTGATTACGATTTCCATACTTAGTACATGTTATCTTGACCTCCTTCGGTTGCGTTCATGCGGCGGTAAGAGGCGGCGGTGCTAGATCCGCGTCCTTAGGATCTCTTTGCATTGGTGTCGGGAGCTCCATCTTCTAGGAGGCTCTACTTTTGGTATGACCTCCTGTATTGTAGATAGTTTTATGCGGTCGGGGTATGGCGGGGCCACTGTCCGCCATAGTGGTATAATTCCTTAGAGTGCGTAGTCATGTTATGCGATTCGGATGTAATGCTAAACTTGGTTTATATATATATATGCAGAAAGGCGACGTTTGTTCACATAAGCGTATGTATTTTATAAAGCTGTTTCATGTCTTGTTTTATATTTCCGATTACTACGATGTATGACTACTTGGGTGCCGTGAGGCACGATCCACGGCCGGAATGGGTGCGTGACAAAAGGAAGAGGTTGTTTGGCTAAGCTTCGCTCGGGGAGAGGAGGGGCGAAAAGCTCACAAGGAGAGGAGGATTTTCATGACTTGGAGAGTGATTTGTGGATGATGAAAACCTTGAAGTTGGGGAGTATTTATAGGCCAACGACCAATGGCGAAGATGAAGCCAAGTGCTATGCAAGTGTGAGGTGAGGATTCCTCCATGTGTACCTTATCCAACTACCACACAAAATATCACAAATATCCTACCTACTCCAAGCCCTCCAAATCGTCTCATTCACAGCCCACACATCCGCCAATTATGTCACGACCGAACCGGGCCCGTGGTAGTGCTACCGGGCACCTGGTGATACAACATCAGTGTCAATGGAACATAAAACAATAACATGAAACCAATGCAATAAGGCGGTGAAATAAGAAAACGAGCTAACTTAGCGGTTACCCATAATATATAACAATTTGAAAGATTACATCCCTTTCTGCAACTTTACGCCCGGTACTCACGGACCTCAAGAATGATCGACAACAATGGCGGGGCGGCCCCGCCAAACCTGAATGTAAACACCTACTACGACGGGGACTACCAGCGATAAGCCTCGAGAAAGCGGAGCTTCCCAAGCAGCGTGACCACGAGAGCTAGGATCAGCGGTAGTGTACCTCGACTGCGGCATGAGCGCGGCCGGAGGTCGATACAGTACCAATAGTATGTGGCGAAATATCGTAAATAAAATCATAATGATCTATAAAGCGAGGCATGTATGATAGCAAACTACGATTTACAATAAATAGCGGTCATGTCAAGTCGGGGACTCAGCCTCAAAGTCATCACTCGAATATAACTATGGGTCTCGCCCATAACGTCAATCATGCGTGGAATACCTTCCTCACCGTGATTTATGATATAAAAGCACCGAAATACATGAACACGGTGTCCACAGTGTCCTAATAAAATACGAGGTAAGTCTGAAGGCATAGCAGGCTACTAACACCCACAGTACTAACGGTCATAAAGCATGATATTTGTCTAGGCCGTCGCATGATCAAAAGTGGTCACTCGCGCGTGATGTCGGATGTGCGCGTCTAGCCACAGAACTCTCACGCTGCTCGCGTAGGCCAACCTCGTAGGCGCGTGAGGTATTCCTCGCGTCGGTACTTCTCCCGGCGTCGTCCGGACTCGCGATCGCATAGCGCGAACCGCGTGACCACGAGGCGTAAACTGGCACGGAACTCCGTAGTTCGCATGGATCCCCGGACCGCGTGAGGTATTCTCGAATCATGGTCCCGGACCTCACGAGTCTACCCGCGTCGGAGGCGGCAACCTCCGAAACAAGTCAAGGTGGTGGTACAATACCAACATGCACGGTGAAGTCAAACAACTTTAAGCGCGATCGAGGAAAACCCCGCTACACGAGCATCACAGGATACTAACACACGTAGCATCCTGGCATGTTTACTTATTAAATCAACAAGAAAGTATTACAAGGCTATCACAAACCAACACAACCAAGTTATACACACAAGGTACATTCTAATATATGATTAACAAGATCGGTATCTAATCCCAAGGTACTTCATACATTATCTTTTAAAAGATATCGTTCGTTTACAAAAGTCACCTGATACAGTAGTATATGAAAAATAAAGTGATTATCTTTTGAAGTAAATCAAAACACTTACCTTTGTAAAATCAAGTAACAACATTATTTTCCAAGCGTCGAAGTTTGCCTAATTTCAAATATTCACGTTCTTATTTTAGAAAGGTTTAAGTAGTTCATAGTCTTATTCATTTGAGGATATAATTCTCTTTTAAACCATCACAGAAAACATAAGCCTTATATGTAGTAGGATATTCTTGTTTATAACAATCTTATTACAATGACCATGATCTAGGAAATATCATTTTGTCTAAATCTTAGCTTACATGCACGGATGGAAGTTTCTCTGTTTTAATAATACTTAATGCATCCAAAATATTTCCTTATTAATGCTTGCGATGGTTTGTCGATACACGTTCGATTTCGAAATCGGTAAAAACATTCTTAGCCGTTATACCTAACTTCCCATAAAAGCTAGTATAACTCTTAAGTTTTCAAAGAACCGATATTACTTCTTTCTTCAAAATGATTCAAAAATCTTTTGAAATACTTCAAGTTCTTATTATTCGTAACGGCCGGTTATAGTTCAAATCGGTTACCGCTTTTTAAAAACCACAAGTATTTTCTTACCTACATAAAGTGTTATGTAACTTCCACGTAGCGCGTTATAACAACTTTATGTTCTTTTAGACAATCAAATACATTTTAACAGTAAATGCAGCCGTCTTCACATGAGTTACCACAACATATCATCTCTTTTAGAAGAGATAGGAAGAGGTTCACGTACACCGCGGCGAGTATCGACTGTGTAGCAAAGCGCCCGAGAAATACTTTCCGGCCGTGGCTACTCGCCGAGCCAAGTAGGTCGCATGCCACCGCGATCTTGACTATTAAGGCCACAGCGGCAATAACATTTAGGTCTCTTAGTGAACATTCTCTGAGTCAGAGAAAATTCGGCGGCACGCGCGGCATGTGGCGACTAATCTCTCCTCTATCGGTAGCTACCAAGCCAACCGGGATTATCTCTAATCCGGATGTACACAATTCTACCTGCAACAAAAACTACCACAAATCCTATGTCGCCAATGCAGTCATATTATTCTGATTGATTCTTTACTGCATTGAGGCTTAAGTACGCGAGGGCATTCACGCGTAAAGTGTCGGGCTTAAGTCCAGGAGCATTGCACGATAACATGGCGTTCGAGTTCTATATATAGTATACTTCAGCTATATAGTCTAACAATGCGTGCCTAATTTCCAATTACAATAGAGGGACAAGATACACCTCGATAAGCCCGTAATTATCCTAGTTTAGAAGTCGCTCACGAGCAGCGTTTGGCTCGACTCAAAATGGCGCAGCAAAAACCGAACCACCCTTAGAGATTCTGTAGCTGCTTCACTTAATACTCCAACTATCCAGTGGGAGATTTTCCTTAGGGGTTTTACGTTTTTGTTGTGGGAAGTATAATGGTATAGCGGGCTTTGTGTATAGAGAATATAACCTTAGAGAATACTTTTTACAAAGATTATCTGGCTAAGGTAATTTGGGCATTATAACAAATACTTTTGAGAGTATTTCTACCAAGAAGGAGGGGTGTATATACCCGCCGGCCTACCTGTTAGAGGACTGCAAGCCTTGAGGGAAAGAACTCTCGCCACAAGGCCTTCCTCAAGGGGGAGGGTGGGACAAACAATGTACACTGTGAAAGGAAGGGAGAAGTTTTAACACTTAAAGGGAATTTTAGGAATGGATGAAGAGAAGTCTTCCAAAGGGGGTATTTATAGTACAATGCCAAGGCCAGCTTTGATGTTGAGATCTGCAAAGTGCTATGCAAGTGTAAGGCCTAGATCGTGCAGTGCACACTTATCCATCTACCACCCAAGAAATATCCTGCATTTCACTTCGACAAAGCGAAGCAGATTACGTCCACTCTCCACCCAGTGAGAGGGTGCCAAGTAGGCATCCCTCTTTGTTGGTCCAAAATGTTTCGTCTCTCGGAAAATCCACAAATAAAAAAATGACATAGCAGGAATTTTCCCTACAGAAGAAGCATTTAGCTGTAGAGGAAGCGTTTAGTCAACGACTCTCCCTGGCAAGATTATTTGTGCACAAAAAAATAATGGTAGGCCATGCGCTTATTCTCAAGTTCAAATTTTCTCGATAAAGTCGCTTACGTACATACTACGAAATCACGGGAGGTATAACATTCTCCTCCTCATAAACATTAAATCCAGGAAGATATTTCACTTCTAAGTCTCAAACAAACAACGTCTTGCGTTATAGTGTGACTCTTCCAATCGCTTATGCGCTGGCGAGAACAATCTGCCACACAGCGTGGTACGGAACCGAAACTGCGCCAAGTACTTACCTCAGTCACGAGGAAACACCTCTAACATCACCATAAAACACCTCTGGTCTAAAATATACTCGCCTTAACATGCATATTTTACCTGAAAAGAAGAAAATGATGTAATCTATGCACCGCGTGCGATACCACCTTTGTCGCACGTGAGGTTACAAGTGTCCTCGTGACCAAACAAATGGTGCAGGATGCGTCGATCCACACGAGGATGCTCGTGCCACTCCCGAACTCTTACCATATTTACGTCGCCCGATTTCCAAAGCTTCAGAAGTTCACCTATCTACAACGTGAGTGCGTCATTAGCTTCGGGAACACTGCTGGATGGATCCTCCGATGCTTTCGAACATATCAATCGAAAAGCCCCAGGACGTCTCTGCCTCCTAAAGTCGGACGCAAAATGTTAACATATAGCGGCGCAGCCTATGCTTCACATGAACTTCGAGGGACTAAAGTAACGGGACTAAGATTCCCTGCTGTTTTCCAAAACTTCGTCACACCCAACCCGGTGGTACTTTCA